>JAZGTL010000006.1:14207500-14710134 GCA_037349345.1 Oemleria cerasiformis
TACCCTTGAACTTTTGATTTGAAGCAACCTCGTCCATTTTGGTTCAACCCATCGGAATCCACTTCTCCTTACGATCAAGAACATACTAGCCATTGAGGGAAACAGCCACGGGAAACCCAGAATCGAGGAGGGAGAAAATCGAACCTTTTGATCAATTTTCAGGGCAAATCAGGTATAGGTTTCATGTTTAGACCTCAGTTTCAAGTTTCTAGGCTCGAGTAGATAGTTTTAGGCTATTAATTAGTGAAAAATGGTCGAGATTTGAAGAAAATAAGAATTTTCAAGGTCGACCGCCAATGGAGATTTCCGACGACGACGGCGCACGGCGGAGCGGTCGTGTTTTTCGGCGACTGGTTCGGTCAGAGAGCTAACATGGCATGCCACCTGGCAGCCACGTGGAGCCACGTGCAGGCCACCTGGCAGCCACGTAGAGGCCACCTGGCAACAACGTGGAGCCACCTAGTAGCCGAGTCAACGCATGTGCAGGCGCGTGGGCACTGTAGATCCGCACATGGACGAGACGCCAGCCTTCTGTCTGCACGTGGCAGTTCGTGGGGCCGGTCCTTGGGCCACAACGGCACATGTCGACATATTTTTGACTTTTTAGATCTTTTCGTGAAGGTTTCGGGTCAATCTGAGTTCGTTTAGGGGTTGTTTTAGATGTCCGAAGTCGCTACCATTTTAGGTTTAAGGTGTGCGCATATCCGAGATTTAAGGGGGTTAAATTTATGGTTTTTAATTATCGTTGGTAACCCCGATTGTTACTTTTGACAGGTGATACTGCTCCGGGAACTTCAGAGGAGCGTACAACTCGGGATTGAGCTTAATTGGACGTTCTGTGAGTGGCTTTGATTTGTAAATTGTCATGCATGCATAAATGTATATTTTAAATAATTTCTTGTAAGTATTGTTTTTCGAAAACTTCTGGAATTTAGAATAATTATTGTAATAAACTATTACTGGACACAAGTTCCCAATAATAAATTAGAAATGATGTTTTGGGTTGTGGCCCGGCTTTTTGGACTCTGCTTTTATGTAGTTTTGACTTTATAGATTTTCTGTTTCGGTCGAGTCCATTATTTTGGGTTTAGACCCGGATTTGTGATTTTATTGGATTTGGGCATAGACCCAGTTTTTTTCCATGAATTTGGCTTAGGCCAAGACATAAGGATTTGAAAAATGGATTTTGGCTTTTACTTTACGGGTTTGTTTCCACTATGTATATTGTCCCCGAGGGTCATGATTTTCTCTGGTACATGATGTGGGGTATTTCCCATCACGTGTTCCTTGGGGTTTCTCCGATGCTGGCGTCGAAGGGTATTTCTCCGCTAGATCATTGAGGTTTTTCCGATGCTGGCGTCGAAGGGTATTTCTTCGTCAGATCGTTGAGGCTGTCTACGCGTAGTACAGGGTTACATATGCACAACCCGAGGTATTATCGGATGTGTGGAGGGTCGGTCCCCGGGTTAGTCAGCTCGAATATCGAGCTACGACTCAGGATTACTTTCGGGAAGCGGTGCGATCTGTTTATGATATTTTGGTGTCCAAGTTTGTTCACATGATTTTTCAAACTCCTTTGAGGAGGGTTTTCAATGCAAGGTTGTGGGCCACGAGATGTTTCCATTGTTCGGGTTTTCATGGGTCCCACCGAATGTTTTAACTAAAAATGGATTTTCTGGTAAGTTTTCGGATTATCTTTATATATTATTTGTTTAAAAAAGAATTTTATATTATACATGCATTGGTTTACTCATGGAGGGGAAAATGTATGTTTTCCTCGGAAATTATTTTAAACGATTATTTTGTCCACTCACACTTTTATTTGTTTTAAATCCCCTCTAGGTCGTTGAGTTCACGAGGGAAAATCTAGAGGCGAAGGCACTAAATTTCAGCTGCGCCTTTACCTAAGACCATCAAGTAGGACTTATAAATTTTCAGTATTTACCTTCCCTACCTAGTTGCTCTGATAAACCTTTTGGACTTATTATAAATTATGACTACGTCGATGGTTATTTGGTGACGTTGGGATTCGAGAGTGGTATTTGATCCTTCGTCTGACAGGTGGAAGACGGTTAACCATTTTATAGGAGAGGTTCTGCCGGATTTTTGTCAGAATTCTCGTAACAAATTGTAAGGGCTTAAGGGTATTCTAGGCAATTTATTAAGTTGTTAGGCGGGAGCAGGGCTTTTCATGGATTTCGAGGGGAAATTCGGGATGGGTCCTATCAACTTGGTATTAGAGCTCTAAGTTTAAATTCCTATAGACCACACACCTAGTTTCCATATGATTGTGGTACTGATGAATTATGGTTCTTTTTAGCATGATGCCTATGAGATGTGAGCCCCGTCTGTGGCCTGGAAACGGTGAAGAAGCTGATAACATTAGGGGTACACATGATCCCATATTAGAGCCTGATTTGAGGCAGACCCTGGATCAGTTGGGTCGGGCATTGGCGACTTTACTTCAGGGTAGGGCTACTTCTAACACTTCTGAAATTTAGAAAACCCAGAGGTTGCGGGCTACAGTTTTTACAGGCTAGTTAGGCCCAGATGATGCTGATGATTGGATTACTCATTTGGAACGAGTATTTGCTGTTATGAAGTGCCCTCCGAAGGATAGGGTGCATTTAGCCACATATCTTCTGAGTGGTTATACGTACCATTGGTGGCATGCCTTGCAGATGACAGGCTGGGATGTCCGTACCCTTACTTGGGAAGCTTTTCGGGAGCGCTTCCTTGAGCAGTTTTATCCTCACTCATACCGAGAAGCCTGAGAGGCTGAGTTCTTGCAATTGCAGCAGGGGGAACATGACGGTAGCACTGTATGAGCAGAAATTTCTTGATTTGTCAAGATTTTCACCAACTCTAGTGGCAAATGAGATGGATAAGTGTCGAAGGTTTGAGTATAGACTGAGAGATGAGATTAGAGTAGTAGTAACTGCGGTGGCACATACTTCTTTAAGGGCTTTATCAGATGTTGTGGCTAGAGTAGAGATACCAGCTTAGTGGTTCCAGGCGACGCCGGGATCGCCTGAGTTTCAGGGCCTCTAGTCAAGGACCATCGAAGATAGGCAGTTTCAGTTCTGGATCTTCTGGGAGTGCAAGATCCGGATCAGGCAGTTGCAGAGGTAGTCAGGTAGTGGCAGAGCCAGTAAAGTAGGTTCCCGAGCTTTTACAGTGGGACAATAGCCATTAGGTCCACCTAGTGGGGCTTCAGTGTAGTCGACCGGGAGATAGAGTGGCAGACCCACACGGATTGGTGACACCGGTTGTTACTTTTGTGGGGAGACTGGTCATTTTAAGAGACACTGTCCACATCGTCCGGGCAGTAGTTCTTTGGGCTGAAATGCTGCTGAACTGAGTCAGAGAGCAACACAGACATCTGGTACTGCAGTAGGGAGCCAGAACCAGTCCAGTGGGGCCAATAGGGCTAATGGGAGACAGAGGGGTCGTGGTCGATCTTCTGGTACGTAGGCCAGAGTTTTTGCTATGACACAACAGGAGCCTCAAGCTGCACTAGAGGTGGTTACTGGTATGTTGTCTATTTTTTATCATGATCCTCGAGTTTTGATCGATCCCAGGGCTACACATTCTTTTATTTCTCGAGGTTTTACACTTTTTGCCAATAGAGAGTTGTCACCGATTGATTGGGACATGGGCATTAGCACCCCCACCGGAGATATGTTAGTGGCGAACCTAGTAATAGGCAGTTGTCCAGTGGTAGTGGGAGGTCATGAGTTGGAGGCAAACTTAATCCCCTTGGACATTTATGATTTTGATGTGATTTTGGGGATGGATTGGTTAACCACACATCACGCCTCCATTGATTATTTCGACAACAAGGTGGTATCTCAGAATCCGGGTTTGCCGGAACTTACTTTTCAGGGAGACAGCAGGATGCTTCCCTCGGGAGTGATATCAGCTTTGACGGCTGAGAAGTTATTGAGGAAAGGTTGTTAGGGTTATTTAGGTCAAGTGATCATTTCTCGGGATACTCTAGTGAGGGTAGAGGATATTCCTGTGGTGAATGAGTTTGCAGATGTGTTTTCAGAGGATCTTCCGGGGTTGCCACCTCACCGGGAGATTGAGTTCACCATAGAGCTTCTTTCAGGTACTCAACCTATATCACAGGCACCGTACAAGATGGCACCGGCTGAATTGAGGGAATTGAAGACTCAATTGCAATACATGGTGGATATGGGATTTATTCGACCGAGTGTTTCTCCTTGGGGTGCACCGGTGTTATTTGTAAGGAAGAAAGATGGTAGTGTGAGACTGTGTATAGACTACCGGCAGTTAAATAGGGTTATGATGCGGAATAAGTATCATTTGCCTTAAATTGATGATTTGTTTAACCATTAAAAGGGGCAGGGTATTTCTCTAAAATTGACCTTAGATCCGGGTACCATCAGTTAAGGATCAGGGAAGAGGACATTCCAAAAACGGCATTCAGGACACGCTATGGGCATTATGAGTTCCTAGTGATGCCCTTTGTTCTAACTAATGCACCGGCGACATTTATGGATTTCATAAATAAGGTGTTCCGACGGTATTTGGATTGATTTGTAATTGTGTTCATTGATGATATCTTCGTATATTCGAAGAGTGCTAAGGCACATGAGAAGCACTTGATATTGGTGCTGAATACACTGAGGAAAAAGCAATTGTTCGCCAAGTTCAGTAAATGTCAGTTTTGGTTGACCAGTGTGGGATTCTTAGGTCATGTGATTTTTGCATAGGGTATTAGTGTGGATCCCCAAAAGGAAGAGGCAATGGCAAATTGGGAGCAACCAAGGACAGTGTCAGAGGTGAGAAGTTTTCTGGGTTTAGCAGGATATTATAGGCGGTTCGTAGAAGGATTTTCTACGATAGCTGCCCCTTGGACTCAGTTGACTAGGAAAGGAGTCAAGTTTGAATGGGATGATGAGTGTGAACAGAGCTTTCAAGAGCTTAAGAGGAGGTTAACTTCTGCCCCAGTGTTAACCCTTTCAGATGATAGCGCAGGATTTAAGGTGTACAGTGATGCATCATTACGAGGTATAGGTTGCGTGCTGATGCAGCATGGGAAGGTGATAGCATATGCTTCCAAGCAACTTAAACCCCATGAGTTGAAATACCCCACACATGATTTAGAGTTAGCTACAGTGGTGCATGCACTGAAGATTTAGAGACACTATTTGTATGGGGAAACATGCCTGATCTTTACAGACCATCAGAGCCTGAAATATTTCTTTACCCAGAAAATCTGAACTTGAGACAGAGGAGGTGGCTAGAGTTGATAAAGGATTATGACTATATCATAGAGTATTACCTAGGAAAGGCCAATGTAGTGGCGGATGCACTGAGCTAGAAGTCTATGGGCTCCTTGGCCTATTTGCACACTGTTTACTTACCGTTATTGGTAGAACTCCGAAGAGCATGAATTATACTGGGAATGGATAATCAGGGGGCTCTTTTGGCTGGCTTCCATGTGAGACCTGTCTTGATTGACCGAATTATTGAGGATCAACTCCAGGATCCTACGTTGTGCATTATTAAGGTTGAGTTGGATGCTGGGAATAGGCAGGATTACATGATTAGGGATGATGGGGCCTTGGTTAAGGATGACCAGTTTTGCGTACCTAATGATATAGAGTTGAAAAGAGAAATTCTTGAGGAAGCTCATAGTTCTGCCTATGCTATGCATCTAGGTGGCACTAAGATGTATCATACTCTTAAGGAGCACTATTGGTGGATTGGGACGAAAAGGGAAATAGCAGAGTTTGTGAGTAGATGTCTGACGTGTCAACAAGTAAAAGCAGAGAGGCAGAAACCATACGGGGCGTTACAACCACTACCTATTCCGGAATGGAAGTGGGATCACATTACTATTGATTTTGTATATAAATTTCCTAGGACTAAAAAAGGACATGATGAAATTTGGGTAATTGTTGATAGACTTACAAAGTCAGCACATTTCTTGCCAGTACGGGAAGATTATAGGATGGACCAATACGCCAAATTGTTTGTGGATGAGATCATACGGTTACATGGGACTCCAGAGTCAATTGTATCAGACAAGGATCCTAGGTTTACCTCGAGATTTTGGCTGAGTTTACACAAGCCTTTGGAACTACATTGTATTTTAGTACAGCTTCTCATCCTTAGACTGACGGTCAGTCTGAGAGGACAATTCAGATTCTGGAAGATCTAATGAGAGCTGGTGTACTGCAGTTTAAAGGAAACTGAGACTCACACCTGGCCTTGATGGAGTTTGCATACAACAACAACTATCTGCCTAGTATTGGGATGTCTCATTTTAAGGCACTGTATGGGAGACAGTGCAGGACACCGATATGCTGGAATGAGGTAGGTGAGAGAAGACTGTTGACACCAAAGATAGTTGAAATGACAGAGGAAAAGATTAGAATCATCAGGGAAAGATTGAAGGCCGCTCAGGATCGCCAGAAAAGCTATGCAGACAGACGGATCAGAGATCTTGAGTTTGAGGTTGGAGACTAGGTATTCTTGAAATTATCCCCCTGGAAAGGAGTTGTACATTTTGGTAGACGATGGAACCTGATTCCTCGCTATATTAGGCCTTATGAGATCATTAAGAGGGTAGGGGCATTGGCTTACAAGCTTTCTTTACCTCCAGAACTTTTAAAGATTCACGATGTATTCCATGTATCCATGCTCTGGAAATATCTATTTGATGAATCTCATGTATTGGAAGAACAACCAATTGAGCTGAGAGATGATTTAAGTTTTGAGGAGCAACCGGTGCAAATTCTGGATTGGAAGGAAAAAGTATTGTGCATAAAGACTATTCCTCTGGTTAAAGTTCTGTGGATGAATCATAACGTGGAGGAAGCCAAGTGGGAACTCGACGCACTGATGCGGGCGCATCATTCACATTTGTTTAAATGACAGGTATGAATTTCGAAGACGAAATTTCTTTAAGGGGGATGAGTTGTAACGACCAGTAAATTTAATTAGTGACTTTTCATAAATTAATTTGGGAAATGACGATTTTACCCTTGGTTTTATAAAAGGCTTGAAAGTCAAATTTTGTTTGGAGATACCTTTGGAAGTTTTTCGTGGACCGTTGCGTAGGTCTTGAAATCACGAGTTCGTAGAAAGGTGGCACATGAAAAACGGAGTTCGTATGAGAGAGGGATGGGTCTAGAATGTTCAAGGGCAATTTGGAAATTTTCACTAGGAAGATATTTTAAATCAGACCTCTCCAGATTGTTCTTCATTTTCCTCTCTCTTCCCGATTCCTCATCCAAACCGTGCAACCAAACCCAAAACCCCATACCCTTGAACTTTTGATTTGAAGCTGGGAAACCCATAATCGAGGGAGGAGAAAATTGAACCTTTCGATCGATTTTCAGGCTAATCAGGTATGGGTTTCGTGTTTAGACCTCAGTTTCGAGTTCCTGGGCTCAGGTAGATAGTTTTAGGCTATTAATTCATGGAAAATGGTTGAGATTTGAAGAAAATAAGAAATTTCAAGGTCGGCTGTCAATGGCGATTTCCAGCAACAGCGCACGGCGGCCTACGATGAAGCGATCGTCTTCTCCGGTGACTAGTTTGGTCAGAGAGCTTACGTGGCATGCCGCCTGGCAGCCACGTGGAGCCACGTGGAGGCCACCTGTCAGCCACGTGGAGCCACCTAGCAGCCAAGTCAGTGCCGAGTCAGCGTGCGTGCAGGTGCGTAGACACTGTAGCCGGTGCGTGGACGAGCCACTGGCCTTCTGCCGGAGTGTGGCGGTGCGTGGTCCCGATCCTTGGGCCATGACGGCACATGTCAACATGTTTTACTTTTCGGACCTTTTGACGTAGGTTTCAGGTCAATCGGAGTTCGTTTTAGGACTATTTTGGACGTCCGTAGTCGCTACCATTTTAGGTTTAAGGTGTGCGCACGTCCGGGATTTAAGGGGGCTGGATTTAGGGATTTTAATTATCATTGGTAACCCTGATTGTTACTTTTGATAGGCAATATTGCTCCGGGAACTTCAGAGGAGCGTACAACACGGGATTGAGTTTAATTGGACGTTCGGTGAGTGGACTTTGGTTTGTAAATTGTCATGCATGCATAAATGTATATTTTAAATAATTTCTTGTTAAGTAATGTTTTTGGTAAATTTCTAGAATATGGAATAATTATTCTAATAAATTATTACTGGACACGAGTTCTCAATAATAAATTGGAAATGACATTTTGGGCTGTGGCCCTGCTTTTTGGACTCTGGTTTTATTTAGTTTTGACTTTATAGATTTTGGGTTTCGGTTGAGTCCATGATTTTGGGTTTAGACCTGAATTTGTGATTTTATTGGATTTGGGCATAGACTCGGTTTTTTTCCATGAATTTGGCTTAGGCCAAGACATAAGGATTTGAAAAATGGATTTCAAAATAAATAAGAACCGATGAATCAGAAACAATTAATTAAGATAATTTTTTTTTATGGATTATACCTTTCATTCCACTTCCAGCCCCTAAAAAAAACATTCTTTCAGAAATGAAATGTTAGAAAATTTCATGTAAATTAAAAATTAATAAAAAAATTAATACATAAGATATATACACTAAAAGATAAGAAGAAATTCGACCGCCCCTACATATTTGATAGCCTCTCCTACCCGGATTTTTATCCATATCTCTAATATCATCTTCTATTAGATCATTATTGATAGGTATAATTTTCAGCATATTAAATGGTTTTTGTTTATGACAGTATCGAGTTGGAACAACATGTTCTTCCTGAAGACCTCGATTCAACGCCAAAGAATTTCCTGCCGCTACCATATAGTATTCATCTTTACTTGGGGATAAATAAAGCATCCGTACTTTTTTTGATCTCTCGGAAATTTCATAAAACGGACTTTCTATAAATAACAGAAAAAAAAATTTTGAGCCGTACAGTGTTGATTGAATATATTTCTCATTTTTGTGGTACTAATCTAGACCATTTAATCTGAGATATATCACATTGATATTGATAATTATTCCTCAACCAATTTGTGAATTTCATAGTAATAGAAATACATGTCTTACCGAGACAGAATTTGTAACTTGCTATTCTCTTGCCTAGCAGACAAAGATTTACCTTCGTGGAAAGGATAATTCATTCGGATCGACATGAGAGTCTATGGCTTTTACTTTACGGGTTTGTTTCCACTATGTATGATGTCCCGGAGGGTCATGATTTTCTCATGCACATGATGTGGGGTATTTCCCATAACGTGTTCGTTTAGGTTTCTCCGATGCTGGCGTCGAAGGGTATTTCTACGCCAGATCGTTGAGGTTTCTCCGATACTAGCATCGAAGGGTATTTCTCCGCTCGATCGTTGAGGTTGTCTATGCATAGTACAGGGTTACATCTGCACAACCTGAAGTATTATTGGATGTGTGGAGGGTAGATCCCCGGGTTAGTCAGCTCGAATATCGAGCTACAACTCTAGATTACATTCGGGGAGCGGTGAGATCTGTTTATGATATTTTGGTGTCTAGGTTTGTTCACATGATTTTTCAAACTCTTTTGAGGAGGGTTTTCAAAGCAAGGTTGTGGGCCACGGGATGTTTCCATTGTTCTGGTTTTCATGGGTCCCACAGAGTGTTTTAACTAAAAATAGATTTTCCAGTAAGTTTTCGGATTATCTTTATATATTATTTGTTTAAAAAGGAATTTTATATTATGCATGCATTGTTTTACTCATGGAGGGGGAAAATGTATGTTTTCCTCAGAAATTATTTTAAACGATTATTTTGTCCACTCACACTTTTTTTTGTTTTAAATCTCCTCCAGGCCGTTTAGTTGACGAAGGCACATCTAGAGGCAGAGGCACTAAATTCTAGATGCGCCTTTACCTAAGACTATCGAGTAGGACTTATAAATTTTCTGTATTTACCTTCCCTACCTAGTTGCTCTGATAAACCTTTTGGACTTATTATAAATTATGACTACGTCGATGGTTATTTGGTGATGTTGGGATTCGAGAGTGGTATTTGATCCTTCGTCTGACAGGTGGAAGACGGTTAACCACTTTATAGGAGAGGTTCTGCTAGATTTTTTGCAGAATTCTCGTAACTAATTGTAAGGGCTTAAGGGTATTCTAGGAAATTTATTCAGTTGTCAGGCGGAAGCAGGGATTTTCACGAGTTTCGAGAAAAAATTCGGGAAGGGTCCTGTCAGAAATCCTCTGATACCATGTTGGATTCAGAGGAGTAGAACTCTGCATAGCACAGTAGTGTGATGGTTGTGTAGAATTTAATCTGTTTGAAATCTCATGTATGATATATAAACCAAAGCTCTAGCTGAAAAATATTGGTTAGGATCCTCTCTTCTTCTCTCTTGTTCGGATTGAATTTTGGATGGAATTGATCTTACTTAAATTTTGTGATGAACACTATGATATTCAATGCACACTAGGTGTTTGATAAAATGCTCTAGATGAATTTTCTGTGTAATTCTCGGTGATGATTGATTTTGCTTGATTGCATTTTGATTAGAATTGAGTACAAAGTGAATACGCCCACTCTCCACACTTCTTGGATGTGGTTAGAGTGATGACACTAGGATGTTATTCTCACCAATCACAAGCTTAGACACATTCTAAACAATTGTGTTATGACACATGGTTCTCCTTGTTCTCCAAGCAAACACACACACAACATTTTCTGTTTTCATTTTTTTTTTTCATTTTTTGTTCATAGCTCACACACTCACACACTAACACACTCCTCCTCACTTTACATAAAACCAGTAGACAGCTCAGTCAGCAACAGTTTTTTTTTTTTGGTCTAAACCAACTGTTGTTCATTAGCATTTGGAATTTGTGAAAGAAAAATATATTATTAAGGAAATGAAGTAGTGCCTTGATTGAGTAACTCTGATCTGATCTGGAGTTGTTCATCTCAAAACTCAAGTGTGAAGCATCTGGGTGTGGCCACATCCGTAACATAAGCCACCCTTTCCGACTAAAACACGATCCACTTCACTGCGGTGATCCAAGGTATGAACTGTCTTGTGAGCACAATCAAGCCATATTATACCTGTATTCAGGAAAATACTATGTCCATACAATCAATTATGACAACTACACAATCCGAGTGGTGGATGCCAATGTTGTTAAAGTTAAGACTAATTTCTCTAATTCCCTCCCTCGGTATTCGTTGTCGCAATATAACTTCAGTCGTGATGACTCATATAGCACTGCTCTTTTTCAAGATCATAAAATTTGGAGCAAGTATTATTTCTCAGATTCAGATTCCATTAAGCTGTCAAAGCCTATAATTTTCATGAGCTGTGAAACTCCGGTTGCGCCTGTGAACTCGGGTGATCTGTATATCGACACCACTCCTTGTATTGGTGGGGGTTGGCATTCTTTTGCTAATATTGGTGATTTGAATGCTTCGGACTTGAGGGAGATGTGCCGCGTTGATCTTATGGTCATGACATCGTGGCCTGCTACTGCTAACATAACCAACAATCCCTCCTGCATAGAATTCCACAACCAACTGCTCTATGGTTTTGAGCTTTCATGGTTGCAGATTTATAATCAAGGTCGAGGAGGGCTGATCACTTGCCACAACGACACTGATACCAACAAAGTAGAATGTCATAATCATTGCGCTAATTATGATGGTTTCTCCAAATGTGGTATGCATATCAAACATATCTCATCTCGTCTCCACAACCCCAACTTCACACACTTCACACACATTCATGAATTCTGATTAATTATTCACAGATTAATTCCTCATTCTCTACCTGCACACATTGTGATTCAATTTAATTAATTAAACAAGTCATTAATAATTAAGGTTCTATGAATAATTATTGTTCTCTGTGTTGGATTATGCAGGATTAATGGTGACAGTTCTTTTCCCTCTACTAGGTATGTAATGAGGATTCTCTATCTCATCATTTCTTCCGTGATCTATTCCAAAATAGTTTAGCACCCTCACGTACTCTATGTGTTTTCTATATTTCTTGTAGGTACTTTCGCATTTCAAATTCCATTCAGCGGTGAGTACTGCTAATATGCAATTTTTGTTTCACAATTCTTGTCCTTTTTACAATCAAATAATTGATCTAAAGGAAGTAAAGAAATTCACAATTCTTTTTTTTCTTTTTACAGTAATATTGTTACTTGTAGCAAGAGCTATACTCGGATTTCCATTCGTGATTGCGTTTTTAATCTATAAATGGAAAAGGAGGCACTTGTCAATGTACGGCGTAATAGAAGAGTTCTTACAAAGCCACAACAACCTCATGCCAATAAGATACTCCTACAAGGATATCAAGAAAATGACCAAAGGGTTTAAACACAAATTGGGTGAAGGAGGTTATGGTTCTGTATACAGAGGAAAGCTTCGAAGTGGCCGCCTTGTAGCAGTTAAAATCTTGGATAAATCTCCCAGAGCCAATGGACAAGATTTCATCAATGAAGTTGCTACCATTGGAAGGATTCATCATGTCAATGTGGTGCAACTAATTGGCTATTGCGTCGAGGGATCAAAGCGTGCACTTATATATGACTTCATGCCAAATGGCTCGCTTGACAAATACATATTTCATACGCAAGGACACACTTCCTTGAGTTGCAAGGAATTATTTGAAATCTCGCTTGGAGTGGCTCGCGGTATTGACTATCTTCATCAAGGTTGTGAGATGCAAATTTTTCATTTCGATATCAAAACTCACAACATTCTTCTGGATGAGAATTTTGTTCCCAAGGTTTCTGACTTTGGGCTTGCAAGATTATGTCCATTAGATGAAAGCAGTTTAACTTTGACTGCCCCAAGAGTAACCATTGGATACATAGCTCCAGAATTGTTTTACAAAAATATTGGAGGTGTGTCTAACAAAGCCGACATCTATAGTTTTGGAATGTTGTTGATGGAAATGGCTGGAAAAAGGAAGAACTTGAATGCAGTGGCAACGCATCCGAGCCAAATTTACTTTCCTTTGTGGGTTTATGAGCAGTTCAGTGAAGGAAAGGAAGTAGAAATAGAAGATTCCAGTGAGGAGGAAATAAAAATGGGAAAGAAGATGCATATAGTGGCATTATGGTGCATACAATTGAGGCCTAGTGAGCGTCCTAATTCGATGAGCAAAGTAGTGGAGATGCTTGAAGGAGAAATTGAATCCCTTCAAATCCCACCAAAGCCTTTCCTATATCCGCAAGACAAACCAGTGGTGGATGATGAGGAGGATTCAGAAACAACCTGCTCATCAACACGTATCGTTGAATGGTGAAGGTGATGATGATGCAAAAGAACAGTCAATAAGTTCAATTTGAAATTGGACTATCTGGGAGGATGATTTGAATATGCTTCTTGTAATACTTTGCTTTCATGGTCTCTATAGTTTTGGTAAATCTCTTTGGTTGTTAATTGAAAGATATAGTTTTAAGAAATAATTGATTTATTTACTAGATTTGTTTTTCTAGTTGAAGTTTCTTTCTTTATGAGTAAGGTTTCCAACTCTCAGTTTTATGTGATATTAGGTTCAAGCACCGCGAACTTTGATATTATTATTATTAACTAGAAAACAAATTAAGAAAATAGTAACAAGAAGCGAAGCAATATTTATACAAGATTTGGCATGTTACGAACTTAGATATTATTAATTTATTAAGAGTGCTGTATGTATCTCTGAAGAGCGCTGTCTGTGTCTGTGAAGGGAGATATAGATAGAAACTAGGAGTGATGAGCAAGGGGCTTGAAGTTCTCCCGAGACTTGACCCACATCTCAGCTTCATAAACCTTCTTCTTTCCGGCCTCAGAGACCTCAATTTTCAGATAGTGCATAATCCCCTCAACCACTTGTTCCTTTTCATTCACCACCCTCACAAACTAGCCAAGCACACTATTCTGCATCATAAACAATATATCAACCAATATTCAATACATCAAACAAATCAAAACCCATATACATGGGTTCGTTTGGATTGAATTTGATTGGATAACTCATCAAATTCAAGATATTTTGAATGTGAAAATGGATGTGTTTAATTTCATTGTAAGGTGATTAGAGGGAATAAAGTTAGAAAAAAACTTATCTAATCCAATCCCCTTAATTAAAATAGTAGGATTAAAAAAGATAAATTTATTTCTATGTCTAATCCTGCTACCATGAAATTGCATTTATTTTCAATGTCCAAAAGACATAGAATTTGGGCTATCCATTCCAATCCAATTATGCTCACTAAACGTGGCCTATATATTCACGATTTCATCCACTCCATACATAAGAACAAAAAATTGAAAGAAAAAAAAGAGAGAATGGTGTATCCAAGGGGTTTAATTAGTTACCACCTTCTTGTTGTGCTCTTGGACGGCGAATCGAGCAAGGCTTTGGGTCTCGAGGCTGTTCTCGATACCTCGGGATTCGGATATATTGACACATATACTAGGGCGAAATGAGTACATGCTTGGTGGAGAAGGTTGAATGCAGAATGCAGCTGAATATTGTAGAGAGCAGAATGCAGCTGAATATTGTAGAGTGCAGAATGCAGCTGAATATTGTAGAGTGCAGAATGCAGTTGTATTGTACCGGCTATAAATTTACACAAGCAAGGATGGAAGTCAACCAAAGTTCCATTCTGATTTTCATTTTTGGGTTGACTCCTCCACATGCTGGACAATGGAATTTAGCTCTTTTCACACTCGGATATTCTGACACGTGTCTTTTTTTTTTTGTAGTTTTCAACGGGGCGTTTGTTACTATTGGAGTTTGTTCTCAAATTGTGCGTATTTAAATTAGACGGATTAAAATTGTGCTATATTTAGGTGGTGTATTCAATTAAAATTGTAAAGAATTTTGACGGACAACGTACTATCAAATAATAAGCCAATTTTCTTGGTAGGTGTATTCAATTTTCTGGACAGACAACGTACCATGTCAAAATAGTAAGGTTAAAAAAAAAAAATTTCTTTTTATGTCTAATTTATGGCCTTTTATAATTATATAGACATTGGGTATATTTTATAATCCTA
The DNA here is from genome assembly GCA_037349345.1 of Oemleria cerasiformis. Taxonomy (NCBI): domain Eukaryota; kingdom Viridiplantae; phylum Streptophyta; class Magnoliopsida; order Rosales; family Rosaceae; genus Oemleria; species Oemleria cerasiformis. The sequence goes on from JAZGTL010000006.1 coordinate 14,222,491, forward strand.
TTTAAAAACAACGTATATTAAATCATATATCTTACATCCGAAGCATGAATGGAAATATGATTTTCTTCTCATACCATTGCCTCTCAACAACCTTCCCAGCATGACACTCATCCTTCTCTATCATTTCAGCAAGTATGTGTCACACAAAAACACCACTAATGTTTTTATTTTGTAATGAAATTAATATATTGAATTTATATCTAGGGGTTCATATTTCGAATTCATTTTACATCTAAGGTTGATTAATTTTAACATTTTAATTTTATTTCTCAATATTTTATAACATTCCACTAGAGTAAAATAAGTTACATTTCAAAATATTCTAATAAGATGTTATCATATTTGTAAATTACATTTACATCTTAGCTCTGTAGATTTTCTAATTTTCACAAAGAACGTGAATAATTTCACTGGCTTACTTTTTGTTAGTATATTGAATAGCCTACATCAAGGAGCAAGTCTTCGAGAATTGCCAAGTCTTTAAGGATTCCAGCAGAAAGTGAATAATTTCACTGGCTTACTTTTTGTTTGTATATTGAATAGCCTACATCAAGGAGCAAGTCTTTAAGAATTGCCAAGTCTTTAAGAATTCCAGCATACATGCACATGCCCTAAATTAGGAGCAACAGCTTTATACATACACACTGTCAAAAGTCAAAACGGAAAACAAATGGAAACCCAAATGTACACAATTATTGATGGGGGGTGGGGGATACTAATCCAACTCAACCACATACTTCCCTCCAAATCCCAATCCGGCCTCACTTCTCTAAAATGCATGTAAGTGGATTATATATATAACTACCCTCTCGGCATCTGATCATGCGTGTGATAATTTGTTTTTTGTGAGCTTTTCAATGCGTGTGATATATCCAGTTTTAATGCTGGTTTGCAATGTTTCTTTGCTAGGTTATGTTGCTTGTCATGCAAGATTTTTAACGGTATCTCATACGTATTAATCAGATGAAATATAAGTGATGGAAGTCTTGTTAAAGATAATGATCAAGGGTGGAAATTGGCCGTTAAGAATAGTTCAAGGGGAAATTGGCTTAAATAAAGTTTACGGCAGAAATTGGCAAATGGAAACAAGTTCAGGAAGAAATTGGTTAAACATTATTTTCTTTATTAATTTCATCATTTATATAATTTGTTTTCAAAATGAAAAACATAAAATTAATGGGAAAATGAAAAAAGCCAATTTGCACAATTAAAAGTATAAAACTAGGTGCCAAGTGGGCCTAGCTCTCTTGGTAAGAGACTTGACTTGCAAACCAATGGTCTCAAGTTCGAACCCCGATGACATATTGTGTGGTATAAAAAAAAGTATAAAATTAGGTAAAATAAAATAATAGAGTTGGTAAAATAAGTGATTTATTAAATAATCGTATAGTCAATTAGTATTACGATCTAATGGTATTTCTCTCAACACGTTATGTTGGAAGTTTCATATAAAACAATTGTATAAAAAGACCGATAATATAGAAACAATAAAAACAATACTAGAGTTGGTAAAAGAAGTCATATATTAAATAAATAATTTAGAGCTCCCATTCAAAAAAATTACAGCAAATTTGTCAAGATAAATAAATTTAGAGAAAGATTGAGAACAGTAAAAAAAATTGTAAAGAAAGACTGAAAATAGAGAAGCAATAAAAACAACAATAGAGTTGGTAATAAAAGAGGTAGAATGTATGATTTTTTTGTCTCCACACCATATGTTGGAAGTTTCAAGTTCGATTCACATAAAGAGTGACCCAATGTGTATAATGCAATTCCCCTCCCTTCATATCATTGTATCAAAAAAACATAATCGTATAAAACAATTGTAAACAAAAATCAAGAATATAGAAACAATAAAAACAATACTAGAGTTGGTAAAAGAAGTCATATATTAAATAATTTAGAGCTCCCATTAAAAAATACAGCAAATTTGTCAAGATAAATAAGTTTAGAGTAAGACTAAGAATACTAAAAAAATTGTAAAGAAAGACTGAGAATAGAGAAGCAATAAAAACAATAATAGAGTTGGTAATAAAAGAGATATAATATTAAATAAAGAGGAAATTACAGTTTTGTATCTTGTGTTTTATACTAAATTTCACAATTATATTCGAATTTTCAAATTTTGCATTTAAGTACCTTTAACTATTTAAATGTTTCGCCCTGGTCCATCTGTTATAATTTTAGTTATAAATCAAGTTAATACATGGTGTACATGTGTATTATGTTGGACCACTCAAAAACAGCTCTGAAATTGAGTTTAACGGCAAAGTAGTCATTTTGCAAATTTTAGAAGCAAAGTATCAATTTTGCATCATTTTATTTGAGCGAAAAAGTCGTGTAATATGACTCATTTTCTCCTATATTTAGCTTCATAGTCATTTTTGGGTGTGCCCGCACGAAACACAACCTTGAGTTTTGGGGCTCGCTTGGTAGGTCATATCGAATTGGATTAGATAACCCATCATATCGAATTGGCCTCTATAATTAGAGGTTGTCCATGTAATAAAGAATTAAGTAAGAGTGAAGAGAAAAAGAATGAATGAAGAGCTCCAATAAGAAGAGCTTGAGTAATACTAGCCTATAAGCAGCTAGGTGTCTTAGGAGAGAAGTTAAACACTAGCCTGCCTAAGTGAACGTCTTATACTCCTCCATTGAATCAATAAAATTGTGTTTGTGTGATATTCTTTCCTAAACTCCTTCACTCATTAACCCAACCTAAACACATCCAAAACACCAATTGTGGTATCAGAGTATCTAAAACTCAACAGTGGTATCAGAGCTGGTTCGATCAAAAGCAAGTCGTGTTAGAGCTCGTTCGATCAGCGGAGCAAGTGTAGGCGTTGGGTTCAATCTAGTCCTCCACGATGTCTACATCAAGCCAAAATTCTATCCAACTTCCAATCTTTTTCGGAGAAAACTACGACTTTTGGAGTATTAAGATGAAGACATATTATATGTCTTAAGACTTATGGGACATAGTTGAAGCCAGATTTGCAGTTTCGAAAAATCCAATGGCAGAGCAGTAGAGGTAGTTGAAGAAAGAGCAGCAAAGAGATGCGAAGGCTTTATATGCTCTCCAACTAGCCGTGGATGATACAATTTTCCTGAGGATCATGGGAGCAACGATGACAAAGGAAGAGTGGGAAACGCTGAAGGAGGAGTTTCACGGGAACGAAAAGGTATGTTCCGTAAAACTACAAACTTTAAGAAGAGATCTAAAAAATATAAAAATGAAAGATTCTGAGACTGCCCAAGAGTATTATGCAAGAGTAAAAAAAATAGTAAATCAACTGAGAGCATATGGTGAAAAAAACACCGATGCTAAAGTTGTAGAAAAAATACTTATCAATCTAAGTGATAAGTATGATGCATTAGTTACTGCCATTGAACAGTTGAAAGACATTTCGACTCTTTCAATGACAGAACTAATGGGCTCTTTAGAAGCCTATCAGAAAAAGACTGAATAGGCGAGAAGAAAGTTCAGTAGAGAGCGTCTTCTAGTCGAAATTAAATTTAAAGTCTAAGAAATCCGAAGAAGAGGAAAGGAGAATAAAAGAAAGTTATAGAGGAGGAGATAAACCTAATAATAAGTGGGAAAATGAGAAAAATAATGAGAGGAAATAATATCCTCCATGTCGGGTGTGTGAAAAGACAAGCCACCTAGAAAAAGAATGTTGGTTTGAGGAAAGACCAAATGCTAGCATTGTAGAAAATTTGGGCACATAGAAAGAGATTGTTGGCGTAAGAAAAATCACCATGTCAACTATCTAGAAGAAAAGAGAAGAATGTGCATCTATTATATGCTCGTCATGTTTCTAACAAAAAAAAAAGTAAGTGGTACATCGACAGCGGCTGCAGTAATCACATGGCAAGAGGCGAAAGCATCTTCACCAGCATAGACAATAAGTCTATAAAAGGCAAAGTCAAGATGGGAGATGGTGCTTTGGTGGAGATGCACGAAAAAGGTACGATCTCTATCCAAACTAATGAAGGAACTAAATATATAAAAGATGTTTTATTAGTTCCTAGCCTAGAGCATAATCGATTGAGCATTGGCCAATCCAACCTAATTGAGGGTCATGGCAAAGCCCACTTGATGTTGTCCAATGGTACTGAATTTACCATTAATGAGGCCTTATATTCTCCACGTTCCAAAAGAACATTGTTGAGTTTTAAGGATATTCGAGCTAATGGTTATCATGTTGAAACCACGAAAGAAAATGATGTGGAATTCCTTTGCATAACCTCCAACCTGTACGGTCGGAAGCATACATTGGAGAAATTGAAATGTCTCTCAAGTGGTCTCTATATGACCACCATTAGATCGATTGAGGCAAATCACATGGCTAGCCAGAAGCTACCTAACCCGAGAACTATTTATTATGGCATGACTGGTTGGGACACCTAGGTCAAGGTATGATGTGCCGTATCCTCAATTCATCACTCGGGCATCCCCTTACTAATAAGGACCTTGTGTTTAGTGAAACACTATGCCAAGCTTGCTCGATTGGAAAATTGAATACTAGACCATCATATGCAGAGATGAGTAAAGAATTCACCCCTTTCTTGCAAAGAATACAAGGGGATATTTGTTGACATATCCAACCACCATGCGGACCGTTTAAATATTTCATGGTCTTGGTTGATGTATCGACAAAGTGGTCATATGTGACACTATTGTCCACACACAATGTTGCGTTTGCAAAACTCCCCGCCCATATCATTAAATTGAGGGCCCCACCACCCGGATTATCTTATACAGTCTATAAGTCTCGATAATGCCGGAGAGTTTACATCGAAATCTTTCAATGACTATTGCATGTCCCTTGGGATTGATGTTGAACATTCGATTCCCCATGTTCACACCTAGAATGGTCTCGCAGAAACACTCATTAACCTTGGTAATGTGCACCAAGCATCCAGTTTCTGCGTGGGGCTATGCAATTTTGCATGCAGCCATATTGGTCCGGTTGACGCCCACTGCCACCCAACCCTATTTCGCGTTACAGCTGGTGGCTGGGTACGAACTTGACGTTTCGCACTTATGCATTTTCAGGTGTGCAGTTTACGTGCCAATTGCGCTGCCACAACGTACAAAAATGGGTCCTCAACGCAAGAGGGGCATATATGTCGGTTATGAATCCCCCTCCATTATATGCTATTTAGAGCCCTTGACATGTGATCTCTTTACCGCTAGATTTGCGGATAGTCACTTTGATGAGATAGTCTTCCAGCCGTTAGGGGGAGATAAGAACGTCAACATTCCTAAAGAACGACGTGAATTGACGTGGAATGTCCCCACTATGTCTCATCTCGATCCCCGAACCGCACAATGTGAAAACGACGTGCGGCGAATTCTAGATCTACAGAGTGTAGCTAATAACATGCCAGACACTTTCTCTAATCTAGCTAAAGTGACGAGATCACATATACTTACTGCAAATGTGCCTGCAAGGATAGACGTCCCCGTAAGACGAGTCATCCCAGACGGACGAGGTACGACCATGGCAGCTAACCAATCATATGTCCCTGCCCAGAAGCGAGGTAGATGAAAGATTCTCATCCCCGGAAGAGGATAAATTAGGCACAATCGAATCCCTTAGACATCTTAATATCAACTTATCCATCTCAAGAGATAATTCCGGATTATGGGTTTGTCCTAGAAGAGACGACGTTAAGGGACGCTCCAACGTCTGAACCCACTCCCAAGAATAGAGAGATCTCGATAAATTATGCATGCTTAAGTGTGATATGGAATCGGAATGATATTATCATCGATGATGTATTTATCTTCGCAGTAGCTACCGAAATAATAACTAGTGATGACATCGAACCTCGCTCCGTTGATGAATGCCAATGTAGAGAAGACTGGCCAAAATGGAAAGAAGCAATCTAGGTTGAATTAGATTCCTTGACAAAAGGAAAAGTGCTTGGACCTGTAGTCTCCACACCTCCCCATGTTAAACCTGTAGGATTTAAATAGGTATTTGTAAGGAAGCGTAATGAGAAGAATGAGATTGTAAGATACAAAGCTCGTTTAGTGGCACAAGGATTTTCTCAACGCCCTAGGATTGATTACGATTAGACGTATTCTCTCGTAATGGATGTCATAACGTTCCGCTACCTTATCAGTTTAGTAGTTTCCGAAAAACTGAGTATGCAGCTTATGGATGTGGTCACAGCTTATCTCTATGGGGATCTGGATATAGAGAGAGAGAGAGATATATATATATATATATATATATATATATATATATATGAAAGTTCCCGAAGGACTTAAGATACCTAATGCAAATAGTTCCAGACCACGGAACACGCTCTCCATTCATTTGAGGCGTTCACTTTACGGATTTAAACAATCCGGACGGATGTGATATAACCGTCTAAGTGAATATTTGATCAGGATGGGATATGTGAATATTGAACTTTGCCCATGCGTGTTTATTAAGAAAACAAGTTCCGGGTTCACTATAGTGGTAGTTTATGTTGATGACATGAATCTGATTGGTACCCCTGAAGAGATGAAAAAAACTGATAAGCACCTAAAGTTAGAATTTGAAAGGAAGGATCTTGGGAGAACAAACTTCTGTCTCGGCCTGAAGCTCGAGCACCGTGCAGATGGGATTTTAGTCCTTCAATCGAACTACATCCAGAAGATGTTGAGACGCTTTAATGAGGATAAAGCGAAACCTTCAAGCACGCCCATGATCGTCCATAGTTTAGATCCTAAGAAGGACCCATTTCGTCCCACAGACGATAACGAAGAGATATTGACACCAGAAGTTCCATATCTAAGTGCAATAGGCGCATTATTGTACTTGGCTCAATGCACTAGACCGGACATTTCATTTGCTGTGAACTTGCTAGCTAGATTTAGCTCTGCACCAACACGCAGCCACTGGAATGGCATAAAAGACATTTTTCGGTACCTCAAAGGCACAACGGATATGGGCATATTTTATCCCTATGCATCGAGGAATGGATCAAACCCTCTTGATCCTCGGAATGATGCACGTCTTGTTGGGTATGCTGATGCGGGTTACCTATCAGACCCACACAAGGAACGTTCCCAAACTGGTTATGTCTTTACCATTGGGAACATAGCAATATCTTGGAGGTCTACGAAACAGACCTTTGTAGCCACCTCTTTGAATCATGCAGAGATTCTAGCTCTTCACGAAGCAGTTCGTGAATGTATATGGCTGAGAGCAATTACGGGGCACATTCGAAGTACTTGGGGACTGCTTTCCACCAATAATGAACCGACGATTATCTACGAAGATAATGATGCCTGCATAGAGCAGATGAAAACTGGTTTCATTAAAGGAGACAACACCAAGCATATTGCACCAAAGTTTTTCTTCAACCAACAGTAACAAGTGCATCAGAAGATTGAAATCAAGTCAATCAGATCTCAAGACAATATGCAGACTTTTTTACCAAGTCATTACCGAAGGCAACATTCCAGCAGCATGTTCGAGGTATTGGCTTACATAGATTGGTTGATCTACATAGTCTGTAGTTTTCAGGGGGAGTCGTTATCAGGGGGAGTATCCTAAAGTATACCAAGTATCCCGAAGTATATTGAGTATCCTGATGCATGCTCACTTGACCATCGTGTACTCTTTTGTTCTACGACCAGGGTTATTGTGTCCCATTGAGTTTTATTACCTACTAGGTTTTAACGAGGTACACTTTTGGTATGGTCACCCCATTGACACTACATCCAGAAGATGTCATGATTCGACTCATATGCATTCGCTCATCTTTTCCCTTCGACCACGGGTTTTTCCCACTGGTTTTACCGGGCAAGGTTTTGGTGTAGCAACTCTAATGCATCCTATCCCATGGAATTGATATCTGCTCATTATCTAGAAGAGACGACTTCATCTACCTCCGGAGGTTTCGAGGTATTGGCTTACATAGATTATAGTCTGTAATTTTCAGGGGGAGTCGTTATCAGGGGGAGTATCCTAAAGTATACCAAGTATCCCGAAGTATATTGAGTATCCTGATGCATGCTCACTTGACCATCGTGTACTCTTTTGTTCTACGACCAGGGTTATTGTGTCCCATTGAGTTTTATTACCTACTAGGTTTTAACGAGGTACACTTTTGGTATGGTCACCCCATTGACACTACATCCAGAAGATGTCATGATTCGACTCATATGCATTCGCTCATCTTTTCCCTTCGACCACGGGTTTTTCCCACTGGTTTTACCGGGCAAGGTTTTGGTGTAGCAACTCTAATGCATCCTATCCCATGGAATTGATATCTGCTCATTATCTAGAAGAGACGACTTCATCTACCTCCGGAGGTTCCGAGGCGACTACTCCGTATTCACGCGCGTTGTACTCTTTTTCCTTCGACCAGAGTTGTTTTTGTCCCACAGGATTTTTATTACCTGGCAAGATTTTAACGAGGTAATGCATGGGCGCGCAGCCAACCAGCACTATTACATGAAATATCCAAGGTGGACAGTAAATAATTGTAACTTAGGGGCTATTTCTATTTATTTAAGAGTAGATAAGTCATTTGTGTATTTCTAAAACCCTAAGTATATATTGTTTGTATATTTGGGATTAATATAATTCATTCTATTATTCTCTAAACAGTCTTCAGAGACAAACAAACGTTTTCTTCCTTTTCATATTTTCACAACAGAAAACACATAGAGTGAGGCAACTAAACTATTTTGGAATAAGCTATGTCACTGAAGAAATGATGAGATAGAGAATCCTTAATTACTGATGACTTGTTTAATTAATTAAATTGAATCACAATGTATGTAGGTAAGGAATGAGGAATCTGTGAATAATCAGAATTCAGAATTTGTGTGAATTAGTTGGGGTTGTGGAGATGAGATAAGATATTTTTTATATGCATACCACAAACGGAGAAACCATAATAATTAGCGCAAGGATTGGGGCATTCTACTTTCTTGGTATGAATGTCGATGTGGCAAATGTTCCTCCCTCTTCGACCTCGATCATAGCTCTGCAGCCATGAAAGCTCAAAACCATAGACCGTGATGTCATTGCAGGAGGAATTGCTAGCAGTAGATGTCATGGCTATAACATCAACGCCGCACATCTCCCTCAAGTCTGAAACTTTTAAATCACCAATCTTAGCAAAAGAATGCCAACTCCCACCAATACAAGGACTAGTGTCGATATAGACATCACCCGAATTCACATGCGCAACAGGACTTTCACAGCTCATGAAAATTATAAGCTTTGACAGTTCAATGGAAAGGGAATCTGAATTTGAGTAATTATAATAATATTTCCACCCAGTGTGAGGAGCTCGAAAAAGAAGAGGGAGATATGAAATATTATCCTGCTGATCACTGAAGTTACGACCCCCCAGCGAATAACGAGGGAGGGAAGAGAAATTACCCTCGACAACATTGAAATCCACCCTCGGATTGTGTAGTTGTTATAGTTGATTGCAGGGACATAGTATTTTCCGGAATACAAGTATAATATGGTTTCATTGTGCTCACAAGACATTTCATACCTTGGATCACCGCAGTGAAGTGGATCATGTTCTAGTCGGAAAGGATGGCTTATGTTACGGATGTGGCCATACCAAGATGCTTCACACTTATCACCACCATCCTCATCATCCTTAGCAGTGGAAGCTTCACTGTAAAATCCAACAACTAACACTAGTACTACTAGGGCTATGAATCTTTCGGCAACCATTGCAATTTAGAGGATAATCTATCAATATTGCAAGCAGCAATTTTCTTTGTCTTAACTTTGTGGAAAGTAGTGCAAATTAATAATGGAAAAAGAAGAATCTATTAATTAATTATGTGGTAAAGTTGGAGACAATATGGGTGTAATTGTTGTCAACATTAGAAAGACTATTCAAATCAAATTGCACAAGTTAGAGTTGGACTAATCAAATTGGCATTTCTGTGAATGTTGATTCCAGACCACAAAATTTTTATCACAAAGTTCTTGGACCTTTCCTTCTATTTTTTCTTCCACAGAAATGTGATAGTGACACTAATTAATCACAAATTAAGGGGCAAATTTGAGATAAGAAAGAAATTCACAATAAGAAACATGAAACAAGCTTATTATATATAGTTGGAAAACAAAAGGAAAATTTTAATACTTGCATTAGGTTGTAAAAGAAGGCAGGAACAGATTTTGAGTTTTGAGATGAACAACATTAAGCCCTTGTAAATATTGATGTCAACATTAGTGAAAAAACAAAGGCAAACAAAATAAAATGTTTCCCAAACCAGATCAGAGTTACTCAAATATTAAGGCACTAGCTACTCCATTTCCTTAATTAATAATCTCTTTTTCTTTCACAAATTCCAACTAATAGTAAGGTTACTTTGCTTTTCCATATTTTGATGAGTCCATGTTCTTATTAATCTATATTCTAAACACACTCTAATTTATTTGACATTTATTCGTTACAACTTCCTTCATTCTAATTCGGAGATGACCGGTAACTCTTGGCCCCGGCGGTTTCTTGCTGAGGCAGTAGAAGAGAAAGGATTTGGAGGCAATCTCACACTATCTTCTCCTTCCAGCATCTGAACTACCGCTTTCATGGAAGGACGGTCTACTGGGTACCATTGGATGCACCAAAGTCCCACAATTGCAAGTTTCATTGCAATTTTACCATCATTCTCATCTTCCTCAACGTGGATGCGTATGTCTTCTCCTTGCTCTAGAAGATTATAGATCCATTCCGGGAATTACACTTGGCCCGTGTTCTCCTCTGTGACTTGAACATTTTTCCTGCCTCCAACCATTGCAAGCAGCAACATTCCAAAACTGTACACATCTGACTTGTACGACACATTACCAAAGTTCCTAGAGAACACTTCAGGTGCAATGTAGCCCATGGTGCCCCTAGCTGTTGACATCGAAACAGCACTTTGATCCTTGTTGCACAACTTGGAAAGGCCAAAATCAGAGATTTTTGGATTCAAGTTTTCGTCTAACAGAACATTATGAGGTTTGATATCGAAATGGAGAATTCACTGATCACATCCATGGTGAAGATACTCAATTCCTTTGGCTATGCTAAGAGTAATATGCTGAAGCTTCTCCCAACCAAGAAAATGCTTCTTGCCGTGTGCTGAGGATATAAAACTTTGAAGTGAACCATTTGGTGCAAATTCATAAACTAAAGCTCTTCTAAATCCATCAGCGCAATAGCCAACCAAGCGAACCACATTGACATGGTGGATTCGACCCAATGTTCCCACTTCATTGATGAACTCTTCGCCGTCGTTTCCTTTGGAATTGTTGAGGATCTTTACAGCAACAAAGATCTCGTGAGAAAGCATTCCTTTGAACACTGTTCCAAAGGTCCCTTGTCCCAACTTGTCTCTGAAGTTGTTGGTAATTCTCTTGATATCAGCATAAGAGTACCTTGTGGGCTTGAGAGCTCTGTAATTTCCCAAAAATTCTTCAATCATTCTTTGCTTTTCCCTTCTTATTCTGACCAAAGTGTAAACACGATGGAGCGCAACAAGTGCGATTGCAAGTGAACATGAACCAACCATTACACCTGCATATACATGCAGATTAAGGACTTATTGTATGTTAATTAAGAAAAAAAAAAGAATAAAGTTGTGATGGTGAATGGATAGCCAACCTGTAACCACTAGCTTCATCTTCTTATCTGTGAAATGGTTCCAATACCATTAGTTCTTCACTAATTTAGAACATAATTAATCATTAGCTTTTGCAGGGAAAACAAAAAAAAATGAGGTATAAATATATGATGGGGATGAAATTGGATAATACCTTTTTGTTTGCTGCCATTGAAGCACTGAGTTTCGGAGCCAGTGTGATTGGTATAAACGAGTTTACACTGCTTACCTCTCTTTTCACATCGTCTACATGCTGGTTTGAACCATTCCAAACGAACATCATCGTATTCTTGTTCGAATATACTATATGCAACAGTGGTTGGAATGTTATACATTTTGGTACAAGAAGAAAGGGCAAGTTCGTCAATGGAATGTTCTGACTTTACAGGAAATGTTTGGTGGCTAGTCCCACTAAGGCAAGGGATTAATGGAACATATAGATTTCTATCATCTGCTGGTGAACAACTGAAGAAAGTAAAATTATACTTTGAATTTGAATTTGAAGGCAGAGGCAGATAGATTGAGTTTGTGAAGATGCCTAGAAACACAACCATCTGGGTCAAATACTTGAATCACCTGAGATTTGTAGTTGATACTTGCGACAAACAGCTTGACGGAGATTGGGAGCTCAAGCACTGTGTTGCTTCCGTTGCAAGAAAGATCAAATTCTGGTTGAGGATACCCGCAGTGGGAAGGCTGTTTCTGTTTGAGTCGAAAAGGGAATCGAATAGGTGGACCATTGTCTCCACACTGTAATTGCGTGCACTCATTTTGGCATGCTCCATGCTTAATAATGAAACCAAGCATGAACTGCAACAGGCTGAAGCACAAAGACTTTGTCATCTCTGCACCTTCAACAACTACACATCTGTTCTCTGCACCTTATCATACTCTTAACCACTAGCTTTTTCAACATCAAAAGAGACTCTCTTTTTTTGTCTTAAATTGTAGAAAAGTATTGCAAATAATGGAAGAATAAGAGTCATCAGATAAGATGTTGGCCAAATTATTAGTGGAACAAAAAAAATGTAGAAAAACGTTTTTGATATTTCTTGTTTGTGCGTACTGGTCACATTTGGTGATTGAAATTGGGTTGGATAACTCTTCAAATTCAATATATTTTGAATGTACAAATAGATGCAATTTTACTGTAGAAGAATTAGATAGGATTAGACATATTTTTTTCTAATCCTACTATTTCAAGGGGAATGGATTAGATAAGTTTTCTTCTTTCTCTACTTCCTCTAATCCCCTTACTATGAAACCACATCCATGTTTTTTACTCAACATACATTGCACTTGACATGTTATCCAATCCAATCCATTCCTGCTCACCAAATGAGTCCAATGTGTGTAATTTCCTCTCTGTGTTAGGAAGCTTTGCTCAAAATTTCGTGGAATTTAAATGTGTATCATTCTATCTTCAACCAGCAGGTCACTCTTCAACAAACAGGTCACTCTAGCTGACATGAAAATATTATGCACAGCTTTGTTTTTTGGAGAAAAGAATTAAGTAAGTGAGATAAAATGAATCAATGGCTGAATGAAGTTTGTTATTAGAGAGGAATTTGCATATGACTAAGTGAAAGGGATATCGTAATGCCACAGGTAGAACTAGGGGTACTGTTTTCCAATCATTTCTTACTTTACAAACGTAGCTTATTAGATGTGTTTTTGGTATACAAGCTAAAAAGATCTAGCTCAGTAATAACATGAGTCGAATAGAGTAGATTATTCATGTATCCCAAAATAAAGAAATTCTATTACAAAGCTTCTTCTCAACAATTTAGAATTGGTGCTTGAATAAATTGTCATTGATGTTCTCTGTGTATCAGTAGCATATAATAAGTTTCAATTTATTTAGCTTGTGTAAATAGAAATGTAATTAAGAAGATTAGTCGTCGTCGATCAATGGCGTGGCCCATAATTAATTTCATCCACTGGTATGCAAATCAATTTGACCCATCAGTAGCAGTGCAGAAAAGTCTGAGACAGCAATATTCCTTCTACTACTTTTCCTTCCACAATTATTTCAAGATTTCAAGATTTCATAATTGGAGTTGCTACCATTACCAAGACCATTGGTTTGAATCATCATAATAATCTGCAATTGTCCGCAACTCCAAGGACTTGGGCTAACAACATTATACTACATTATATATAGCACCCAATTCTCCAATTGCATTTAAATGAATTTCTTCATAACAATCAAAATATTTTCCAAATCAATGCTTTGAAAGGCGAGGCGTGGATACGAGCCGTTTTTAGCGTTTTAAAGAACACAGAGCAAGTTTTTTGTGACATGAATTATTTTAGTAAGCAGAAATTAAACAATTAAATAAAAGTTATTTAATCATAATAATCAAATTAATAGAATCATATATAAGTAGTAATTGTCATTTAAGATTAACAGCATCACTTATATATGCCAACAAGAGCAACTATACTTAGCCAAAAAAATAGAACTCAATGTTAAGAATACCAAAAAGAGATCAGAGTTGCTTACTGAGGGTGGAACTTTGAGGTTCTATATTGATCATTTGGTAAATATCATGAGGTGTCCTCATATTCAAAGAGGGCTATAATCCCCCCTCGAAGTGTGGCTTATCCTTGATCACAAAGTACTTCCAGTGAGTTTCGAACTCCTGTCGGTTAAGAGTTTACTATCAATATTCAACACTAAGAAAATACTACAAAGAAGTCCCTTTTTGCCTTTATAGAATTACTAGGAAGTCCCTGCATTGTCTGCACATGACACCAAAATTCAAATGGAAATTTAAGAACAACAGTTCATTGTCTTAAACCATTTAAAACACAGGACGGATCAAATAGGACTTGGATTCTCTTCTTGGAATGTTTTGTCCTTGGGGCTCCTTGATTTCTAATATGGACCATTCGTATTTTCAAATGCTTTTGTTGCTTTACAGACCTTTCTTACCCTTCTTTCTCAACATGCAAGAAGAAGAAGATGAGTAGTCTCCTTCCTGTCCTTGCCTAATATGAAAAGCGGAAGAACGCATAACAAATTCTTTTTCCAGTCCCAACATCTCTTTTATACCACAATTCTTTATAATCTGTAAAGACCACAAACATTAGATGTAAGCTCAAATTAACAATTTTTCATACAATTTATTTCCAAACTTTGTTCTCACAAAAACATCTAATAATGTGAAAACCAATTTATTACCGGGGATGTGAAAACCATCTAATTAATGTGCTTAATTTCCAAAATTTCTCACAATTTTAAAGTAGCATTTTCTAACCATTGGACCCAACGTACTGACTTCGGTTAGACAATTATTACTAGCTTTCACCAAGTTTCAATCGCATCTAATTCCAAAAAATAAAACTCATTCACTTTTATCTTCAAAATATATAGCATGAATTTTACGAATTTTTTAATTCAATCTAATCAATTGCACTATGCAATGTCCTCTATAAGGTTATCTCAAAAATCCTTACTAACCGTTTGAAATTAGTGATGGATCGGATTATTAGTTTCAATCAGTCAGCTTTTGTTTTGGGAAGGCAAATACAGGATAATATTCTTGTTGTCCATGAGGTTCTCCACTCTATGAACCATCGTGGTAAACGGGATGATAGGGAGCTGGCATTGAAGTTGGACATGGCTAAGGCCTATGATAGGGTGGAGTAGAGCTTTGTGGTTGACATGCTGAAAGGTCCCGGGATAGCTGTCCGGTTCTGTGATCTTATCCTCGAATATATGGCATCGGTTTCTTATAGTGTTTTGGTAAATGGTGAGGAAACAGGGTTTATCTGGCCTAGTAGGGGGCTCCGGCAGGGGGATTCAATGTCACCCTTTCTTTTCCTAGTGTGTGTTGAAGGACTTTCTGCCCTTTTTTGCCGAAGGGAGGAGGAGGGAGCAATTCATGGGTTTCGGTTGGTGGATTCCTGTGATTTTCGAATCTCTCACCTATTCTTTGTTGATGACGCAGTTGTGTTTTGCCATGCTAGTTGCAGTGAGATTGATGTTGTGATGGGAGTCCTGGATTGTTATGCGGAGGCTTCAGGGCAGCTTGTAAATTTTGAAAAAAGTTCCCTTTTCTTTGGTGGGAACTGTCCCAATCGCCTGCGGCGACGGGCGTCTTGGAGGTGCCAGATTGCAGCTCGGGATGGATTTGGGAAGTATCTTGGTTTACAGGCAGATTTTGGAATGTCTAAGCGGGTAATATTTGATAAAGTTCGGAATCGCATTGCTAGTAAGGTACAAGGGTGGTCGGAGCAGTTCCTCTCCCCTACTGGTAAGGAGATTCTGATAAAGGCAGTGGCCATGGCCATGCTGAACTATGCTATGTCATGCTTTAAATTGCCGGTTGGTGTGTGTCGGGATATCGAGAGGCTGGTTGCTAATTATTGGTGGGGGAAACAGCATGGCCAGCGGGGTATGCATTGGGTGGCATGGAAGAAGGTGTCACGGGTGAAGAAAGTGGGAGGGTTGGGCTTCCGTGACCTAGAATGCTTCAATTTGACAATGCTAGGGAAGATTGGGTGGCGTATTGTTCATAATCCATCTATGCTTCTTTCTCAAGTCCTGAGAGCCAAATACTACCCCAATGGTGGGTTCCTCCAAGCTGTAGTGGGTCGCCGGTCCTCTTGGGGTTGGAAAGGCATCCTCAAAGGGAGGAAGATCCTAACGGCTGGATTGAGATGGGGGATTGGTGATGGTGCCCTGGTCAAGTCTCAGGCGGATCCTTGGTTTCCTACCCCCATATACTTTTAAGGTGCATTCCTCTCATCCTGACATCCCCCTTTATGTTAAGGATTTGATTGACTAGGATACACATACTTGGAAGGAGGAGGTTATCAGACAGTGCTTCTCCACGGAGGAGGCCCAGGTGATCTTACGGCTGCCCCTTAGCCGGTGGGGGATGAGTGATCGGTTGCTGTGGCACTTTACCAGGAATGGATCGTATTCGATCAAATTGGCTTATGGTGTGGCGCTTCATCTCTAGCGAAATTATGAGTTAGGCCGGCATGGGGAAAGGGAGCCTAGCGCCCCTTCCAGCCAAGGGCTCAAATGGAGCCAAATCTAGTCCATGAAGGTTCCCCCGAAGCTTAAACAGTTTGTCTGGCGGTGCTGTACTGATACCCTCGTTGTCCGGGCCAATTTGGTGCGTCGGCGTCTGAGTGTTGATCATGTATGCCCTGTCTGTGGTCGTGCTGAGGAATCTTAGATCCATTTATTCTTCTAGTGTCCATTTGCTAGGGCATTTTGGTTGGGCAGTCCCCTAATGCTAGATGTCAGCGGGTTGGTAGGGGAGGACTTTCCTACTATCTGGCAACGTATGACCACTACTTTCCAATCACTCCCTCATCGGAAGGAATTATTCCAAACACTTACTTTTGGCCTCTGGAGGATATGGAAGGGGCGAAACCAATTGGTGTTTGAGGGTACCACTATAACACTGGTGGAGGCAATTGGGTATCTTTCTCAGTGTGTGACTGAATTTCGGGAACTTGGGGCCCCGGTCTTGGAGGGCCAGTTCTCGCAACCAAGGCCACCGGACACAGGGGGGAGGGTTGCAAACACTCGGTGGGCGAAACTAGGATTGGGTGTCCTGAAGGTTAATTGTGATGGTGCTTGGAGTCGGCTGACTGCGAGTGGTGGTGTCGGCTAGGTTATCCTGGACTGTTATGGTTTGTTGGTGTCTGCTGGGGGGCAAGGTGGTCTCCGTCTTCAGTCGAGCTCGTTGGCAGAGACAGAGGCAGTGCGGTGTGCTCTTTCCCAGTGTGTGTTGGAGGGGCATGAGCGGGTCATGATTGAGTATGATGTCTTGGAGCTTGTTAATGCTTTGACTGGAAAGGGCCCTGGAGGGCATGAGCGGGTCATGATTGAGTATGATGCCTTGGAGCTTGTTGATGCCTTGGAGCTTGCATCATCATCCCCTTCATCATTCAACAATTTTTATGAGCATGTTGTTGGAATTTGGTTACCTTCAACTAATTCGCAACAGTTGCAGTTCCAGAGAACAGCAACAGTCGAATAATTGCAGTTCCAGTGAATAGATGCAGTCGAATAGTAAAACAACTTCAGTTGAACAATTGCAGTTGGACAGCTGCAGTTAGACAGTTGCAGTTGGACAGCTACAAAGAAATCGCAGAGAGTAAAGAAACAGAGACAAAGAGTATTTTGCAAAAGATTTTCACTGCTTGATATTTCAGCTAAGTTTAGCTTTTATACTTAGGTCAAATAACCCAAGTATTCATCTCATCCATACATGTGGCACAAGGATGAAAAAGTTCAAACAAATCACAAGTTTGCCAAATTAACATAAAACAAAAAGCATTACAAAGTTAACACTCCCTCTTAATGATTTGTTGCTTCACTCCCAGAAGTTCTCTTAGGTAGATGAACTTGTCTTTTGGAAATGCTTTGGTGAAGATGTCAGCAACTTGATCTTCAGACTTGCAGTAGACCACATCAACTACCTTTTCTTCAACTGCATCTCTGATGTAGTGATACGTTATAGCAATATGCTTTGCTCGACTGTAATTAATAGTATTCTTACTCATGGCAATTGCTGACTTGTTATCACAGAGAATAGGAGTTGGCCCTTGTTGCTTTTCACCAAAGTCTTCCATAACTCTTCTCAACCAAACTGCTTGAGAGGTTGCAATTGAAGCTGTCACATATTCAGCTTCATCAGTAGATAGAGCAACTGATTTCTGCTTGTTAGATGCCTAAGAGAATTCACCAGTACCTAGTGTAAATGTGTAGCCAGTTGTGCTCTTCAAGTCATCCCCACTTCCTCCCCAATCACTATCACATAACCCAAACAACTTTGGTTCAACA
This sequence comes from Oemleria cerasiformis, assembly GCA_037349345.1. NCBI lineage: Eukaryota > Viridiplantae > Streptophyta > Magnoliopsida > Rosales > Rosaceae > Oemleria > Oemleria cerasiformis. The sequence goes on from JAZGTL010000006.1 coordinate 14,240,943, forward strand.
TTCCTTCCATACATTATGCCAAAGTCACTTGTACTTTGAATGTATCTTAGGATCCTCTTTGCAGCTCCATAGTGAACTCGAGTTGGATTGTGCATAAATCTGGACAACAAGCTTGCAGCATACATAATATCTGGTCTAGTTGCTATCAAATACAACAAACTCCCTACGAGGCTTCTATACACATATTCATCAGTACTACCACTACCATCTTCTATTTGAAACTTTTCATTTACTACTAGAGGTGTTGCAACAGGTTTGCAACTAGACATATTAAACTTCTCTAGAATAGACTTTGAATATTTGTTTTGAGTAATAAAGATTCCATCTTCTAATTGACTAATACCAATACCCAGAAAATAATGCAACATTCCTAGATCACTCATCTCATACTTTCTCATCATATCATTCTTGAAATTCAAGATCATTTTCTCACTACTTCCAGTATATATCAGATCATCAACATATAAAGAAAAAAAGAGAATATCTATGTTGCCTTCAGTTTTGATGTAGAGGGCAGCTTCATTTTCACTTCTTCAAAATCCTCTCTTACTGAAATATGAGTCGATCTCACCATACCATGCTCTAGGTGCTTACTTAAGGCCATAAAGTGCCTTCTTAAGCTTGTACACTTTCTGCCCTTGTCCTTCAATAACCAACCCTTGAGGTTGTTCAACAAACACATCTTCTTTTAGGACTCCATTTAGGAAAGCAGACTTCACATCTAGTTGGTGTAGGAACCATCCCTTTTGATCATCAATAGGGATTAGGCCTCTGAGCGTTTCATGTCTAGCTACCGGTGCAAATATTTCATGGAAGTCAATGCCAGATTTCTGAGAATACCCATTTGCCACCAATCTAGCTTTGTTCCTCTGTATGGAACCATCTTCATCGAGATTTGTCTTGTAAATCCACTTTACTCCTATCTCATCTTTGTCAACTGGTTTATCAACAAGCTCCCATGTTTTGTTCTTCACAATAAAATCAATCTCATTTTGCATTGCTACCTTCCATGTCTCCTCCTTCACTGCTTCTTCAAACTTTTCTGGTTCTGTAATACAGAAATTGCAGCTTGCATAGACATCATTCAAACTCCTCATTCGAATTAGTGTTGAACTTGGAGTTGAAAGTGCAGCAGAGTCTTGTTGATTGCCACTTTCAAATGACAATTGTAGACTTTCTGGCTCAATTACAGCTTCATTCGGCTGATCATCAACTTCAGTTATGATTCTTGCATATTCACCTTGGATTGTTGTCTGATTCCAATCCGAAGAAGATTTCTCACTAAAGAGAACATCTCTACAGATTACTACATTCTTTTTCTCCAAATTGTAGAGCCTATACCCTTTTGTATGAGAAGCATAGCCTACCAAAATGCATCTTTCACTTGACTCATCAAAATTTTGTCTTAGCTCCTTTGGTACATAAGCAAAACAGACTTAGCCAAACACCCTCAAATGATTCACAGAAGGTTTTCTTCCACTCCATGCTTCAAACGGTGTCTTATCTTCCATTGCCACAGTTGGCTGCCTATTCATCAAGTAGAATGCAGTCTTTACTACCTCAGCCCACATATACTCTGACATACCCTTATCATGTAGCATAGACTTTTCCATCTCAACTATGGTTCTGTTCTTTCTTTCAGATATTCCATTCTGCTGAGGAGTGTAGCTAACTGTGAGTTGTCTCTCAACTCCAACATCTTGACAAAACTTATCAAACTCTCGTGATGTGTACTCTCCCCCTCTATCACTTCTAAGAACCTTGATCAGCTTACCAGATTGTCTCTCAACCATAGCTTGAAACTTCTTAAATATTGAGAACACTTCTGATTTTTGTCTTAGAAAGTAAACCCAAGTCATTCGTGAAAAATCATCCACAAATATTAAGAAATACATGTTTCCAACTTGAGTAGGATTCTTCATCGATCCACAAACATCAGTGTGAATCAGTTCGAATGGAGCTTTAGCTCTCCATGCTTGGTCTGTTGGAAACGAATCCTTGTGTTGCTTCCCAAGTGCACAACCATCACAAATTTCTTCACAATCTTGGATATTTGGCAATCCAATAACCACTTCTTTTCTATGCAGCTTCTTTAGACTTTCATAATTCAAGTGCCCAAGCCTCTTGTGCCAAAGATTTGAATCTCCTTGCACTTCCATCTTAAGTGCAGACTGAGTAGCATACTCCATTGTCAAAGGAAAACTTCTATTTCCCTTCCTTTCAAATTTGGCCAAAAGCTTACTGGAATTGCTTTTGTCATAGATTCTGCAACTTCGGTTTCCAAAGTACAAGTAGTACCCATGCTCCACCAATTGCCCCAAACTTAACAGATTCTGCATCAACTCAGGAACTAGCATGACATCCTTGTTGAGCATGCTTCCTTTTTTTGTTTGTATAGTAATACCATTTTCCAATGTATCAACTAGTTGCCCATTTCCCATCTTCACTTTGGTTGGGTTTGAACTGTCAATATTCACGAAAAATATTCTTGTTTCTGTCATGTGAATGCTACAGCCACTGTCTACAAACCAAACCTTCAAATTTTCTTGAATGGTTGCATCATGACCAACATAGAACATGTGAGAGTCTTCACCTTGTTCTTCAGTGTAATTGGCAAGCTCATTGCCCTTGTATGTGCAATCGTTTTGCATATGCCCAAACTCGTTACACTTGTAGCATTTTACCTTTCCCTCGAACCAACACACATCGAAATGAGGTTTATCACATACTTTGCACTTTAGATCACTACCGGACCCTTTTTCAAAACTCTTCTTCTTTTCAAAATTGCTCTTTCCTTCCTATTGCCTTTCCAATTCTTGTTGGACTTGACCTTTCCTTGACTATAACTTGATTGTTCTGATTATCGATGAACCCAAGCTTAGTGTTTGGAAAGCACTCTCAACAACATTATCAGGATGTCTAGAGAGTCTTTGATCAAATCCCCTAATTGACCCAATTAACTCTTCAACACTCAAAGTAGACAAATCTTTACTTTCTTCAAGCACAGTAACAATATTATCATACTTTTGTATCAAACTAATCAAGTATTTTTGCACAAGTCTTTCATCAGAAATAATTTCTCCATAACTTCTCATTTGATTAATTATTTCAGACAATCTACTCAAGTAAGTATCTAGTAATTCATCATCCTTCATTCTACAATATTCAAAATCTTTTCTCAAGGATTGAAGTTTAACTGCACATACCTTGGTAGAGCCTCTGTAGACTTTCTCAAGAACATCCCAATCTGATTTAGACACGGTTTCGTTAGAGATTCTTGGAAAAATTTCATCTGAAAGTGCTCCTTGTATGAGCCCAAGAGCTTTTGCATCTCTCTTGATGTTGTTCTTCAATTCTTTCTTCTGAGCTTCTATCAAAACTTCAGACCTTTGTGGAATTTCATAGCCTTCTTCTATCAAGCTCCACAACTCATGAGATAAGAAGATAGTCCTCATCTTTATCCTCAAAAAGTCGTAGTTTACTCCTTTGAAGATTGGAGTTCTAATATCTCCACCGTTGCTTGAATTAGCCAAGAACTTGAAGAAATTAATTCTAGGGTTTCACTTAGAATTTTCCCCCTTTTCAAAATCAGCAACACCCAATCCGCCCCACTCTATTTCTTGATCAACACAGCTCTGATACCATGTTGGAATTTGGTTACCTTCAACTTATTCGCAACAGTTGTAGTTCCAGAGAACAGCTGCAGTCGAACAGTTACAGTTCCAGTGAACAGCTGCAGTTCCAGTGAACAGATGCAGTTCCAGTGAGCAGCTGTAGTTCCAGTGAGCAGCTGCAGTTCCAATGAGCAGCTGCAGTTCTAGTGAGCAGTGATCAGTGATCAGTCGTTATTTATGCATCATTTTGATGTCTTTATATGCCTCTCTTACATGTCTTTTGAATGATTTCGTACCATAAATAGTAGAAAATAATCAATCTTGTGAGACTTGTGCAGAGTTAGAAAGATAGGTAAAATCTGGAAAGAACGCAAAAAGAATTACTCAAATCGGAGTCCAGATGAAGGAGATGTCCTCATTTCAATATCAGGTCCTGAACGGGGTCCTGAGTGCGCCAGTGCGCCTATTTTGGGACACTGGCCAAGCACCTCATAACAGGCCCTCCGGGTCTCAAACCTGTGTTTCATGACATCAAGGTCAAGTCCTAGAAATGCCAAGGTCGCGCCAAGGCAGGTCGAGGACATGTCCCAAGAACTCCCATCCGAGCCAAGATGTGCGCCTAAGCCGGGGGTCCCTGTTCCGCCAGCGGTAGATCAGAGGTTCTCCCTCTGCGCTAAGCCCGACAACATTTGCGCCAAGCCTGAATGAAGATGCGCTTCTACTATACTCATGATGTGCTTCAAAATTGCAGTCCCAGATCCTGATTACGAAGATAGTTCAAAAGCCAAGTTCGGACCACTTGCCAGCTTGCGTTCCCACTTGCCAGCTTGCGTTCCCACTTACCAACTTGCGTTCCCACTTGCCAGCTTGCATTCACACTCCCAACTATGTTCTGATTGGTTCTAATAGATTTTAAGGACTTTGTAATTAATTAAAAGTACAATAACTTTCCCTATCCTTATAGGACATGGTTTTACCAATCCTTATAGAATAAGGTTTTACCAATCCTTATAGAACAAGGTTTTCCCTTTGTCTATAAAAGGGAGCCTTTGTTCAGTGTTTTAAAAAAGAGGAGATAATTAGCTAGAGGCGTTTTTGGGAGATACAGAGACACCTTAGCCGCAGATAGTATTTTGATTTTTTAGAGTTTTACGTTAAAGCTTGGTTATTCCCGAAGTCGAGTGTGTTAGACGTGGAGCTTGGAGAAGAAGGCTCTGCCGTGTCTTCTGCTGCACCTGTTCTTCACAATATCTTCTGTACCCTTATTTTCATTATTGCAATTTACTTATCAATTCAATTATATTTGTTTCAATTTCAGTTATGTATGAGTAGTCATTAGGATTAGGGTTGCTTGAAGCCCTAGCCATGTTAGCTTGTTGATTGGATTTCTGGCTCTTGATTATGATTGATATGCATGCTGAATAAGTTGGATTACTATGCTTAATGACCTTAATTTATGCCTATAAGATTAGCTACCTTGTTTGCATATAATTATAGATGTAATTGCTTGAGTGACCGTCATATCATCTTGTGATTTGGAGCATCGAAAGTATTCTTACTTGTAATCTTAACTCATAACGACCTAGGATTGCATGTCACTTTGCTAGGCTAATGTGGTGTCATTAAATTCTCTTTAAACTTCATGCATCATCTTAAAAGGTAGGTGATAGACGTTCTAGGCATATGCCCTGTTTAGAACATGCTAAGTAAGAGGGAATAAGATGTGTCTAGTGAACCAACGCCAGGTCCTAGGCACGGACACCTAATTCAGAAAATGCATAATAATTAGGTCAAGGAAATCTGGTTAAGAGCTATAATTGGTTAGAGTGGATGGTAAGCCTTAATTCGCCTTAGTTAATAATCAATCAACCATTAATTCTTGCATTGTTATTTCTGCATTTTATTTTACTTGTCTTTAAATTTCCGTTCTCACATCATAAACCCCCCTGCGTGTGTGTGTGTGTGTGTGTGTGTGTGTGTGTGTGTGTGTGTGTGTGTGTGTGTGTGTTTTCACTAAGTTAATAAATCTGAACTAAAGTGGTCATAACGTTGATACAAGTCCTCGAGGGATCGACTCTTGCTGTGCTACTATACTATTCTTATCGATTTGTGCACTTGCAAGGATTTTATAACTGTTAGAATTGAATTGCATATTTCTTGCTCTTTAATTTTACCAACAAGTTTTTGGCGCCGTTGCGGGGGACTTGTCCCTCAACGGTGCCCATTCAAGTTTAGATTTGTAACTTAGTTTTTCTTTTTGTTAGGTACCCGTGTATGTCATTCCAAGGTTCAGTGTACGGGTCATCAAGTGGACCATCATCGCAAGCATCTTCAGTCCATGGCTCCCCGCCACCAAGCCCAAGGAGGATGGCGGACCACAGAGAAGAGCAGGGCCTGGAACGTGGCCTAGTACCGCAAGCCCCACGGCGCCTTAATGATTTTGCCATGCCCTATGTCTCGGAGGATCAATTTCCAATTATTTTTCCCGAGTCAACAGTGGCCAACTTCGAATTGAAGTCGGGGACAATTCACATGCTGCCCACATTCCACAGCCTTGCTAGCGAGGACCCGCACTTTCATATCAAGGAATTTGTTGAGGTTTGTTCAACACTGCGCATCAATGGTATGACAGAATCTGAAATCCGCATGCGGCCCTTTCACTTCAGTCTCAAGGATCGCGCCAAGACATGGTTTCATTCACTGGCGCCGGCTTCCATTCACTCTTGGAGGGACTTGACGTCCAAATTCTTAACACAGTGCTTTCCCGTTGAAAAGACAAATGAGTTAAAGTCCAAGATCATGAACCCACGGCAAGACATGGAAGAGTCTTTCTACGAGTTTTGGGAGCTGTTCAATCAGATGCTACGGGCGTGTCCCCCACCACCATATTGATGCCCATCATCTTATGCTATACTTCTATGGAGGCTTGAAGACTAGCGATCGGACAATGGTGGACTCTCAATCCCAAGGGATTCTAGAAGGCACAGCCGAGGAAGCAAGGACCGCCTTTGAGAACATTGCTCAAAGGGAAAAACAGTTCAGCTACAGGGGTCCCTCCTCTAGAGCTACGGGCGATGCATCCGCGAAATACAAAGATGACGCCATTGCTCAACTCACGGCAATGGTGAAACAGTTGTGTAGCAAGAAAGCCAAAGAAGTTCACATCTGCGAGGTATGTTCAATTCAGGGCCACAAATCCCAGGACTGCCTGGTTGTGGAAGATGCCAACTTTGTTGGAGGGTTCAACAGCAATTCTCGACCCCGGAATGACCCATATTCCAACACTTACAATCCGGGGTGGAAAAATCATCCAAATTTCCGTTGGAGCAACAATCAAGCAGCCGCAAATAGCTTGCCACCTCCTGGATTTGAGCAGCAAGCCGCAGGCCCTCAGGGGAACTATCACGGTCCTTCCTCAAATCAGAATGGCGGAAGCAAGTCTCTTGAGGACTCCCTCCATATCCTGACTCAACAGCATGCTCAATTGATAAAATTCATGCACGATAGCCAGAGTCAGACGGGAGACATGAAAAATGCAATTGCAAACTTGGAGCTTCAAATGGGACAGGTGGCGAACCAACTAAATCAGCGAGAGCAGGGCAAGCTACCGAGTCAAGTCCTGGTAAATCCGAAAGGATTTCACAATCCTATGGCTAATGCCATCATGCTGGAGAGGGAAACACCACTTCAAGACCCCACATATGCCACCCTCGCAGGACCTGAAACCGAGCCTCAGCCTACTCTGCCAAGGATCACCGACCAAGGCGCGCCGCAAAACATGCCACGGCCAACACCTCTGGCGCAGAACCAATCCAACGAGTCACCAAGGGCCCTACCACAAGGAGGACCTGACACTGCGCCTATTTCAGCCACGGCTGGCATGCAACCTGCTCCTAAGCCCAAGTCGCAGCACTCGAATACTTCTAACTCTAAACCTCATAATTCCAATTCTAAAAAAGTCACTTTTGAGTTAGCTAATAATGTTGATTATCCATTTCCTCGCAGGTTCCAAAACAGGAATAAGCAAAGGGAGGACTTTGAGGAAGAGATCATCAGCATGTTGCAGAAGCTTCAGATCACACTGCCTTTCCATAAAATTTTCAAGCACATGCCTATCTTTGCAAAGCTGATCAAGGACTTAGTTGCAGGAAAGCGTGGTTTTAGCCCCACGGACACCATTGACATCCCTAAGGCCTGCTCGGCTGCCCTTTTGCGCATGCCCCTTAAGGCCAATGATCCTGGGCCGCCATCCCTTCCATGTGTCATTCAGTCAAAAAGATTCGAACATTGCCTTTGCGACACGGGAGCATCAGTGAACATCATGCCATTCCACATTTACATGGCACTCAACCTAGGCGCACTCAAACCCACGCACCTATGTGTCAGATTGGCTAACGCTTCTGTAACCAACCTAATGGGGGTTCTTGAGGACGTACTGGTACAAATCGGAGATACATGCATCCCTGCAGACTTCTACGTACTAAGAATGGACAGAATTGACAAAAGTGAGGAACCTCCCCTCATCTTCGGAAGGCCCTTACTAGCCACAGCCGAGTGCCTCATCAATGTTAGAAAAGGCCAAGTCTCCATCAAGGTCATGGACCAGCTTCGGACATTCTCCATCCATTACACCATCCAGTACCCTGCCGAGCCTATTGTAGATTTTCCATTAAACACAATGGACTTACTGCTACGGGAGACAATTGCTCAGTCTTGCATGACGGATGACCTTGAGAAGGCCGTTACTAGTAACCCACACACTGTGGATTCACTTACAGATAGCGTGATCGAAGAGGTACGAGCCCTTGACATCATGCCAGCCCTCCCATTCCACAGGCCTCCCTTCGAAGCGTTACCACTCACAAGTCAGAAAACCCTACCGTCCATCATAAAGGCTCCTGAACTCGAGCTGAAGCCCTTGCCCAAGCACTTAAAGTATGCATATTTGGGCGACAATCAAACCCTTCCAGTCATCATTACGTCTACCCTAAGTACGAAAAAGGAAAAGGCATTGGTTCACGTCCTTAAGGTCAATCAAACGGCAATTGGATGGACAATAGCTGACATCAAAGGCATAAGTCCCACAAAATGCATGCATCGGATACTGCTGGAGGAAGACTCCAAACCATCACGGGAGGCGCAAAGGTGATTGCATCCACCTATGAAGGAGGTCGTGAAGAAAGAAGTCCTAAAGCTTCTGGACGTTGGAATCATCTATCCAATTAGTGACTCCAAGTGGGTGAGCCCAGTCCAGGTCGTGCCAAAGAAAAGTGGGATCACAGTGATTAAAAACGAGCAGGATGAGCTTGTACCTCAACGGATTCAAACAGGATGGAGAGTGTGCATTGACTATCGAAAGCTAAATATAACCACACGCAAGGACCACTTTCCTTTGCCCTTCATTGATCAAATGCTCGAGCGCCTGGCTGGACACTCCCACTATTGCTTCTTGGACAGCTACTCAGGATACAATCAGATTGCTATTGCACCCGAAGATCAAGAAAAAACAACATTCACATGCCCATATGGCACTTTTGCATACAGAAGAACGCCGTTTGGATTGTACAATGCCCCAGCTACCTTTCAGTGTTGCATGATGAGCATCTTCTCCGATATGGTGGAAGATATAATTGAAGTATTCATGGACGACTTCTCGGTGTTTGGACATTCATTCGAACTGTGCTTAGTTAACCTAACCCGAGTACTGGAATAGTGCAGAGAAAGCAACTTAGTGCTGAACTGGGAAAAGTGCCATTTCATGGTACAACAGGGAATTGTCTTGGGTCATGTGATCTCTAGCTGAGGCATAGAAGTGGACAAAGAAAAGTTAGACATAGTAGAGAGGCTGCCGTACCCCACTATAGTCAAAGAGGTTCGATCGTTCTTAGGGCATGCTGGCTTTTACCGCAGATTCATCAAAGATTTCTCGAAAATCACAAGACCTTTGTGTGATCTTCTAGCCAAGGACGCCACATTTGAGTTCACTAAGGGATGTCGTGAGGCATTCAACACACTCAAGGCAAAGCTCATGGCATCACCCATCATCATGCCATCGAATTGGGACTTACCATTCGAACTAATGTGTGATGCCTCGGACTTCGCCATAGGAGCGGTTTTGGAACAGCATGTTGACAAGCTCCCTCATGTCATTTACTACGCAAGTCGAACCATGAATGATGCCCAGCCGAACTACTCCACCACCGAGAAGGAGCTCCTTTCTGTTATCTTTGCCCTTGAGAAGTTCCGCTCATATCTAATTCAAACCAAGGTCATAGTATACACGGATCATGCTGCCTTGAAGTATTTGCTCACTAAAAAGGACGCCAAGCCAAGGTTGCTACGTTGGATGCTACTGCTCCAGGAATTCGACCTTGAAATCAGAGACAAGAAGGGCAGCGAAAACGTGGTCGCTGACCATATGAGCCGATTGCTTCACAGTTCCAATGAAGAGGCCGATCAGTTGCCCCTCCTCGAGACCTTTCCTGACGAACAGCTCTTCGCAATCCAAGCTATTGATCCATGGTATGCCGATCTCATTAATTACCTTGTCACTAAGCAAATTCCTTCATCTTTAAACAGGTACCAAAAGGAAAAGCTGGCTAAACAAGCTAAGTACTTCATATGGGATGAGCCGTACCTATGGAAGCATTGTCCAGACCAAATCATTCGGCGTTGCATCCCCAAAGACGAGATGAAATCCGTCTTGACATTTTGCCATAGCTTGGCATGTGGAGGCCATTTTGGAGCTAAGAAGACAGCCCTCAAGGTACTACAAAGTGGACTCTACTGGCCCACACTTTTCAAGGATGCACACGAATTTGTACTCACCTGTGACCGCTGCCAACGCCTAGGTAACATCGGCCCTCGAAATCAAATGCCATTACACCCTATTCTTGTGGTCGAAATCTTCGACGTATGGGGCATTGATTTTATGGGGCCTTTTCCGAATTTCTTTGGCAATCTTTATATTCTGCTTGCAGTTGATTATGTCTCCAAATGGGTGGAAGCAATTCCCACCAAAACTAGCGACGCCAAAGTAGTGGTGCGTTTTTTGCAGAGTCACATCTTACCCAGATTCGGCGCACCTAGGGTAATCATCAGTGATGGCGGGCACACTTCTACAATCATTCGTTTGTAGCCCTAATGAAGAAGTATGGCATCACCCACAAGGTCTCAACACCGTATCACCCTCAAACGAGTGTCCAATCGGGAAGTAAAGGCCATATTGGAAAAAACGGTAAATCCTAACCGCAAAGATTGGTCCAGCAAATTGAATGATGCGTTGTGGGCCTATCGGACAGCATACAAGTCCCCAATTGGCATGTCTCCCTTCCGGCTTGTTTTTGGAAAAGGCTGCCACCTACCAGTGGAATTGGAGCATAAAGCATTCTGGGCTATTAAGCAGATGAACCTGAACTTCGATGATGCTGGAATACATAGGAAGCTTCAGCTAAGTGAATTAGAGGAGTTACGAAACGAGGCCTTCGACAGTGCACGTATCTACAAGGAAAAGACCAAAGCTTTCCACGACAAGCGCATTCAGCCCAAGGACTTTCACATCGGACAGGAAGTCCTCCTCTTTGACTCCCAGCTCAGACTAATGCTAGGTAAGTTGCGTTCAAGATGGACTGGACCATTTATTATTACTAACGTTTTTCCTCATGGTGCAGTTGAAATCCAGCACCAGGAACGGCAGGATCCGTTCAAGGTAAATGGCCACCGCCTCAAACACTACTTCAAGGACCTCTCTAATCCAAGCGCAGTCAACCCTGCAACTTCGCATGCGCCCAGCTCCTAGAATGACAACCCCATCTTGCCTAGACGTTAAATAAAGCGCTCCTAGGAGGCAGCCTAGCCCTGGTTTGTATTTCTCTTTTTCCTTTGTTGTTTTCTGCCCGTTATATCTCTCAAACCTTTCTACTGTTGTCATGCTTACTGCTTATCACATTGAGGACAATGTTCAGTTTAGGTTTGGGGGTGTGGATTTAAAATTTTGCATATAGAAAAAAGTAGGTTTGGGGGTGATACACGGCCAGGACATTTAAATTTCAGCTTGTGATTAGTATGATAACTTGTTAATAGGAATGTATATGCTAAGTTAACTATCTTTGCTTTACTAAAAGTCATGCCATGGTCAAGTAGTTCATAATTTGCACTTCACAATGCCATGTTTTAAGTGATTAAGTGAACGAAATAACTGAATTTGAGTGAACCTTAGAAAATTAGTGGAGACTTCCCTGTGAGATCTTTCAGCCTAATTGCCATTCTTTCTGAGGGATATACTTGTTTCTACTCTTAAACACTCATCACTTTTGTTCTTAATTGTTGATCTCATTACATCATATTTGCATTGAATTTTAAAGAACTAACATCATTTAGATACTCTTGATTTAATGTGTGGTTTGCCATAAGAAGTGATGTAGGCTATGTATGCTTTAACCTCTAAAGGCTTTATCCTACCCTATTGCATGCTCCCTAAGCCAATTTTGAAGCCAAACACTCAGCCTTTTCTTTCATCACCCAAAGTATAACCTAACCGAAAATACTTAGCCATTCATCACAGCCATACCCTATAACCTCAGTTTGTGCTAAGGTTGCCATAAATGAGATTCATGGTGAGAATGAGAGGTGAAAGAAGATGATGCCCAATTCAAAGGACATTGACGTCAATTGAAAGTTCAAAAGTAAAGAAAAGCTTTACAAGTTGCAAGCTGCACGAAAATTTGAGGAAATCATTGCATGATCTTGGTTCAATTCAATTCAAAAGAAAGAACAGAAAAAAAACGTTCAAATCAAAAGAAAGAAAGAAACATTGAGAAAAAGTGAAAAACAAAGTGAATTGAGCCAAGTGAGCTAAGAGCCTCAAAATAAGCCACAAGAGCCACAAAATAAGTCATCAAGAAAGCACAATGCCATGGGCCTTAAGAAAGGATTCAGTTCAGAAATTCCAAGTTCAAGTCATGACTTCTCATGCCTTGGCACAGCTCAGGTTCTTTGAATCCCATCCTTCCTTGCTAAACCCCAAAGCTTAGCCCCATTACAACCTAAAAAGGAAGACCTAACTGATCTTATGGACAATCATGCTGAGGATTAAGGTACGTATCTATGTTCTTAAAGTTCAATTCCTTTCATGAGATCTTTATTTCCATAAAGTTCTATTCTTCATTGTTACTCATATGTGATTAAATTTGAATTTCATAACATAAACTCATCACATATGCTTGAAAAGAGTGTAAGCCTAGGATTCTTGTGCGAATTGAGAGTTGCCTAGTGAGGATTAGAGTCGAGGCGAAATCTTTCTTGGGCACTTAGATGAAGTTGTTTTCAAACTTGATCACCTGAAAATATTGGCATTTATACACGTACACCTTCACATGACACTCACAGCTTTGGCATTCCTTTTAGTTCTGCAAAGCATGTTTACTTACTTTAATTCTTATTAGCTTGTTAAGAGTACTATCTCTAGCATCTTTTTGTTTAACTAAAACATTTGTGGGTATCGTGCTGTTATAACCCTCAGGAGACAAAACTCCTCCTACTAGGTGAACCTAGGGGTTTAAATGTTCTATCTTAACTAAAACCGAGTCTTTTCATTTTGTTAGCGTTTGTTTTGCTCATGGACTAGCAAAAGATAGGTTTGGGGGTATTTGATCAGTCGTTATTTGTGCATCATTTTGATGTCTTTATATGCCTCTCTTATATGTCTTTTGAATGATTTCGTGCCATCAATAGTAGAAAATAATCAATCTTGTGAGACTTGTGCAGAGTTAGAAAGATAGGTAAAATCTGGAAAGAACGCAAAAAGAATGACTCAAATCGGAGTCCAGATGAAGGAGATGTCATCATTTCAATATCAGGTCCTCAACGGGGTCCTAACTGCGCCAGTGCGCCTATTTTGGGACACTGGCCAAGTACCTCATATCAGGCCCTCCGGGTCTCAAACCTGTGTTTCATGACATCAAGGTCAAGTCCTAGAAGTGCCAAGGTCGCGCCAAGGGAGGTCGAGGAGATGTCCCAAGAACTCCCATCCGAGCCAAGATGTGCGCCTAAGCCGGGGGTCCCTGTTCCGCCAGCGGTAGATCAGAGGTTCTCCCTCTGCGCTATGCCCGACAACATTTGTGCCAAGCCTGAACGAAGATGCGCTTCTACTATACTCATGATGTGCTTCAAAAGCGCAGTCCCAGATCCTGATTACAAAGACAGTCCAAAAGCCAAGTTCGGACCACTTGCCAGCTTGCGTTCCCACTTGCCAGCTTGCATTCACACTCCCAACTATGTTCTGATTGGTTCTAATAGATTTTAAGGACTTTGTAATTAATTAAAAGTACAATAACTTTCCCTGTCCTTATAGGACATGGTTTTACCAATCCTTATAGAATAAGGTTTTACCAATCCTTATAGAACAAGGTTTTCCCTTTGTCTATAAAAGGGAGCCTTTGTTCAGTGTTTTAAAAAAAAGGAGATAATTAGCTAAAGGCGTTTTTGGGAGATACAGAGACACCTTAGCCGCAGATAGTATTTTGGTTTTTTAGAGTTTTACGTTAAAGCTTGGTTCTTCCCGAAGTCGAGTGTGTTGGACGTGGAGCTTAGAGAAGAAGGCTCTGCCGTGTCTTCTGCTGCACCTGTTCTTCACAATATCTTTTGTACCCTTATTTTCATTATTGCAATTAATTTCAGTTATGTATGAGTAGTCGTTAGGATTAGGGCTGCTTGAAGCCCTAGCCATGTTAGCTTGTTGATTGGATTTCTGGCTCTTGATTATGATTGATATGCATGCTGAATAAGTTGGATTACTATGCTTAATGACCTTAATTTATGCCTATAAGATTAGCTACCTTGTTTGCATATAATTATAGATGTAATTGCTTGAGTGACCGTCATATCATCTTGTGATTTGGAGCATCGAAAGTATTCTTACTTGTAATCTTAACTCATAACGACCTAGGATTGCATGTCACTTTGCTAGGCTAATGTGGTGTCATTAAATTCTCTTTAAACTTCATGCATCATCTTAAAAGGTAGGTGATAGACGTTCTAGGCATATGCCCTGTTTAGAACATGCTAAGTAAGAGGGAATAAGATGTGTCTAGTGAACCAACGCCAAGTCCTAGGCACGGGCACCTAATTCAGAAAATGCATAGTAATTAGGTCAAGGAAATCTGGTTAAGAGCTATAATTGGTTAGAGTGGATAGTAAGCCTTAATTCGCCTTAATTAATAATCAATCAACCATTAATTCTTGCATTGTTATTTTCTGCATTTTATTTTACTTGTCTTTAAATTTCCGTTCTCACATCATAAACCCCCCTGTGTGTGTGTGTGTGTGTGTGTGTGTGTGTGTGTGTGTGTGTGTGTGTGTGTGTGTGTGTGTGTGTGTGTGTGTGTGTGTGTGTGTGTGTGTGTGTGTGTGTGTGTGTGTGTATTTTCACTAAGTTAATAAATCTGAACTAAAGTAGTCATAACGTTGATACAAGTCCTCGAGAGATCGACTCTTGCTGTGCTACTATACTATTCTTATCGATTTGTGCACTTGCAAGGATTTTATAGCTGTTAGAATTGAATTGCATATTTCTTGCTCTTTAATTTTACCAACAAGCAGCTGCAGTTCCAGTGAACAGCTGCAGTCAAACAGTAAAATAGCTTCAGTTGAACACCGAAACAGCTTCAGTTGGACAGTTGCAGTTGGACAGCTGCAAGGAAATCGCATAGAGCAAAGAAACAAAGACAGAGAGTATTTTGCAAAAGCTTTTCACTGTTTGATATTTCAGCTAAGTTTAGTTTTTATACTTAGGTCAAATAACCAAAGCATTCATCTCAGCCATATATGTGGCACATGGATGAAAAAGTTAAAACAAATTACAAGTTTACCAAATTAACATAAAACAAAAAGCATTACAAAGTTTCACACGTGTCGTTTCTGAATTCTCCTCATCATCCATCATTGGTTTGTCTTGCGGATATAGGAAAGGGTTTGGTGGGATTTGAAGGGATTCAGTTTCTCCTTCAAGCATCTCCACTACTCTCCTCATCGAATTGGGACGCTCACTAGGCTTCAATTGTATACACCACAACGCCACTATAAGCATCTTCTTTGCCATTTTCATTTCCTCCTCACTGGAATGTTCTATGTCTACTTCCTATCCTTCACTGAACTGCTCCACAAAGGAAAGTAAATTTGGCTCGAATGGGTTGCAACTGCATTCAAATTCTTTCTTTTTTCCGCCATTTCCATCAACAACATTCCAAAACTATAGATATCGGCTTTGGTAGACACACCTCCAATATTTTTGTAAAACAACTCTGGAGCTTTGTATCCAACGGTTCCTCTTGCAGCAGTCAAAGTTCAACTGCTCTCATCTAATGGACACAATCTTGCGAGCCCAAAGTCAGAAACCTTGGGAACAAAATTCTCATCAAGAAGAATGTTGTGAGGTTTGATATCGAAATGAAAAATTTGCATCTCGCATCCTTGATGAAGATAGTCAATACCGCAAGCCACTCCAAGTGAAATTTCAAATAATTTCTTGCAAGTCAAGGAAGTGTGTCCTTGCCTATGAAATATGTATTTGTCAAGCGAGCCATATATAAGAGCACGTTTTGCTCCCTCGACACAATAACCAATTAGTTGCACCACATTGACATGATGAATCCTTCCGATGGTAGCAACTTCATTGATGAAATCTTGTCCATTGGCTCTGGAAGATTTATCCAAGATTTTAACTGCTACAAGGCGGCCACTTCGAAGCTTTCCTCTGTATACAAAACCATAACCTCCTTCGCCCAATTTGTGTTTAACCCTTTGGTCATTTTCTTGATATCCTTGTAGGAGTATCTTATTGGTATGAGGTTGTTGTGACTTTGTAAGAACTCTTCTATTACGCCGTACATTGACAAGTGCCTTCTTTTCCATTTATAGATTAAAAGCGTAATCACGCATGGAAATCCGAATATAATTCTTGCTGCAAGCCACAATATTACTGGAAAATGGAAAATAAGAATTGTAAATTCCTTTACATCTATAGATAATTTAGTTGATTTTAAAAAGAATAAGAATTGTGAGACAAAAAATGCATATTAGTAGTACTCACCGCTGGGTGGAATAAAGAGTCGAAAAAACCTGCAAGAAATATATAAAACACATACAGTGAGGCTACTGAACTATTTTGGCCGGAATAGGTGACTGAAGAAATGATGAGAAAGAGAATCCTCAGTATATACCTTGTAGAACAATAAACATAAGAATATGCGACTTGTTTAATTAATTGAATTGTATCACAATGAATGTCGGTAGAGAACGAGGAATCCGTGAATAATTAATCACAATTCAGAATGTGTGTGAAGTGTGTGAAGATGAGATAAGATATATTTGATATGCATACCACTACATCTAGAGAAACCAAAACTAGCGCAATGATTAGGACATTCTGCTTTGTTGGTATAAATGTCGATGTAGCAAGCTTTCCCCCTTCTTCGACCTCGATGATAGCTCAAAACCATAGAGCAGTTGATTGTGGACGTCTATGCAGGAGGAATTGTTGATTATGTTAGCAGTAGCAGGCCACGATGTCATGACTATAAGATCAACGCGGCACATCTCCCTCAAGTCCGAAGCATTCAAATCACCAATCTTAGCAAAAGAATGCCATCCCCCCACCAATACAAGGACCAGTGTCGATGTACACATCACCCGAATTCACAGGCGCAACAAGAGCTTCGCAGCTCATGAAAATTAACGGCTTTGACAGTTTAATGGAATTGGAACTGGAATGCAAATCCAAGTAATAATAAAAGCTCCGAATTTTACGAGCTTGAAAAATAACAGTGCTATATGAATCCTGCAGATCACTTAAGTTATATTGCGACAACGAGTACCGAGGGAGGGGATTAGAGAAATTAGTCTTAACATCAAAAACATTGGCATCCACCACTCGGATTGTGTAGTTGTTATAATTGATTGCATGGACATAGTATTTTCCAGAATACAGGTATAATATATATGGTTTGATTGTGCTCACAAGACAGTTCATACCTTTGATCACCGCAGTGAAGTGGATCATGTTTTAGTCGGAAAGGATGGCTTATGTTACGGATGTTGCCACACCAAAATGCTTCACACTTAGCATCCTTAGCAGTGCAAGTTGCACTGTAAAATCCAACAACTAACATTACTACTACTAGGACTATGAATCTTTCGGAATTTAGAGGATATTGCAAGGAATTGTGTTTGTCTTAACTTTGTAGAAACTAGTGCAGATTACTAATGGAAGATGAAGGTACCAAGGCATCCATGTTGATCAGGTGCAAAGAAGCGGGCATCAAAAGTAGTTAAACCACACTACACCAAGAACACTCAGAAAATTTCACTAAAAACAAGGTCCACACTGGTGCCATACTTCGTATAAATGAAAGATTGCCATATCATTTGGTGAACCGAATTTTGAGTCACTGATGTTATAGTGAATTTATAAGATGAGGGCCTAAAAAATTTCAGCAGAGTCTATATAGAGGGCAGAAATTGAGACAACGGTTGAGAATCAATAGGATTATAAATTATAATACCATACAGACAAATTAGAAAGGCAAGTACACAACACCACCTTAGTGACTTCGGTTTGGTATTCAATTGGAAACAGAGAAAATACTAACAAGAACTGAAGCATGTATACAAACCAATTCATAGATGATTGGTATGACAAAAACTTAGATATTAAGAGGGCTGTGGCTACATCTCATCCATATTGAAGGTACCTTCATTATTCTTGCGCAATTCAACTTTAAACTTAGCTTCTTTGCCTCCTATATTCATCTTTGGAAGCATTTTATCCTTCGCATTATCTGCAATCCCCTGCTCACATGGTTTAAATGTATGGGAATAAGTACAAAACAACAGTTCTCGGCAACGCTTAACCATAGTACGACATTTAAGTGATAAAAAAGCTGTAACAAACAATATTGAATTTACAAACATGAAAGATCTCAAAACAAAAAAGCTGTAACAAACAAATAAAACATGGAATAAAAAAGCTGTAACAAACAAAAAAAATATGGAATTTACAGAGTTACTACGAAGTTCCATCACTGCCTGCACATGACCCAAAAATTCAAATGCAAATTGAAGAACAAAAGTTAATTGTCTTAACCATTTAAAACACAGGGTCCATTTATATGGAAGGATATCAAATGGAACTAGGATTCTCTTCTTGAAATTTTTTGTCCTTGGGGCTCCTAGATTTCTAATAAGATCATTCATATTCTCAAATGATTTTGTTGCTTTACTGACCTTTCTTACCCTTCTTTCTCAACAACAACAAGATGAGCAGTCTCCTTCCTGTCCTTCCCAACTATAAAAAGCGGAAGAACGCATAACAAATTCCTTTTCCAATCCCAACATCTCTTTTATACCACAATTTGCTATAATCTTAAAGAGCACTTCGACATAAGCTTAAATTAACAATTTTTATAAAATCTGTTTGCAATGTTCAACTAACAACAATTTTGGGGTAATACATAATGAATCCTCTAATTTCTTCCAAGGAGTGGAAAAGCCACCAAAAAACTTATGGTCTAACCTGCATATATTTAATCTTGGATCCTTTCAATAGACATTCAGGGTTAAAATTAGATAAAAAGAAGCATGACACCTACTACCAAGCAGAGAACCCAAGTCTTCTAGAATGAGGGGTTGGAATTTCATTTTTTGCCCTAATTTTCTGTCGCAATTAACATGTAATTATGAAAGGAAAAAGAAAAGAAATAAAAGGGCAGAAACCTGTGAAGGAAGACATAGAAACTAGGAGTCAGCAAGGGGCTTGAACTCCTGCACTTGCTTGAAGTTCTCCCATGGCTTGACCCACACCTTGGCTTCATAAAGCTTCTTCTTTCCGGCATCGGAGACCTCAACTGTCAGATAGTGCAGAGAGCCCGAAACCACTTGTACCTTTTCTTTCACCACCCTCACAAACTCAAGCAGAGTATTCTGCATCATAATCAATCGATCAATATTGAATTAATCAAACCAAATGAAAACCCATTCACAATTTTCATCATTAAAAAGAAACAAAAGAATAAAATTGGGGGTTAATCTACCTCCTTGTTGTTGTGCTCTTGGACGGCGAAGCGAGCAAGGCTTTCTGTCTCGAGGCTGTTCTCGGTACCTTGGGATTCGCGTACAGTGCCAACTGCGGCCATGGCTGATCGAAAGCTGTGCCTTCAGATTTTGATTCTTGTTTGGGAAAAAGAGGAGGAGCGTGAGTGGAGTTGTATTCTATGGCTATAAATACAATACAAGGAAGGTTCCATTCTAATTTTGATTTTTTTTGGGTTGACTCCTCCGGACCAAAAATTATTAGATATTGTGACACGTGTCTTTTTATCCGTTGCTTAGTCTGTAAGTATCATCTTTTTTTTTGTTTTGATTCCTTATGAAAGAAAAAGCTTGTTCCGTAAGTTTTGAAGAAGACGTGTATTTTGTTTGGGGAGAATAATGAGAATTGTTACGTAGTTTCAGTGAGGTTTGAACAAAACGCCCACAGTATTCTGTCAATTTTGTTAGTGTATAGTTGTCCCTAATTGTGTTTCAATCCAATCAAATTGAAGAACACGGTATTAATTTTGTTGGTCTTAGGTCCGATAATTAGCACCGTATTAGTTTCGTTGGTCTCAATTAGCTGAAAACTTATATAACCTATTGTCAAATTCTAGGCAATTTCAAATAACTAAACACGCAGTTAAAGGGAGTTGTAACTATTTCAATATATTAGATAAACAAACTTTAAATTGTTAAATACAAAATATGTGATTTCTTATTAGTTACTCAAGTAGTTACAAGTCGATGAAGAATTCCTAGATGATGATTGAAGCGGGTAACCTTACTAGTCACACAAATAATTAATAATTTAAGTGAGTTTAGTTCCTACATATAAAAAGCCTGATTATTTGAGTTTACCTATTTTAAAACTATTTCTATACTAAATCTACACTATAAAGTATAATTAATATGAAATTTATGTATAAAATATAAGACCTAACTTATTTTTTATTAATTATTACTTTACTATTGGCGGTTTTATTTTTCTCTCTCATTTACACTACAAACAAAAAAGGTTTATTACTTGATATGCACACAGAACAAGTCAACGAATCTTAAAATACACTCAAAATTGAAATTTGTCTCAATTTGCACTCAGAACATGCATTCCGTTACTTCTGTTGCACCATCTGTCAGTCTCTGTTACTAACACCGTTAAAAGTGCTGATGTTGTAGTAATATTACAAAATTTATAGGGGCAATTAAGACATTTGATATATTTTATTAAATTTTATATTAAAATTCTTTTTTAAAAACTAAAACATATCTAAATTACCCATTCTTCCCCAACCCACCCGAATGCCTTCCCCAACCCACCACATCACCATCTCTCTCTATCTCTCTATTCGATCTGAGCAACGATGGGGAAGAGATCGGCAGCGGCGAGGAGGAGACCAAAGCAATTAACAAGAATAAAATAGCCTGAATGCAATTAACAAGAATAAAATTGCCTGAATGCAATTAACAAGAATAAATAGCCTGAATGCAATTAACAAGAATAAAATTGTTATAGGAATTTACCAAAACAATTACTTCAATCAGATCCCAAAAACTAGCTTTTATAATTTCAGTTTCTTAAGAATTCCTCAATTTTCTTATCAACAAAAAAAAAAATCCATGCAAGAATTAATGTTTAAAATGTATGTATGGAGAAAGAGAGGGTGAAATAGAGTACGTTTGCCACCGCCCAAGACCATGTGAACGGGCTTCTCTAGGCCGAAGAGCCTGAAAATCATGAATTTTATGGAATCGTGCGCATACGTCTTGTCGTCGTCAAGCTTGGGTTTGACAGCATCGTGCTTGGACTTCTTCTTGTCGTCATCGGAGTTCGATGATGAGGAGGAGGAGTGGTGGGCGTAGATCTTCTCCATTAGCATTTCGGGCATAGTATAATGGAATTTCTTAAGAGTCACATTTGCCACTTAGTGCTATAGTATAGTGGAATTTCTATCCACTTATTATATGGGAGGTTTCGAGCTCGATTCTTATCAGATGAGATCAATACTCAATATTTATTTAACATAATTATTCTTCCCTAATATTCTTATATATAAAAAAAAAAAAAAAAAAGTCACACTCAACTTTTTCTTTTTCGAAATGGAATTTTTACGTTCTTTATTTATTTTATATATTCATAATTTATATTTCTTATATTGTAATTTTCATATAATTTCCCTTCCATCCCCCCTTTCCTTTTTTTTTTATCATTTCTTACATATGAGAAGTCCTTTGTTCAAAATAAATTATCAAATTCAATGTATCTTATTGTAAAAAAAATTACGGCAATAGACATAGAAGAAAACTTATCTCATCTAAACCAATCCACTCCAATTAGGGTATGAAGGTGTAAGTTTCCTTTTATGTTTAAACTTAACTAATCCACTTTCAGTCAAAACATATTATTTTTTTTACATGAGATATATATTCTATTAGTAAAGCCTAAACGTCCTTATTGAAAACAAAAGCGCTAACGAGCAAGAAAAGGCCCCTTACCATAGATAGGCTAAGGCGCCTTTACTAATATTATAATAGAAGGCGCTTCTTTCTCAAAGTCAAGTTTCTCGCTTGTTGCTTTTTACATTAAATTTGGCATTCAATTTAATGACTTATCCAATCGGACCCTGAGACTGATCTAACCCTACTTCACCGGAGGAGCAATTACTTAGAAGTACATTTTGTGCAACAGCCCTTCCTATCTGATAGAAAAGAACATTTATTGATGTACCAGATCGGCTAATGCTCCCAGGCATTCGGAATGGGCTCCGCGTTCATTTCGTTGGCAGAAACGAGCCAATCCATAAGCCCGGAAACGAAAAATCCGACTCAATAAACATGACTAAGAGGTGCATTAGTAATATTGGACTAGATACAAAGACCCATGGGCAAATGAGGGGGGCATCAAAATAAGAACTAAGAAGCA
This sequence comes from Oemleria cerasiformis, assembly GCA_037349345.1. Lineage (NCBI taxonomy): Eukaryota > Viridiplantae > Streptophyta > Magnoliopsida > Rosales > Rosaceae > Oemleria > Oemleria cerasiformis. The sequence continues at coordinate 14,263,563 of JAZGTL010000006.1, forward strand.
AAAGCATTCATTACACACGCATCCATAAAGAGTAAATAGTTTGGAAACACAATTACAACTTAGTATTTGTATCAGGACATAAAACATTTAATACAATACATCAACCATAGCATACACACACACAGCACACACATTCAGTTAGTTCCAGCAGATTTGCCTCAGCCACAAACTTCCCATCTTTGTTTAGGAGTGATCTGCCTCCATCTGATTGAGTTTGAAGGTGCCTTCAATGTTCTTATGCACTTCAACTTTGTACTTCTCTTCTTTGCCTCCCCTCTTCACCTTCAGAAGCATGTTAAACTTGGCATGCTCTTCTATCACCTGCTCTCGACTCGCAGTTTTAAACATTTACAAGTAAGAACAAACTCATTGATCTCAAACATAATGGATCAAAAGAAATTCACAATCAATTGAATCTGTCGTTTTCAAGTAAAACACTGCCCAGACCTTAAAACAGAAAAGAATCTAAGCCCAAATTTTCTGAATTACTAGATAGTTCCTACACAGACACAATGCAAACCAATCTGATTGCAAATGAAAATTAGAAAACACCACAATGCATTTCAATCCTCTTAACCATAAAAAGACTACCACAAAAATCCAACTCAGCCAAATACTTCCGTCCAATCCCCGATTCTCAATCACCCAATACTTCATTTAACACAACCCAAAACTATTCAACAACGCCAATTCTGCATAATGCATTTAAATGGATTCCAACACACAATTCAAAACAATCATACCATCATCCAAATTCTCATAAACCCATTTAAATTAATTTTAATACCCAAATTAACACTATACAAATATACTAGGAAGTCCCTCCACACTACAAAATAATTTGAGTTTCATGAGAATTAGAAAACAAATCAAATTCCATTTTAATTTTCTGAAGCATATAATTAGTAATTACAAACCCAGTAGCCAATACTAACCAATACCTAGTTTCCAAGATAGATGTTTTAAACATAATTCAACACAACCAAACACTAAGCACCAAAACCCAATTTTCCAAAATGCATTTAGATGGCTTTGAGCATCCAATTCAAAACAACTAAATACAATCCCCAAACACAGTTCTCTAAAATGCAAGTACATGGAATTTAACACCCAATTCAACACAACCAAATACTACCCATCAGAACACAAAACCCCCAATTTGACCATGAGGAGGGAACACAAAACCCCAAAATCCAAATGAGATTAAATTTAACTCCCAATTCAAGACATCCCTTAGTACCCCAAACTCCCAATCCCCATAGCAGCATAAAACGAAAATAAAATTGGTAGGGCACTGACCTCAGCCTTAGCGTGGACCACCTCTTGAAGCTCATAAGGCACCAATGAATTAGACCTCTGCTGGAGGCTCTGAACGGCATGGTTAGCCGCATCCTGGACCTGTGGATCATGTGGCGGCACAGATTGCCACCCGGGAGCATGCCCGCCTTCCTTAACACCAAGATCGGAAGAGGTAAAAGACGGCGTTTCCTCACTGACGGGCTTGAACTCCTGCACTTCTTTAAAGTCCATCCAAGGCTTCACCCAGACCTTGGCTTCGTAAAGCTTCTTCTTACCGGCTTCAATGGCCTCAATTGTCAGATGGTGCAGAGTACCAGCAACCACCTGTTCTTTCGCCTTCACCACCCTCACAAACTCAAGCAGAGCATTCTGCAAACAAATTTTCAATTAATTGAAATTCTTGATAAAATTTACACAAAGTATAAAGAAAAAGGAGAAGAGGGTAGGTACCTCTTTGTTGTTGTGGTGTTGGACGGCGAAGCGAGCAAGATCTTCAGTTTCGGCACTGTTTTGAGAAGCATGGGATTCGTGTATACCGCCCAGGGTGGCCATGTTTTGATATTCGGAGCAGTGGCCGCCACGATTTGATTCTTCAGCGAGGGATGAGAAGGCAAGGAAGAAGAAGGGGACTATCAACAGACACAAGGAAGAAGAAAATGAATTTGATTTCAGTTTCATCTGCTACTCTTTTGGGTTTCGACTATTTGGGATTTTGCGGGCAGATGGGTATTTATCGCTTTCGCTCTTTGGATTCTTATCACACGTGTCATGCTCTTATCGCTTCAGCTATATATGTTTGCTTAATATGCAAGCCTTCATTTTCTTTTACACGTGTATTGAACGTGTCACTTCAACAAATTACATAAGGGAGCATTTAGCTCACCACGTGGTGAGCCCGTGTATTAAAAAAAATAACCCTGGGCACTGTTTGATATAATTCAGTATTGAATCGATATTAAAATTATATCGTTTAATTTTAACCGATTCGGTACGATTCAGTATTCCATAATTTAAAAATAAAACTGGATCATATCATATCGATTATGTTTAGTATGATTTCAGTTTGATTTGATTTTGAGTCAAAATTTTAATAAATTGTGAATAAATTAAATGCTATGCTTTGCTGAAATAAAAAATGATCCTCAAGATTAAAATCATCATGCAGCCATGATTAATTATGCTTCCCTGCTTTTATCTAGATATGGTTCAGTTGTTGCAGACTTGCAGGTGCTAGGTCAAATGTTGGTGAGGGTGTTTCTGCAGATCATATTTATAGCTTATTTCTTGAGGTTGGAGAAGGTGCTCATGGCTCATTGCTTCAATCATTTTATAGCTTATTTCTTGAGGTTGTTCATTGGCGTCCTTATATTCATTTTCAAGCATGGAAAATGATGCATGTGCATGCCTTTTACTCTCTTTTTTTCCTTCAAAAAAGTACAAAAATTGAAAAGCATAAAATAATAATATGTTATTAATTATATAAAAAAAATTTAAAAATTTTAATTTTGTACAATACGGGATAATACGGTATTTCAAAATTATGAACTGAAATCACACCGAATCAAACCATACTAAACTTCCAATCAATTTTACTATTCAATATTTTTTTCAATTTGCTTTAATTCAGAACTATTTAATTTCGGTATTTCGATTACATATAACAACCGCTAAAAAAAAAATATGTTAGAAGAGATGTAGGCTTTCTTTTAAAAAAAAAAAGATGTAAAAGTCACCAAACACTTTGCTAGGTGAGCCCGACTATAAAATAAAGGCGTGTCTGTTGGAAGAGATGTTAGCATTTCAAAAAAAAAAATTGGGAAAAGACCACTCATGCTTTTTACAGTGGTTAACGTGAGTTTAATATGCAAATCTTCATTTTCTTTTATATGTGTCATACACGCGTCACTTTAAAAAATTACATAATGGAGCACTTTTCTCACCGCGTGGTGAGTCCGTCTATAAAAAAAAATGTTCGTTGGAAAAGATATCAGCATTTGAAAAAAAATGAAGAGGAAGAGATGTAAAAGTCGGCCACACACCTCTTTTAATAGTGGTTTATGTGAGTTTAATTCATATATATACGAATCAAGCCATCTAACTTTGATTATTATGTATAAAATTATTTATATACTAGTAAGTGTCATAAATCTGAATTTTTTTGTAATAATTGTGAGATCCAACTTATTTTTATTAGTTATCACTTTATTATGTGTGAGTCACTACATATAAAAATCAAACTCATAAGTCCAATATGTTGCTCTCACAAATAAGAATCAGTCTCATTAGTTTCAAATTCTCTGACTAAGTGTGGGAGTTTGAATCTTATAAATAAGAATTAAAATCCAAATTTATGATTCAACTCTAATATCTCATAAAGACAACGCCGATACACAATGTGTACAATATAATCTTCATACTCTTATAATCATTGTATAAAAATAAGATGTGTGGGCACAATCCGAAGTTCAAGTTACTTAACTAACCATTAACCTAATCTTAATTATGTAAAATTTGATCGATTAAATTAACAATTATACTAACTAGTATTCTGATTTAATGATATTCACGTCTCGTTATTAGTAAATAAAATATTTCAAATTCAATTATTATAAATGATGATGACGTTATATATTTGTATATAGTTTGATACCTTGTAATTGGTCAATTGTTTGGTTTAACCCAAAATTTCTATCCCCATAAATTAGAATTAAAGTATAATTATATCCAAAAAGTTGATAATTATAACTATTGCCACTCGTATGCAGTAGTGAAAGATTGATTATGCCCAACATATTTACCTCATCCCAATCAATCAAACTTTTGTTTTTAACACGTGGCTTGGTAGCAGTGGCGGTTGGCAGGAAAAGCAATCGACCTTCATACTCCTGATTACTAATGCAAGCCTCCTCTGAGCACTCAGCCACCCGCGACCTCAGATCCGCGTCGCCTCCCCCATTCTCCTCTACGACTACGAGTCCTTTACCGCTCACGAATCCTCTCTCTTTCATAGATAGAAGAGATGGATACTAAAGCCAGGAACAAGGCACTGTTTCGTGCTAAATTGAATGCCCAAAAGAAGGACAAGCGCATAGACTCTCCTCTTGTACGGTCAGTTCTCACACCTTCTCTTTTCCAATTTTGCATCTTTTTCCCTCAGTATATTATGCGTTTTCAGTTCAATTTAATTATCATGATTCAAAATCTATCCTGTAGAAGAACCCTTTTCGTAAATTTGTGTTTCATTTATGTTTTTGGGAACATAATTTGATTATTGTTATTATTCAGGACACATAATGTGCATTTGTTTTTATTGGTTATCATAACGTGCATCAGCAATTCTTATTATTGTTGGTTCTATGATCACCAGAGTCTTGAATGTCGAGTTGATATATATGTTAGAAAATGTGCTCTCAATTTGATCATGTTAAAACTTTGAGTTTATCAAGCACAAAGTACGAGTTTGGTTTCGCAGTCCCTACTCTACCTTTCTTCAAAAGCATTATAGATTTCTAACTAGTAAAAGTAAAATTTCCTTGGTAGCATCTAATTCCATAACAATAATTTGAAATGAACCTCATGAGAACTGGTTTAGTTTAAAACGGAATCAGCTAAGAAATTAATGATCTGGGAATGTCCCAAAAGATCTGAGTTTTATCTTCCCTGAATGTATCTAGGAACTTGTTATGTTGATTATCTTTTCCTTACCTCTTATATGAAATTTTTTATTGCTGGTTGTTCTGGTTTCTTGTTTTCTTTTTATGAAGGTGATTGGCATATTTAAAGGGCTAAGACAGGTTTCTGACTGCCTCATTCTGCCCTTTGTTGTGTTACATATAGGTATAATGAATTGGACCAGCCCGTGTGCAGGGTTTGTGACAGTGCTCTGAAATATGAATTGCAGTGGGATGCACATCAAGCATCTCGTAAACATCAGGAGGTGATAAACGCTACTATAGTACTTTCGTAGTCATAACACAAAGCAAACAAGAGACTTAGAGACATTAGAAAATTAAAGTTGGCATGAAGGATAAAGAATTAACACATTTAATGTCAATCAGATCATGAATTGCGAAGTTGAAAAATTATAGTACTGCCAAATTCTAATGGCACTTTAGCTCAACATGCGGTTTCATCTCAAGTAGTTCCGTCTATCTTGTTGCTCAGCAGTATAGGGCTCTCATCCCATCTTGTAAATGCAGGAACTATAACTGATCTGGTTCAGTTACTACATCTTCCCCACTAATTTGGCTTGGATATCCTGTAGACATCAAATTACTTCTAAATTCTAATCTATATTTGGTGTAAAGTGGAACATTTCCTTCTTTTACACTTTCTAGGCTTGAACCTGGGTTGCTTTAATTATAGATGCAATTTCTTTATCTTTATCTTTATCTTAATTATTACTAACGGGACGCTTCTATTGCAATAGGCAATAAGTAATCTCAAAGCTACAGCTGCTGGACTGAAACGAGGCAACAATGCAAAAACTGAAGCGCAGCCAGAATTGCCAAAACCGAAGCCTGATCATTCTCCAGAGTTACAAAACCCAAGACCTGACCGATCTACAGAATTGCCTAGACCTCAAACATCATCTGGGCTTCCTCCAGATTTTTTCGATAACCATGAAGCACAAAAACGAAATACTGGTGAGAATTTGAAATCTATGGATCTGTTTAGATTATTGTTACCACTCCATGATTGCTTAGTTTGATCGCCTGAGGAGTAAGGACAATACAACTTGTATAGGGTTATTTTTATAACAGGCTTGTATAGAGGTTACAATAATAGAGACTTACATAAGGGAGAGACTGTATGTATCAGTCTTTCTATCCGGGTGTAACTTTCTTGTTCATTCAATTTAACACAAAAACGGTAGTCCTACTTTTCTATGCAGAATTCAGTGGCTGGTTTTGCTCAACTTTCTCTGTAGTTATTAAGATTCTAGCTGGGTAGTTTGAAAATTTTTGTTAGTTTCTTCTGACGTGGGAAAGAGTAAGAGATAACACTGCTTATGAATTTAGTTATACGTTCATCACTAATGGATTACTTGGCCATGCATGTTTTCATAGACGCATGCAGAATCCAAATCTGTATAATGTTTTGTCTTTGTTTGCATTTCTATTGCTAGGCATATCCCAAGTTTGCTTTATTACTTTCGTGCTCGTAAATTATTCATTATTGTCTTTGTTGCTTGTTTTTTTTTTCAAAATTTGAAAGGAGATTCTCTCAGGAAGCATAATAAATAATAAGGGATTACATATTTTCTTACTTTCAGAAGTCTTCACTAATTGGGTGCTCTGAGAGTTGAGCTCTTGAGCTTATGGTTGATGTCTACAACTTTATGACTGGATTAGATGCACACAGTATTTTTTAACCTATTATATATAATTTTGTGAGTATAAACTTATCCCAAGAAGTCCTCTGGGTGTCTTACTAGAAAAAAGTGCTCTAGTCGAGCAGTTAAACTCTTCCTGCAGGCCCAAAATGTATATATTGCAATATATAATTGTGACTACTTTGGTTTTCCTGTAAAATTTTTCTTTTCAGGCTGGAAAACTGTTCAGATATAGTTTTATGGATCCTCTCCTAATTATGGTTTCTGTTCTTGGGGAAACTAGAGATTAGTTGTTACTGTAAATTTAGCATAAATGCATAACAAATATTTTTGTTCTCCCATATAATTTTTTTGGTTGAGATGCATATTGGGGGCTTAAATTTTTTCCTTACATTATGACACTTTTTACATCAAGCTTGAGTGGGTTCCATAATTTTCTCCTATATTATAACATCATCAAGCAAGTTCTTGTTAAAATTTGATTCTGCTTGTTGTTTGATTTCCTTGAGATTATTTCTAAAGAACTTATAATTATCGGTAGTAATATTTCATGTCCCTTTAGCATACGTGGTCAGCTGCTCTATCTATTTATTTAATTACTATTATTATTTTTATTTCTTGGCCTTTTATTATACCTGCTATATGTTTTTTAAGTTGTTTGTTGCATGTGCTGTGGTTGCAACAAGGAGTTGAGATTAGGCCTGAATCCCCCTTGATCTTGTTGTCGAGTTTTATTATTATTTCTTATTGGGGAACGCCCTATTTTAGAATTCCTCACTAAAACATACCTATCAGATTAATTCTTGTTCCATGGAATTCAAAAAGCATACTTCCTCAACTGAAGAGTTTTAGGGTATATTTAGATGAGGAACTTCATTACCCCATTTAGGCTAAGTTAGTTAAGAATGAGTAACTTAACATTAGAAATAAAAATGGGATGCCCCTGTAAGCTTCTTTCTTCGTTTGTAATCAAGCAGAAGGAAACTAGAACCTCTATTAAAATTTTCACTTTAACTAGGTAAAAATAAAGCCCAAAACAACCCTTTTTCAATAATTCTTAACTTTATGAAATTTTCTAATATCATACCTTTCCTTAATGGCATTAGGCCACAACAAACTGTTTAGATCTCCTGAATGATTTTACATATTTTTTGGTTTTATGGATTAATTGTTAATAATGATTTTCATTAAGATTTTGATGTAAGTTTCTTCTTACTTGGGTAATTTTCCCTTTTTTTCTGTAGTATTGTTGTAGATAGTAAGCACCTTTTGTCTTTTGGAAAACCTAATCTATTGGTTTTAGGCTGTTAGTTTCATATGGTAGTTGCCTACATGAAAATGGATCCTTTGCTTTATTTGCTTAATTTTTTTCTGAAAAAGCGCAACCGGACGTTGTTTTAGAGTTAATTTCTTGTGGTTTATGTTAAGAAATATACTTTCGGTCTTGAGTACAATATCAGAAAAGAAATTAAAGCAGGGTTTTGAACTCTGCCTAGAAGATAATTGTTTTGGAATTAGTTTTCAACTGTTGATCTTTTTCTTTTTTGATGTTTTAATGATATCTAGTTATCGACCAATCTTTCTGACTTAACAATATCACCCTAGGAAGGGACTCTATAACATCCGTGGAGACTGATTCTATACAAAAGACGCAGACAAGAAAAATTGAGCCATCCAGGGACCTTACACAGACATCATCCAAGATTGCCAGTTCAGAAGGCAAGCAAATAAAGGGATCTCTTCCTGAGGGCTTCTTTGATAACAAGGAAGCTGATTTATCTGCACGGGGAATCAAGCCTGTAAAGGTAGATGTCAAGTAAGTACATTATTTTTCTTTAACTCCTAGATTGTAATGTTCTCTTGAACATTCTGTTCTTTGTTTTCATTTTTGCAGCCTAGTATGTGTTTCCTTCCAAAGTTCTAAGGTTCTAAATTCCATTCTAGATATAAATAGAAGTTCCTAATTCTGGTAAATATACTTCTTCTTGTTAAAAAATATGATAAAAAGGTTTAACGAGTTCTTATTTGAATTTATTTGAGTCTTGCTATATGTGTAAGTGTGTAACTTGGAGGGGCAGAGAGAGGGAAATGTGTCCCCATTCATATCTTGCCATTCTAGTGTGTCTTCCTTCTTAGAAAATCATTTTATGATTTGAGTGCTTGTTCTTGATGCATGCGTAACTTGATGGGGAGGGAGGTAGTGAAAATGTTTCCCAGTTCATATCTTGGCATTCTTGTGCGATTCCTTTTTTAGAAATTCATTTCAGTTTGGTTCTGACCAAGAGTCCTCAGCAATTTACACAAGTTTTGATCATTTGGAGTAGAAGTGGTCCAATTCCAAGAAATCAGTTTTTTTCTGAAGGAAAATGGTTCAGGCTATTTTGAACCTGGAAAAAGTGGATCAGACCTCATCCGTAAACGAGCATTGAAGGAAGATATTGTCTTCAAGTTGGTACACATTAGAGGTTCCCAGCTAATATGTGATTCTGAGAATAAAAAAAGAAGAATGCTGTACTACTTACTACAAAAAAAGGAAGCAATCCTCTACTGGTAGTCAAAGTGCTGAATTTTTCTTTGACAAAATCAATATATGTTTAGTGAAAAAGTAAGAACGTTTCTCCTTGCCCTTCCCAATATCAGAAGATTCTTTGGTGGTTTCCAAACATGGTTTTCCATTTACCTACTTATCTCCCTTATGGTTTCTGGGACTCCCCGTGTTTTCTTCCCTTCTCTTTCTTTTATAGAGCTCGATGTTTATGCCACCATGAACAGAAGCTGAAGTGTGAGACTTGTCGGGAATGAAAACGGCTGATTGTTTATAGAAACGCTAGCAATTTTATGGTTTATATGAAAATGCAGTTTATAACAAGTTTCCACCATTTACTATTGTCCTTTACCAACATTAAAGTTAGAGTGACATGCGAAGTTTGTTATTTGAAAATTGAAATTCAAGAAGTTAAGCAATATTGTCCAGAATATATGCTGTGTCCCTTAGTCTCTTTTCCTATGGTTGGATGTAGTTATCTATTAATGTCACTTGATTTTATTGTTTTTTTTTTCTCCCTTTTTTCATCTTTTGAAGTAGGTTTAACTTGAATACATTGTGACCTTGAATTTGTGTTGACTGTTGGGTAGAGATGAATACAAAGAATTCGAAAAGTTGATCCAAGAGGACTTGAAGGAGGTCGATAATCGTTTGGAAGAAGAGGAGGTGAGGGGTTTATATCCTTGCAACACTGACTTGAGCTTTTTTCAGCAGGTTGACTTAACCAAACTCATGTCATTCTCTTGTTTTTCCAATTGTACTGCAGATTGATGCTGCTGAGACGATAGAAGAAGCTGAATCAGTAGATCAAAGGTGAGTTGAGCAGTAAAGTGGCATGCTTTGACTTCATAGATTATTTTCTTTTCTGTAACTCAAATTTCATTTACCGGAAAGTTTTACCTTGTTGGTTGGTCCATTGGCACAGGGCATATAGGGAGAAAGTGGAATTGTTAAGGAAGAAGAAAATGGAGTTGAAGGCTGCGAGTGCTGCCAAGCGCAGAAGAGTTTCGGATGTCATGAAAAAGGGGCAGCCGAGTCATGAGGAGTCGTCAAGTGATAGTGAGGCGGATGGGAATTTTGCAGTGGATTGGAGAGCTCAGCATTTGTGAGTGCCGTTGGTCTTGTCTTGGGATGTGCCGTTGACATGTTATTCAAAACCTGAAAATGTAATCTGGTGTTAAAAGTGGGAACCTTTAATTGGTAGTTATTGAAGGTGAATGAATGTAAACATCTCATAAGGTCCCAACTCATTTGGGCATTTTGGAATTTCTAGGTCCAGATTTAGCTTTATAGTTTGTAGGTTCAGATTTGGTGGTTCTCCCCTACCTCCACTCATCTTCACCCCTCGACCTCCACTGCCGCCAACCCGCTCCCACCCTTACGGCCCTTCCATATCCTCCCTGACTCCCCTCGACCTCTAGAAATGTTTATAACCTTATTTTCTATGACTGATCTAATATGGGTTTATATAGAACCCACAGTGACCTTTACAAAGAATACAACTTTTAACTAGATTACATTACACCACCAAAAGTAAGAGACCTATGACACATCTTTTCATTAGAAACAATGCAACCTTATACGTATAATTTTCATGCAATTGGGAAATGAAATATTATAAGTTTCATAAGAGCATTATACAAGAGAATTGGGTATTCATAACGAGTTAACGACCTCCTTAAAAACTTATCAGAGGAGTCGAAGAAAAAAGATCAGGTAACACGCACCATACAAAGCAAATTAACTATGCTCTCCATGCAAATCAAATATAATCAGGGGGTTTCAAACCACACAATATCCTCATCTAAACCAAGACCATACCGGGCATGATCATGAGCCACCTCATTCGCCTCCCTCTTGGTATAGTAGTTGAACCCGAGACATCACATACATTTATTCCTTGACATCATTAATAACATTACCAATTTAGAAACAAATCACCATCAGAATGCTTTAAAGCCATCAAGAAGGTCACAGTATCAATCTCAAATTCTACACCAGGGGAAGCAAGCTATTTTATAGGCCTAATAAACAATGGTTTATTTTTTCTATTTTTTGATTTAGGGATTATAATTTTACAATACTTGTTCTGCCCAAAATACAACGGAGGGTCCGGGTTTATTTTCGGTCGATCTCAGTCGAAATCATGTGCCGAAGAAGCGGGTTCCAGTTGTCTTTAGTGATATAGTAGTGTATGATTGTTTGGAGATTGGGTTTGGGTTAAAGGCTGTGGGCTAAGAGACCTTATAATACTGCAGTCCTTCCCTAGAAGCTACTACTAGACAGTTTTTAGAATGGGTTCTGTAGCGGCCCAAGAACATGTCTTTAATCAATTGATTGTGAGGCGAGCGGGCAAATTGCTCTCGTTGTTCTTTTCAATGCATTCTTCTTAATGTATCTAAGGACTTAATAATTTTCATCCAATCTAGGCCAAGTTTGGTTTAAATTAAGTCCGAAATGTTCATATTAGCATTTGTTATTGGTTGGAAGCAGTCAAGTGCGCGGGTTTTCTTAAGTCGGGATGATAGTATTTGATCAAAACACATACGCGATTTTATTACTTGAAACAGCCATAAAATGCAAATGGTTGGTATATGCTACAATACTTTTGACTCCTCCTAAGAAAATCCGTTTAAATGTAAAGTAAAGAAATACCAGCGATGATAAGTAAGATGCGTGAAAATTGAATGTAATAACAAAGTACAAGTGCTGAAAGTAAATATTTCTTTAGAAATCAAGCCTAATTTGAGGGACACGATCTTCTTGAAATCTTCAACTGGAATGAACGTCAGTCAGAATCATACTGCTAGATGGCATAGAATTTAAACGGTAGTGAGATGCCAAGGGTTGAATGTTTTGGTGCCTCAAGGATTGAAATGCGCAGCAGTCGGGATGAGGGAAGTGTTCGAGTTCCAAGTCGAGACCTTGAAAGAGAGAACTGATTCTCGATTTGTGATCGGAGAAACAGGTTGTGCCTTTCCAGGAAAGCCTTTGAACAAATAAGCTTTTTGAGAGTTTGCTTTCTGTTTGAAATTGCTTGGTTTGATCAATTGTTTGTTTGTTTGATTGATTAGTTATCTATGAGAAGAAGACTTCTTCCCCTTTTTATAGGCAGCTTGGGGTTGATTTGGCAAGTGGACTTCTCTGCGGGGTCCTCTGTTGCAGTTGTTTTTCCCAAACATCCCCTTTGTCCGCTGACACGGACGATGCTCTTCTTCATAACCGACTTCCTTACCACGTCTTCACGCATCCAGGTGGCTATTGGGCTGAGCCTTTGCGACTTGGGTATTTAATTTCTGCTCAACTTCTCTTTAGCCCAAGAGTGATTTTTTGCGTGTGTAAACAATACTAAAGAAATTAAGGATGATGTATTCCATATGGGCGCATCTAAGGCCCCTAGTCCAGACGGGTTCCAAGGGGTGTTTTTCCAGTCTCATTGGGAGATCATCAAAGATGAGTTCTGTGGCTACGCTGGGGATATATTGCAGGGAAGGGATAATCCTAGTTCCCTAAATTCTACAAACATTGTATTAATTCCGAAAGTTCAAAATCCTAAGAGCGTCTCCCAATTTAGGCCCATAAGCCTCTGTTCTCATTTAAAGTTATTTCAAAAGTGTTAGCCAACCAGCTGAAAGTGATTCTGCCTTCCATCATTTCTAATGCTCATAATGCATTTGTGCCCAACCACCAAATCCAGGACAACTTGGTTCTTGCTCATGAAGCCTTCCATTTGCTAAAGCTTCGAAAATCTAAGGTCAAATTTGAGCTGGGATTGAAGATTGACATGAACAAATCCCATGACAGAGTGGAATGGGATTTCTTAGAGGCAATTATGAAGAAGATGGGTTTATGCTCTCTTTGGATTCGGTTAGTTATGAACTGTGTGAGAACGGTGGAATTTTCGGTATTAGTAAATGGTGAGATGACTGGGAGAAAGTTCAAACCATCTAGAGGAATCAGACAAGGTGATCCACTTTCACCCTATCTTTTCTTATTTGTGTGTGATGCTTTATCTCTTCTTATCCAAAAGGCTTGTAAGGATGGATTTTTATCGGGTATCTTTCTGGGGCAAGGATTACCCCCTTTCTCATCTATTGTTTGCAGACGACTCTTTGTTTTTCCTAAGGGCTGAGCATGAGAATTGCAGCAACATGATTAAAATTCTGAATTCTTACTACTTTACATCTGGGCAGTGCATTAATTTGGAGAAATCTAGTGTCTTCTTTAGCCCAAACACACCAAGCCATCTTCAAGCGAATCTCTGTTTAACCTTGGGAATAAATCAGGTGGATGATCCCGGGAAATATCTGGGATTACCCACTATTTGGGGCCGGGCAAAAAAGGATGCTTTAAAGTTTGTGCTTGAACGGATAAGTAGTAGAATGGCAGGATGGAAGCAGAAGAGTCTAAATCAAGCTAGGAAGGAAGTGTTAATCAAGGCGGTCGCCCAGGCAATTCCTTTCTATCCAATGAGTATTTTCTTGTTTCCTAAAACATTCTATAGTATGTTGAAGGCTAAAATGGCGCAGTTCTGTTGGGGGTGGCAGTGAGGATCAAAGAAAGACACATTGGGTTAGCTGGGCTTCGCTTGGATTACCAAAACAGAGTGGTGGAATGGGGTTTAGAAATCTCTACAAGTTCAACTTAGCGCTTGTGGCCAAACATTGTTGGCGATTACTGCTGGAACCAAATTCTTTCTGGGCTACCATGATGAAGGCTCGGTACTTTCCAGAGTCCAATTTCCTTCAGGCAAAGCGAGGAGGGCGTGCTTCGTGGGCGTGGGCTAGTTTGTTGGAAGGTAGGAATCTAATTATTAAGGGTGCACAATGGCAGATTGTAAGCGGAAATCAGGTTCGTATCTGGACTGACAAATGGCTTAGGGGGCACCGAAATGGGTTATCCATCACCTTTTCCTAGTATCATTATGGATCTTGGGCAAAAAATTGAAACCTTAATTGATTGGGATTCCAATGCTTGGGATATCAATCAGTTGTGTGGTTTATTCTGTCAGGACCAAGTTGAGATTATCACCAAACTCCCCATTGGCAATGTGGGGGACTCTGACTGTTTGGTATGGCCTAAAGAGAAAAACAGATCATATACGGTTAGGTCTGGGTACCATTTACTCCATGAAGATAATATGAGGGAGCAAAGGCCGGCTCGACCATCAAGCTCGTTCACAATCAATCCTCTTCTCTGGAATGCGATATGGAAGTCTAGTACCCCTCCAAAAATTAGGAATTTTGTTTGGAGAGCACTGAGAAATAGTGTTGCAACCATGTCCAATTTGAGGAAGAGAAGAATCAAGGAGTTTGCCCTTTGTCCAATATGTAATGAGTATGAGGAAACCATTGAACATGTCCTCCTTCTTTGCCCATGGGTCAACAGACTTTGGTTTGGTGGGGATCTTAACTATGTAATTGATAAAGCATCTATCACCTCCCTAAGTTCTTGGATGGCTGGTTCAATTGGTGATGGAATCAGGACAAGGAAGGAAAAAGCCTGTATCATGGGAAACGTAATGTTTACCTTCTGGAACATTTGGAACGCTCGGAATCGTTTGATTTTCGATCATGTGCTTCCAAACCCGCTTTTGGCTATTAAGAATTCTTATCAGATTTGGTGAGAATTCTCTTGTATTATTAATTCAATAGGAAAGGTATATATATATATATATACTGTTTGGAGAAAAGATAGAACAATAGATTATGAAAGCAATATGAATAAACAGAATAAACGATACTAGCAAAATTAAGATAGATAGAGATATCCAACCACTTGGGCATAATAGTTAACTAAACAGAAATTCCGATCTCAACACTTATGGCTCTTATACCAGAAGGGGACGGAAGCAGGTGACTAATGAGACTAGTGTGAATGACTCCAAATGTCGAAGTCCAGAGTAAGGGAACGAATTATCTCAAGAATTTGAGGAATAAGGTAATAATTTAAATATCATGAGAGAATGAAAATGATATGCAAAATGATTATAAATATGAATAAGAAAATGATTTGTAAATTGCTTATGCTTAAAATCATAGATAGCTGAAATAACTTTGTTTTACTGATTTGAAACTTTGAAATCTTACATGAGAAATAACAATTAAGAAGAGTTTTACTGGAGGTCTTCTGAAAACTTAGAAATCTCAAAACCATATATGAAAACTAACAAGAGAAAAGAGAATGAAGTTCTAGTCCTCTGTAACTGGGAATGAGCTCTCTTTATATAGGCAGAGGCATCATGACATGAATTATTGTAAAATACTGTGACCGAAAGTAACTTTGGCGTTTACTGTGGCATAAGGCCAAATTGTCAGAAAGGCGATACTGTTCATGAATAGTACTTTGTCGAGATGCTGTAGAAGCACGAGACTGGAACTGTTGGTGAATAGTGATACTGTTGGTGAATAGTGATACTGTTGGTGAATAGTGATACTGTTGGTGAATAGTGATACTGTTGGTGAATAGTGATACTGTTGGTGAATAGTGATACTGTTGGTGAATAGTGACATGTTGACTGTAGCTTCACAAGTCTGGAACTGTGGCATCAGAGCTCACTGAGATCATAAGGCTCGTAAGGATCTTGATTGTCTTGAAAATCGGACCAAAGAATCTTTTTCTTTTCCTTAGAGGGAATTACTTGTTTACTGGATGGCGACTTTTTACTAGATGATGGGTGATCAGCAGCAGCTTGATTTCCCAAGGGGGAGGAAGAGGTTGACCGGTGACTGCTTGATGAGGATGACTGTGTAGAGCTTTTATTATCTTCAAAATCTGCACTTTCTTCGCCTAACTGTGTAGCACGAATCATGAGCATTCGGGCCATTTATTTTAACTCGGCTGGTGACTTGTCTTCCAGAGATAGTGTGGAGGAGGCGATGGACTTTGAAGGCTTGACTGTAGGCTCTTTCTTGACTGTTGACTTTGTAACTGAAAACTCTTGATGAACCTGTGAAATGATGCGATCATGGTTAAATTTATCCCACCATTTGACTTAGAAGTGGCGTACTAGTATATCTTGGAAAATCTCATATCGCCACTTAAGAATCCACGACACTTTGTATTTGGCCATGAAATGTAAGAGAAGTGGGAATTCTCTATCTGCTTCACTGAATGGATGTCGTTCACTGAAAAATTTGACTGTGTCCTGAAGGGTTGGCTGCAGGAGCCGGAGCATTGGTCCAAAATCAAACCACCATTTTAAGAACCATTTGGAAAATGATCCCTTGAATTTACTGTCAAAGTTTATGAACCAGAAGTGACTGAAGGTCTCAGTTTGGTGGAGAAAAACTTTACTCCAGGCATCAATGTAATCAAAATATGTAAATGGAGTGTCAGAATTCGGAAGTTCCTATCTGTCATAGGGATGATGTTTCCATTGGGATAGGCTGACTACTTTCAAAATGTAAATGGAGTGGTAAAGCACTGTGCTGGGGTTATTTTTATCATTGATTGGCTTAAGGTGGATAGAGGCAATATGGAGAAGGATCTCCATGTAGAATTTGATTGACTTTTTTGGATGAACTGGGGCGAAGTGCCAATTTGGGGGGAAAATGCTTTTGGCAATGGCTTCTGGGTTTTTGAGTTGACTGAGGGATGGTTCAATGAAAAAAAGATTATGAGCAGGGTCTTTGGGAATATATTAGGAAGATGTCGAAAAAGGGGGTGGGCTTGACTGGGGTTTGACTAAAGATTGGAAAGGATCATAACTGGAAACAAGGGATGACTGATTGTTGGGCCTGATTTGACCCAAGGTAGAACCAAGGGCCGTGTACTGGTTCCGAATAGGAATAGGGGAATAACCTGGGTATGGGATCATGGAAGAATGAGTGAATGACTCCTGTTTGACTGGTGCTAAGGAGGCGGGGAGCCTCCGAGTTGACTGCTTGTCTGGAGCTTTTTCAGACATGTTTACTCTGCAAGAATTCCCGAGTTAAGAAATCTGGAATACAATTATCACTTCCTCTCAAATATTCTATTTCAAAATCGAAAATGCTTAAAATAGCTTGCCATCTTGCAAAAATTTGTTTAGATGCAACATTTTGAACATCCTTTTCAAGAACATGCTTTGCGCTTTTGCAATCGACTCTGACTAAAAAATTTTGGTTTAATAACTCATCTTGAAATTTTGATATGCATAAAACTATAGATAAAATTTCTTTTTTAATAGTACTATAATTTTTCTGGGATTGGTTCCAAATGCCGAAATAGAATCGGACAATTTGTTCTGGTTGATTTTGGGTAACTCTTTGCTTAAGGATGCCTCCATAACCAATGTCAGAAGCATCAGTCTCAACAATTTTGAAAGAATTGGCAGAAGGAATACCAAGATAAGGAAGAGTCTTGACATGTTGTTTGATTTGTTTGACTATGTTGGTATGAGTAGTTGTCCAGGCAAGCGGATTGCTCTGGAGACGATCGAATAAAGGCTTATATTGTTTTCGTAAATCTTGATAAAAATCAGAAACATAATTGAGTGAACCTAGAAATCTTTGGAGTTGACTTTTATCAAGAATTTCATCTGGAAATTTGTCTGCGAATTCAATGACACGGTTAATTGGTTTGACGGTAGATTGGAATATATCGAAGCCAAGGAATCTGATTTTAGTTTGAAATAATTTGACTTTGGAGGCAGAGACAACTAAACCATTTTTCTGGATAATTTCCAAGAATTTACTGAGGTGTTTCCAATGTTGTTCTATGGACTGGGAGAAGATAAGAACATCATCAATGTAGACTATTGAAAATTCACTATATGGATTGAATATTTCGTTTATTATGTTTTGGAATTCACTAGGTGCATTTTTAAGACCAAATGGCATTACATTCCACTCGTAATGGCCAAATGGGGTGACAAAGTCAATTTTATACCGATCACTCTCATGAATCTGGATTTGCCAAAATCCACTTTTCATATCGAATTTTGAAAAGATGACGGCATTTCCTAAACGGTTAACTAGATCTCTTTTATTAGGGATCGGGTAACGAATCCACTCAAGAACGGAATTAAGAGGCTTGTAATTGATGACTAATCTGGGGACTCCTCTCTCGAGTTTGGCTTGCTTTTGGACATAGAATGCAGCGCATGCTCATGGGGATTTACTTTTCCTAATTATTCCTTTACTGAGAAGTTCATTAATTTCTTTCTTACAAAACTCCATGATCTCTTGACTCATTTGTACCGGCCTTGCTTTTGTGGGTATTTTACTTTCACTGAAATCTTTAACATAGGGAAGGCGTACTAGATGTTTTTTCCTATGCCAGAAAGCGTTGGGGAGATCAGCGCATATTTTACTTTTAATAGTTGCTTCAAACTCTTGTATTTCAGATTGAAGAGTTTCTTGGCTTAATTGTTCGGTAATTCTTTGAAATTTGATTTCTTCTTTAAGAAAAGATAACTGTTGGGTTTTACAATTAATTAAATTGATTGTTTGTGATATAGAATCTTTTTGAAAAGCTTTTATTGTTTGGATTGCAGGGTTAACCAGAAATTTGAATGTGACTTTTTGATGCATTGGTTAAGTGGTTATTGACTCATAATCTGTTGTGAAAGGGTATAATAACGTGATGAATGGGAGGCCTAGAATCATTTGATCGCTTATATTTTTTATTAAGACAAATGGCGTTTTAAAACAGACATTATCTTGGCAAATATGGGCTTTTGGGATTTCATATTTTAGTTCCATTTTACTACCATTCGCAGATTTTAAAGACTGGGTTGATTTAATATAATACTTTGTTGGGACTAATCCTTCCTGAAGGCAGTTTAGATCTGCACCAGAATCAACAAGGGCTATAGTTGTTAACTCAAAATCTTGAATTACTAATCTGACTGTGATGTACTATTTTTAATATGAATTTGTTGTATAAGATTTAAAATATTATCATGACTCTGGTCTCTTTCTTCTTCATGGTAGGATTGTTCAGCGTCTAAATTACTTGTATTGATTAACTGAGTTTTGATTTCTTGATTTTCAATTCGTAACTCTTGACTTGTAAGTTTTAACTGTTTGATATCGTCTTTAATTTTGTTGACTTCAGATTGTAGATCTTGGATGGTTACTTCTTTTTTCACTTTGTTGAATCGTTCTAATGTTGTTGTAAGACTTATTTTGCCGGATGGTTTTTTAACTTGATCTTGTTCTTGTTAATTTCTGAGAATGACTCATCTTAACTTTTTTAAGTATTCTGACTTTAAATATGGGTTCTCAATTTTCCCAACTAAATCTATTAGTAATTCTTCTTGTTCTTCTTGTTTGGTAAGGAGATTGATTGTTTTACAACAATTATCTTGGCAACCTATTTTTATGCCTGGGGAACTAGACATGTCGTCTTCAGTAGATGTGGGATTACTAGATTCTGATTCAGAAAAGATTTCTTCACTGGAGTCAGTATTTCTTAATTCTAAGATACGGATTAAGTCTTCTTTTTCTTCATCAGTAATTTTTAACTGGTTAATCTTGTTTTTTACTGGGCAGTTATTTGCAAAATGACCAGGTTTTTGACACTTATAGCATTTGGCTGTGTGTTTATCTGTGCGTGGTTTGGGTAACCAATTTTTTGACTTGTTGGGCCAATGTTTTTTTGGTCCTCTTTTCTCATAGAATTTGTCAGTCTAAAACTTATGTTATTTATATGGTTTATAATATTTTTTATGACCGTATTTATGTTTTTTCTCATAAATATGTTTATGCTTGCATGAGGGAGGAATAGGAGGTAGACCATATTATTCACAGAAATTTCCTAGTTCCTATTTTGCTTTTCTTTTATCATTATTAATTTGCCTACTTATTTTCATGTCAATGCACATTTTTAGGCCTTCATTTTGAATGACACTTACTATGTTTCCATAAGTGAGTTTATCATAATCAATTTTACCTTGTTCATTACTTAGGACTTGTCTGATTTTGTGGGCAAATAGATTTGGTAGACCTTTAATAAATTTCTCTTTCCAGAATGATTGGTTACTATTTTCTCGTAGCATTACTCTAGATATAAAGACATCTTTATACCACCTAAAGTCACTTAATGTTGGACATCTTAGATTACTGAGTTGATCATGAATACATGTAGTGATATTGCTTGGGGTTCCTATGAAATGTTCAATTATTGTGAGTAGTAAAGTGTTAACCGCATCAGGAACTCCTGCCCCAATTCTTTCATCAAAGACAGGGAGGCCTTCCTCATCGTGTATGACATAATGTATAATTTCCTGTCTTGAATATTCAGTGAGATGTTTTTCCCACCAAGAACGAAGGGTGCCCCAATTCTTTCATTAACTTCTGGTTAATGTTTATCAATAAAATCGAGGAAAAATATATTAGTTTGAGTTTGTCTCATGAAATGTTCCCAATGTTGAAATATATTTTCTTTTTCCTGTGAATTAAATCTTTGTCTGAAAACATTTCTTCCTTCAATATTGTTAATTGACTAAATTTCCTGATTTAGTATTCTCCAATTAATTTTAAATGGTTTTGTCATTGTTAATAGACTTCAAAGTCTGACTGGGTTGGTGAAGTGGGTTCTTTATAAGTACCATAGCTAACTTGTGACTTGGTTTGGACACCTTTTAACTTTAAGTTTTTCAATTCTTGGTTTATTTCATTATCTCTTGTGGACTCAGACATAGTAGATGCAGATCCATCAAAAGAATGCCTAGCGAGGCCAACTTTTGCAGAAGATGTATCTTCTATATCTCTGAGTTGGACACTAGACATGGGTCTTTGACTATCAAATCGTATTTTTACTGTGCCATCTAAGTATTGTTGAATGTCATCAAGATTTGTAAAGTTTCGTTGTACATTAAGAGGTTGATTTTCATTTACTAATGTCCAATCCTCTGGGAGATTGACATCGGACCAACTGATCGTCTGGGGGACTCGAATTTTGGAGTTTTGTTGGTTACTTTGTATGAGTAAAGTTTGATCTTTTGGACTTTTATTAAGGGCTTGGAAATTCATGTTTATGCCTGTGGTTTTGTAATAAATTCGGAATATTAAAGCTAAGGGTTGACTACCTTCAAGCACATGATATCCTGAAGTTTTAATATTTAATGTTAAAGCTTTTAAGACATGGGGATCAGAGAGACTTATCGTGAAATCTGGATAACAATCAAAGTGGATTGGTCCATTACACAAACTTGACTCAATCATTCCAAGAGTGCTATCACCAAAATTAGTGAATCTTGCATCTCGGAGACATAATAATATTGAAGCATTAAGACCTAATCTTGTTAGGGGTTTAACTGCGACTTGGACTAAGCCGATATGTAAGAAGTTATGACCATCGTTATACGAATTAACTCAAGAATTAACTCAAGAAAATGAAGAATAAGATAATTGTTTAAATAGCATGAAAGAATGTAAATGATATGAAAAATAATTACATATATGAATAAGAAAATGATATGTAAATTGATAATGCTTAAAATCATGAATGAGTGAAATAACTTTGTTTTACTGATTTGAAACTTTGAAAGCTTACATATGAAATAACTAAGAAGAGCTTTACTGGAGGTCTTCTGAAAACTTATGAAATCTCACAACAGATATGAAACTAAGAAAAATGGAAGGAGAATGAATTTCGAGTCCCTTGTGACTGAGAATGAGCTCTCTTTATATAGGCAGAGGCATCAAGACATGAATGATTATAAAATACTGTGACCGAAAGTAAATTTGGCGTTTACTGTGGCACATGGCCAAATAGTCAGAAAGGTGACGAAGCAGCACGCGGCGACACTGTTCATGAAAGGGGACGGAAGCAAGGGAGCAGTTTAACTAGTGTGATTGAAGCCACAAATCAAGTCTGTCCAGAGCATAGATACGAATTAACTCAAGAAAATGAAGAATAAGATAATTGTTTAAATAGCATGAAAGAATGTAAATGATATGAAAAATAATTACATATATGAATAAGAAAATGATATGTAAATTGATAATGCTTAAAATCATGAATGAGTGAAATAACTTTGTTTTACTGATTTGAAACTTTGAAAGCTTACATATGAAATAACTAAGAAGAGCTTTACTGGAGGTCTTCTGAAAACTTATGAAATCTCACAACAGATATGAAACTAAGAAAAATGGAAGGAGAATGAATTTCGAGTCCCTTGTGACTGAGAATGAGCTCTCTTTATATAGGCAGAGGCATCAAGACATGAATGATTATAAAATACTGTGACCGAAAGTAAATTTGTCGTTTACTGTGGCACATGGCCAAATAGTCAGAAAGGTGACGAAGCAGCACGCGGCGACACTGTTCATGAAAGGGGACGGAAGCAAGGGAGCAGTTTAACTAGTGTGATTGAAGCCACAAATCAAGTCTGTCCAGAGCATAGATACGAATTAACTCAAGAAAATGAAGAATAAGATAATTGTTTAAATAGCATGAAAGAATGTAAATGATATGAAAAATAATTACATATATGAATAAGAAAATGATATGTAAATTGATAATGCTTAAAATCATGAATGAGTGAAATAACTTTGTTTTACTGATTTGAAACTTTGAAAGCTTACATATGAAATAACTAAGAAGAGCTTTACTGGAGGTCTTCTGAAAACTTATGAAATCTCACAACAGATATGAAACTAAGAAAAATGGAAGGAGAATGAATTTCGAGTCCCTTGTGACTGAGAATGAGCTCTCTTTATATAGGCAGAGGCATCAAGACATGAATGATTATAAAATACTGTGACCGAAAGTAAATTTGTCGTTTACTGTGGCACATGGCCAAATAGTCAGAAAGGTGACGAAGCAGCACGCGGCGACACTGTTCATGAATAGTGTGTTGTCGGAATACTGTAACATCACAAGACTGGTACTGTTGGTGAATGGATTACATTGTTTACTGCAGCTTCACGTGATTGGGAAAGTCTTCAGAGTTCATTGAGATCATAAGGCTCGTAAGGATCTTGACTGTCTTGAAAGTCGGACCAAAGAATCTTTTTCTTTTCTTTTGACTGTTTACTGGATGATGGGTGATCAGTAGCAGCTTGATTTCCCAGGGGGGAGGAATAGGTTGACTTGTGACTGCTTGGAGAAGATGACTGTGAAGGGCATTTATCATCATCAGAATCATCGCCTAACTGCGAGGCTCGAATCATAAGCATTTGAGCCAATTCTTTTAACTCTGCAGGGGACTTGTCATCTAGAGATAAAGTGGAGGAGGAAGAGGTGATTGGCTTTGACGGGTTGACTGTAAGGTCTTTCTTGACTGGTGACTTTGTAACTGAAAACTCTTGATGCACCTGAGAAATGATGCGATCATGGTTGAATTTATCCCACCATTTAACTGAGAAGTGACGAACTAAAATATCATTGTGAATCTCATAGCGCCACTTAAGTATCCACGGCACTTTGTACTTAGCCATGAAATGCAAAAGTAGCGGGAACTCTCGATCTGCTTCACTGAAAGATTGTCGTTCATTGAAGAATTTGACTGCTTCTTGGAGGGGCGGCGGCAGGAGCCGGAGCATTGGGCCAAAATCGGACCACCATTTGAGAAACCACTTAGGGAATGATCCTTTGAATTTACTGTCGAAGTTGATAAACCAGGAGTGACTGAAAGTCTCCGTTTGATGGAGAAATACCTTACTCCAGGCATCAATATAATCAAAGTACGTAAAGGGGGTATCAGAATTAGGGAGATCTTGCCTGTCATACGGAGGACGTTTCCACTGGGACAGGCTGATTACTTTCATAATGTAGATTGAATGATAAAGAATGTTACTTGGATTACTTTTGTCATAAATCGGCTTGAGGTAAATGGATGTAGTATGGAGGAGAATTTCCATGTAAAATTTAATTGACTTCTTGGGGTGAACTGGAGCAAAATGCCAATTGGGAGGGAAAATGGTTTTTGCAATGTCTTCGGGAGATTTGAGTTGACTAAGGGATGGCTCAACAAAGAATAGATTGTGACTAGGGTCTTTAGGAATATAAGGGGAAGATTGAGAATAAGGGACTTGGCTTGATTGGGGTTTGACTAGAGATTGAAATGGATCGTAACTGGAAACCAGGGCTGACTGATAATTAGGCCTGAACTGGCCCAAGGTAGAACCAAGAACAGTATACTGGTTTCGGATGGGAATTGGTGAATGACCGGGGTAGGGGACTAGGGATGAAGGAGTAGATGACTCCTGTTTTACTGGTGCTAAGGAGGCAGGGAGCCTCCGGGTTGACTGCTTGTCTGGAGCCTTTTCAGACATGTTTACTCTGCAAGAATTCTCTAGTTAGGAAATCAGGAATGCAATTGTCTCTCCCTCTCAAATATTCTATGTCAAAATCAAAAATACTTAATATAGCTTGCCAACGTGCAAAAATCTGTTTGGATGCAATATTTTGAACATCTTTTTCAATAACATGCTTTGCACTTTTGCAATCAACTCTGACTAAAAAGTTTTGGTTTAATAAATCATCTTGAAATTTTGAGATGCATAATACTATAGATAAAATTTCCTTTTTAATAGTACTATAATTTTTTTGAGCTGGGTTCCAAATGCCAGAATAGAAACGAACAATTTGTTCAGATTTACTCTGCGGAGTTCTCTGTTTGAGAATACCGCCATAACCGACGTCAGAAGCATCTGTTTCAACAATTTTGAAAGAATTGACTGAAGGAATACCAAGACAAGGAAGAGTCTTGACATGTAATTTGATTTGTTTGACTATGTTGGTATGAGTGACTGTCCATGCAGGAGGATTGCTCTGGAGACGATCAAATAAAGGTTTACACTGTTTTCGTAGATCGTGATAAAAATCAGAAACATAATTTAGTGATCCGAGAAATCGTTGGAGTTGACTTTTATCTAGAATTTCATCTGGAAATTTATCAGCGAATTCAATGACACGATTAATAGGTTTGATTGTGGATTGGAATATGTCAAAACCAAGGAATCTAATTTTAGTTTGGAATATCTTAACTTTTGATGCGGAAACAACTAAACCATTTTGCTGGACAATTTCTAAGAATTTACTAAGATGTTTCCAATGTTGTTCAATTGACTGAGAGAAGATAAGGACATCATCAATGTAAACTATGGAAAATTCACTATATGGATTGAATATTTCATTCATTATGTTCTGAAATTCACTAGGTGCATTCTTAAGACCAAAGGGCATAACATTCCATTCATAATGACCGAAAGGAGTAACAAATGCAGTTTTGTACCTATCATTTTCATGAATCTGAATTTGCCAAAAACCGCTTTTCATGTCGAATTTTGAAAATATTACGGCCTTGCCGAGACGGTTGACTAGATCTCTTTTATTAGGAATTGGGTATCTAATCCATTCGAGAACTGTATTAAGAGGTTTATAATTAATTACTAACCTGGGGACTCCACGTTCTAATTCGGCTTGTTTTTGGACATAAAATGCAGCGCATGACCATGGGGATTTACTTTTCCTAATTATTCCTTTACTGAGTAATTCATTTATTTCTGTCTTGCAAAACTCCATTAATTCTTGACTCATTTGGATTGGTCGTGCTTTTGTAGGTATTTTACTTTCACTGAAGTCTTTAATATAAGGAAGACGCACTAAATGTTTCTTCCTATGCCAGAAAGCATTGGGAAGGTCAGCACAGATTTTACTTTTGATATTTGTTTCAAACGATTGTATTTTAGATTGAATTGTTTCCTGTTTTAACTGGTCTTCAATTCGTTTAAATTTGATCTCTTCCTTAATATGAGATAACTGTTTGGTTTTACAATTGATTAGATTAATGGTTTGTGATATGGAATCCTTTTGAAAGGTTTTGATTGTTTGAAGTGCAGGATTGACTAGAAATTTGAATGTGACCTTTTGATGCATTGGATAAGTTGTTATTGACTCATAATCCGTGGTAAAAGGATATAATAATGTGAGAAATGGGAGACCTAAAATCATTTGATCACTTATATTTCTTATTAAAACAAAGGGTGTTTTAAAACAGACATTATCTTGACAAATATGGGCTTTTGGGATTTCAAATTTTAGTTCCATTTTACTACCATTTGCAGATTTCAAAGATTGAGTTGACTTAACATAATACTTTGTTGGGACTAAGCCTTCCTGGAGGCAATTCAGATCTGCACCGGAATCAACTAGGGCAATAGTTGTTAATTCAAAATCTTGTATGACTAATCTGACCGTGATATACCATTTTTTAATATGAATTTGTTGAATAAGATTTAAAATATTATCATGACTTTGGGCTCTTTCGGCTTCATGGTAGGATGGTTCTGCTTCTAAATTATTAGGATTGATTAACTGAGTTCTTATTTCTTGATTTTCAATTCGTAATTCTTGACTTGTAAGTTTTAATTGTTTGATATCTTCTTTAATCTTGTTGACTTCAGAATGCAAATCTTGGATGGTTACTTCTTTTTTAACTTTATTAAATCGTTCCAAAGTTGTGGTAAGACTTATTGTGCCGGATGGTTTTTTAACTGGGTCCTGTTCCTGTTCATGTCTGATAATGACTCTTCTTAACTTTTTTAGGTATTCTGATTTTAATTCTGGGTTCTCAATTTTCCCAATTAGATCTATCAGTAACTCTTCTTGTTCTTCTTGTTTAGTAAGGACATTGATTGTTTTACAACAAGTGTCTTGACAACCTATTTTTATTCCTGGGGAACTGGACATTTCATTATCAGTAGAAGAATGATTACTAGATTCGGAATCAGAAAGGACTTCTTCACTGGAGTCAGTATTTCGTAATTCTAATATACGTATTAAGTCTTCTTTTTCTTCATTAGTAATTTTTAACTGGTTAATCTTGTTTTTGACTGGGCATTTATTTGCAAAGTGACCAGGTTTTTGACACTTATAACATTTAGCTGGATGTTTGTCTGTGCGTGTTTTAGGTATCCAATTTTTTGACTTGTTTTGCCAATGTTTTCTTGGTCTTCGCTTTTCGTAAAATTTATCCGTCTGGAATTTGTTTTTATTATATGGTTTCTAAGTTTTAAAATATTTCTTATTACTGTATTTATGTTTCTTTTCAGAAATATGTTTATTTTTTCGTGAGGGAGGAATAGGAGGTAAACCATATTGTTCACAGAAATTTCCTAATTCATATTTTTGCTTTTCTTTTATCATTATTAATTTGCCGACTTATTTTCATATCAATACACATTTTTAGGCCTTCTTTTTGGATGACACTTACTATGTTTCCATAGGTGAGTTTATCATAATTAATGTGACCTTGTGCATTACTGAGGACTTGTCGAATTTTATGAGCAAACAGATTTGGTAGACCATTAATAAATTTTTCTTTCCAAAACGATTGATTACTATCTTCACGTAGCATTACTCTGGATATAAAGACATCTTTATACCACCTAAAATCACTTAATGTTGGACATCTTAGATTACTAAGTTGATCATGAATTCTTGTAGTGACATTACTTGGGGTTCCTATGAAATGTTCAATTATCGTGAGAAGTAAAGTGTTAATTGCATCAGGAACTCCTACTCCAATTCTTTCATCAAAGACAGGGAGGCCTTCTTCGTCGTGAAGAACAGAATGTATAATTTCTTGTTTAGAATGTTCAGTGAGATGTTTTTCCCACCAAGCACGAAGGGTGCCGGAAAATCCGGTAATGAAGAGATCAAGGATCTCTGGCTGACTGAGGTTATGGTTGGTAGCATAGCTGTTGGCAACCATTGTCATATGTTGTAATTTATTTAATATTTCTTGTTCAGATAAGCCATCTATATTCCATTCATAAAGTTTATCAGCAGAAACTGTGAATTGGTTTTGAAAGATTCTTTCTTCATGTTGAATGTCTGGGGGTGTTGGCCTATTATACCAGTTTTTAGTTAAACTTGTTGGGTTCATTTTATGAGATAGTCTTTTTATTTCAAGGTTTTTAAAAGCGTTTTCAATTTTACTGATATTACTTGATTCAGACGCATGGGAACTTGAACTCTCAGATTCTTGACTATAAAGGTCAATTACTTGCAAACTTTTCTGGGGATCTTTTGAATTAGGTAAAGTTAAGTCTTTTATCATTCTTTCTATTTTTATAATGGACGATGAAGGTTTGAGTGGTAATCCTTTTTTACTGCCCGAGAATGTTAGTAAAGGTGATTCTTGCTTAGGTTTAGGGTTTGTTTCTTCATTTACTGATTTATCCAATTTTGTTTCAATTTTATCTAACTGTTTGCCTAGGGTGATGAGACTTTGATTTGTATAGTTGTTTTGTTCGATTAATTTCTTAAAATCTTGACCTGTTTCCTGTGTGGGAACTTTAAATGGTGATGCAACAACTTTAGCTTGATTGACATTAAGTATGATTGTTTCAGGGGGAGGATGACTAGATGTTACCTGGGTTGAATCTTGCTTAACCCAATGTTCTTGGGTAATGACTTTTAAGTTATTTACTTCTGGATAATGGTTATCAATAAAATCGAGGAAAAATATATTAGTTTGAGTTTGTTTCATGAAATTTTCCCAATGTTGAAAGATATTTTCTTTTTCTTGCGAATTAAATCTTTGTCGGAAAACATTTCTTCTTCCAATATTGTTGATTGACTCTAGATCCTGATTTAAAAGTTTCCAATTAATTTGAAATGGTTTCGTCATTGTTAATAATTGAGAATGGACTTCAAAATCTGACTGGGTTGGTGAAGTTGGTTCTTTATAAGTACCGTAGCTAACTTGAGATTTAGTTTGGACACCTTTTAACTTTAAGTTTTTTAATTCTTGGTTGATGTCATGATCTCTTATGGATTCAATCATGGTGGATGCAGTTCCAGCTAAAGAATGCCTGGAAGGGTCAACTTTTGCAGAAGAGGAAGTATCGTCGATGTCTCTTAGTTGGACACTAGACCTGGGTCTTTGACTATCAAATTTGATTTTTACTGTACCATCTAAGTATTGTTGAATATCATCAAAATTTGTAAAGTTTCGTTGTATGTTAAGCGGCTGACTTTCATTGACTAATGACCATTCTGAAGGGAGATTAACATCCGACCAACTAATTGTCTGTGGGACTCGAATTCTTGAGTTTCCTTGGTTACTTTGTATTAGCAATGTTTGATCTTTTGGGCTTTTATTAAGAGCTTGGAAATTCATGTTTGTGCCTGTTGTTTTGTAATATATTCGGAATATTAAGGCTAAGGGTTGACTACCTTCAAGTATATGATATCCTGAAGTTTTAATGTTTAAAGTTAAAGCTTTTAAGACATGGGGATCAGAGAGACTGATTGTAAAATCTGGATAACAATCAAAGTGGATTGGTCCATTACACAGGCTTGACTCAATCATTCCAAGAGTGCTATCACTAAAGTCAGTGAATCTTGCATCTCGGAGACATAATAATACTGAAGCATTAAGACCTAATCTTGTTAATGGTTTAACTGCGACTTGGACTAAATCGATATGTAAGAAGTTATGACCATCTTTTCTATGTTTTCGTAAGGACTCAGCATTAAACAATTGACAGGTTTCATGTTCTTTACTTAAAGCATAAACTTGTTCTACTGTCTTAACATGATGTTCACTTTTAAATGAGGAAATTGACCATTTTTTCTTATAAATTTCACTGGTTGGAATTTTGGGTATATTCCAGTCATGGAAGTTTACTTCTTCATTAGTTGAATAAGTTACCTGTTCTTCATTGACTATATCTGGGATTTTTGTTAAATTGGACATACTATATCGAGAGCTAGTTGAAGAATTAGATCTGAATAGTCTACTCATAATTCCAAAGTTTCAGGTATCCTAAATATCTTAATTAAACTAACAACGCTTATATCTCAAATTCATAATTACCTTAAAACCTATTGCAGTTCACTCATCTCCGCTCATGCACCACCCACTCATGCCTCTCCCTGGGACTTATTGTTTGGGTCCGGACCTACTGTTTGGAGAAAAGATAGAACAATAGATGATGAGGACAATATGAATAAACAGAATAAACGATACTAGCAGAATCAAGATAGACAGAGATAACCAGCCACTTGGGCGGATGAGTTAACTAGACAGAAATAAGATCTCAACACTTATGGCTCTGATACCAAAAGGGGACGGAAGCAAGGGAGCAGTTTAACTAGTGTGATTGAAGAAATGCCAAATAGTCATTCTTCTTCAGAATGCTCTGATGTCGCAGAATGATTCCCAACTTATCCAACTTATCCTCCATAACTGTCTATCTTGTATGAATGATTACTAGATTCGGAATCAGAAGATTACTATGTCTATCACATTTATCCAATGAATAAGAAAATGATATGTAAATTGACGTCAGATCTGTAGAAGAATGATTACATTTATCCAGAAATTGACGTCATTCTCAAAAGTAGAAGAAATAGTTTAAGAATTGAGGATTGACGTCAAACCCTAAACCCTAAACCCTAAACCCTAAACCCTAAACCCTAAACCCTAAACATGAATTAAGTTCCATATAGAAGTTCCATAATGAACTTCTGACGTCAAACTATTAAACAGTTTTGAGAATTGACGTCATTCTCAACAATGTCTTACATTCATTCTCAAACAGAAGTTCATTATCAGTAGAAGAATGATTACTAGATTCGGAATCAGAAGACCTCCATTTGAGAATGAAGTTCATTGAGATATATAGGGTATTCTCAATCAACAATACCCTATATATGTAATTCATTTACATTCTTTCATGCTATATATATATATATATATATATATATATATATATATATATATATATATATATATATATATATATATATATATAGATACTAGGAATGTTACTATGGGCCTAATTAGTGAACTGAGTTTAATTAGGAATATACAGCTCTCATTGACACTCCCCCTCAAGTTGGAGCATGTATGTTTTCAATGCCCAACTTGCTAAGTGAGCTGTGGAATACTCTGCCGGTGACTGCTTTAGTGAGGACATCTACAAGTTGATCTTCAGATTTAATAAATAATACCTCAATGATCTTTGCCTCGAGTTTCTCCTTGATGAAATGTCTGTCAACTTCAACATGCTTGGTTCTATCATGTTACACTGGATTATGTGCAATGTCTATTGCTGCTTTGTTGTCACAATTCAGTTGTATGGCGTGATTGAGTTTTAACCCCAATTCCCCCAACAAATTCCTTATCCAGAGTAGCTCACATACTCCTTGTGCAATACCTCGATATTCTGCTTCAGCACTTGATCTTGACACTACTTTCTATTTTTT
Organism: Oemleria cerasiformis; assembly: GCA_037349345.1. Lineage (NCBI taxonomy): Eukaryota > Viridiplantae > Streptophyta > Magnoliopsida > Rosales > Rosaceae > Oemleria > Oemleria cerasiformis. The sequence goes on from JAZGTL010000006.1 coordinate 14,294,900, forward strand.
ACTTCGCCAAGTCACTAGATTACCTCCCACAAAGGTAAAGTATCCAGATGTTGATCACATGTCAGTAATAGAACCCGCCCAGTCTGCATCTGTGTGACCCTCAACATCTAGATGACCATGTCGTGAGAACATCAATCCTCTTCCAGGAGCTGACTTCAAGTATCTCAGAATTCGGTTTATCGCATCCATGTTGCCCTTATTAGGCCCCATCTTGCATCCTGGAGGTGAATCCATATAGACTTCTTCTTCTAAGTCGCCATGCAGGAAGGCATTTTTGACATCAAATTGGTGTAATGGCCAGTCTAGGTTTGTTGCCAGAGAAAGAAGTACCCGAATTGTGTTGATCTTGGCTACAGGGGCAAAGGTCTCCCCATAGTCAATCTCATAAGTCTGAGTGTAACCTTTCGCTACCAGTCTTGCTTTGTATCATTCAATGGTGCCATCTGCCTTGAACTTTACTGTATATATCCATCTACAACCCACGGTTCTCTTCCCTAGCGGAAGAGTAGTCATCTCCCAAGTGGAATTCTTCTGGAGAGCCTCAATTTCAGCATTCATCGGTTGTGTCCACTTGGGATCTTTCAGAGCATCCTGCACATTACTTGGAATAGATACAGTGGATAATTGACACACAAATGATGCATATGACGGAGACAACCTATGTAGGGACACATAATTGGAAATAGGGTATTTAACTTTTGCTCTAGGGTCAGGGTCATACTGTTGTATAGGAATCCCTCTAGTTGTGCTTGGGGGTAACTGATAACCTGTATAACTTGACGCAGGTAAGGTGCTTGAGATAGAGTTTGAATGTTCAGTTACCTGTGGGGAATCTTCAGAACCTGATTGGATGAGTGGTGATGGTACTGTAGTAGGAGTTGTAGAGGGGGAATTGTCTGAACCAGTATCAGGAGTATCGAGGGACTCTTGAGCTTGTTGCACCTCGGACACGGACTGCTCGGATGAATGGTGTTGAATTTGGACGATCTGAGTATCTTCGGCAAAGATAGAGTTCTCCCCCTACAGAGGATGCTCAGTGAGTCCCCCTAAGTAATAGAACTCACTCTCGTTGAAGGTGACATCGGCGGTAACGTGCATGGTCTGAGTGGGAGGATGAAAACACTTATAGCCCTTTTGGGTGGCAGAATAACCCACAAAGACACAACGCCGTGCACATGGATCAAGTTTGCCACGCTGATGTGGATACACCTGGACATACGCAACACAACCAAAGAGACGTGGTTCGAGATTTAGGGAAGATGGCATGTTGAGGAGAGTAGTCAATGTCTGAAATGGAGTTTGATACTGAAGAGTACTGGAAGGTGTTCGATTGATGAGGTAAGCCACAGAACACAGAGCCTCCCCCCAAAAATGATGCGGCATGTGGGCCTCAAATAAAGAGGCACGAACAACATCCAAGAGATGCCGATTCTTGCGCTCCGCGACACCATTCTGTTGTGATGTATAGGCGCATGTGGTTTGATGAGCAATACCATGGTGGCCGAAAAACTGATGTAGGTCATGGTTGATGTACTCACCTCCATTGTCAGATTGAAAGGTCATGATTTTCTTGTCAAACTGAGTAGCAACGTATTGATAAAAAAGCTTGAATTTGGCGGTGACGTCACTTTTCTGGTGTAGGGGAAAGACCCAGGTCATCCAGGTGCAATCATCAATAAATGTCACAAACCACTTCAAACCACTAACAGTGGGAACTCGTGATGGTCCCCAAACATCAGAATGGACAATCATGAAGGGCATAGAGCTTTTATTCAATCTTAAAGGGTAAGAAATACGATGGCTTTTTGCCAAAATGCAAGTTTCACAATGAAAGTCTGATTCATTAAATTGGGAAACAAATATGGAAATATAAGTTTTAGATAACCAAAAGAAGCATGCCCTAACCGTTGATGCTATAGCCAAATTTTCTGCATCCTGATGGACTCATCGCCTTTCACATGATGTGCATGACTCAATTGCTTACTGATGTCGGCTGTCAAGTCCAGATAATACAACCTTCCCCTCCTCGTACCACATCCAATCACGGCCCTGGTGAGAAGATCCTGAAAGAGACAATACGATGGCAAAAAACATACGGTACAATTAAGGGAATCAATGATCTGAGGAACAGATAACAAGTCATAGTCGAGAGAAGGGACAACTAAGACATGATCAAGACGTAATGAGGGTGTAAGAGATAAGGACCCCTCTCCCATGACTTGGGAAGTGGTTCCGTTGGCACTGGTAATCTGTGTTTGGCTTGAGGGTTTGGTAGAGTGCAACCCAGTGAAACTAGATGTCATGTGATCAGTAACGCCAATGTCAATAATCCAAGATCTATTACAAGTAAGTGAAGATGTGCAATAGGTACCTGGGGTGGCCAAGGCTGTGGAGTCAGGCGTACCTTATGGAGATTCGGATGCGGTCCCCTGGGATGACTGAGCGGATGCAAATGAGGCTCTGTTCGAACCCGTCTTGTGCCCATTGTGGACCCATCCTACCGGATAACCAATGATCTCATAACAGCCTTTAATTGTGTGGTTACCTAAACCACATTTGGTACACTGCATTGGAGGCCGGTGACGAGTAGGGTTGACACTACAGGGGATCGGCCGAGATTGTTTGGACCTGGTAGAGGTTACACCAACTTCAAACATGGTTCCCTGTCTTTTTTTTTTTTGCATTTTTTTTGTTTTTGTTTTTTTTTTTTGTCTAAAACTTCAAATGGGCCATAAAAGTTCGGTTGCTAGCGACCGATGCTGGCCTAGGACCGGTCGGTGTGGTTGAGGAAATAATGGTCCTCAATGGACGAAACCTGGTCGGTGTTCTTTGCTACTGCGTCCAAGCCAGCCGAATGATGGTCAAAGTGCAAGGAACCGCAATGCAAACACGAACACGAACCGAACGAAGGGGCCCTTGAGCTTGACGATGATGATGACGAACCCGAACGAACTCTTGAGTAAACCGATGATGACGAACTTGAGATGACGAACTCGACGACGATGGTGAGTTTTGTGGTCGGGGTCAGATTGTGGTGGGTCGGTGTGTTTGTGGTCTGTGTGGCGAGTCGGTGTGGGCGAGTCGGTGTTGCGGAAGGCTGGATACTGAAAAGGTATGTTCTGTTTTAAGGGATTTGGCTGCGGAAGTGATTGTGTCGCAGAAGGGGTGTGTTCTGTTTGGCTGCGGAAGATGTTCTGTTGGTATTGGGATTTTGCTGCGGAAGTGGTGGTGCTGCGGGAAGATTTTGCGGCAGAAGGTTTATGCAGCGGAAAATGGTGGTGCTGTTTCTAGGGTTGTATGACGACTGGGGCACTGTATTGATTTTTTTTTTAGGGTTAGGATGAGAGACAATCACAATCGACTGCTTTGATACTATATCAGATTTGGTGAGAATTCTCTTGTATTATTAATTCAATAGGAAAGGTATATATATATATATATATATATATATATATATATATATATATATATACTAGGAATGTTACTATGGGCCTAATTAGTGGACTGAGTTTAATTAGGAATATACAGCTCTCATTGACAATTCTCAAAGAGCTATTGGTGAATTTTCTGACGCTATGGTTAGGATTCCTATTGCTAGACCAAGCGGAGCACAACGTGATGAGATCCAAGTTTGGCAACCTCCTTCGATCACGACCGTTTGTTAAATTGAATGTGGATGCTGCGTGGAATTCTCGAACTGATGCTGCAGGTTTGGGAATCGTTGTTCGTGATGGAGACGGCAAGTTCTTGGCCGCAAAGGCAGTTCCTGGTACTGCGTCTTCTGCTGCCCTGGCGGAATCACTTGCAGTTCTCGAAGGCATTTCATTTTCTAAGGAACCCAATTTGTCAAGCATTAGTGTTGAATCTGATTCGCTGGGTTTAATTAATTGTCTGATAGGAGGGATAAGGAGGGGAGCTTGGGAATGTTTTCCAACTCTTTCACTTACTAAGGTGTTGAGCTCGGAATTTCAGGGGTGCGCCTGGAATTGGATCAAGCGGGAAGGAAATCAAGCGGCAGATCAAGTCGCAGTTCTGGCAAGCATGAGGATGAGCCCGGAAGTCTAGATTCTCAGACCCCCATCCTTTTTGGTTCACATTCTGAATAAGGATGGACTGCCTAGCCCCCCATCTTGCTAATTGTCTTCTGCAACTAAGTCCTGGACCCCTCTTGGCGGAGGAGGTCTGAAGGTTTCTCCCTCGCGAGTACTTCGGATGTTTAGTTGATAATTGTTTATGTTTTTGCACTCTATTTTATTTCCTGGGTATTGTTGCTGTATGTTCTGTTTCTGTATGATGTTGTGGGTTTCGCCCGCAATTTTCTTAATGAAATTATCTTCATTCGATCAAAACAAAAAAAGATATAGCATTAATATATAGACATTGGCAGTTGGAGAACATGATATACTAGGTTTTTTGATCTGAACATGATATACTAGGTTTTTTGATCTGAACATGATATACTAGGTTTGTTGTCAACTATTCACTCCATCATTATGACCGATGCATATGGATTGAAGACCACTCCAAAATGATCCACGTCTTGTAATACTATGAAGTAATTAAATAAATCGTGATTAATTATTTGGCTAAAAAAAATACTGTAGTAATATATTTTTCCATTTTCTAACAACCCAATATTTCTTATTGACTATTTTGTTGGGTTGAGAAATATGAAATTTTATTGATGAAAAATATAAAAAGGAAAAATAAGTTAGATTGTAATAATTTGACAATAAATATGGATAATACACTAATATCCCGAGTATTTATTTAGGTTCGATATCTGTCGAAACGATCTAAAGACAATAACACACAAAATAATATAACTTGAATTTCTTAAACATTATCAAGGTCATTACTGCTCACGATCATTGTTCTTTAACCATGCTTATCGACTACCTTCTAACCAAACATGAAAAAAAATGATCAACCAATATTATTTTATAAGTTCACACGCCAAAAAGGAAAGTTTATCCTAAACGTACAAATGCTCCATCATACACTTGTACTTCAGAGTTGGATGGCAAATAAATTAAATTGATGCATATCTATATCCATTATTAGTCCTATGTTTACAGTGAACATTGAAAATACAAGTTAGGAAAAAATATATCTTATTAGTAGAAATTGAACTTATATTTCATTGATAAAATATGATAGTTAAAATCATATAAAGGGCGGGGTGGGTATTGTTGTATTTTTTTGAAAAGTTGTTTATGTTGTGGTTTTTTGAAAAATTATTTTTGTTGTTCTTTCATAATAAATAGTTGTACATTAAAATAATTTTGGTAAAACCCGTTTTTAAAAGCAACATGCATATTGCTTTTAAAAATTGTTGTCGAAAATCCATTGTTTTTCAAAAAAACAAGATTTCTTATTTTTACCCAACACTTTTTGTATTGCTTTACTTTCAAATAACGCAGTTTTTTACGAAAAAAAAAAAGTAATACCAATTAATAGTGCTAAAGGATTACTACTAATATATTTTTATTATTTTGAACAAATCGTACAAGACATTAATCTTTGACTTGTAGAAATTATTTACCAAGTGTGTAATGACTAGGTTGAAATTATGTCTACAAGTCACAACCTTGTAACATCGATCCAGCCTCTCCATTGAAATCAAAGGAAATTATTTGGGTCTACATTACTACATATATGCAATATTTCTTCTAATAGAGATGACATGATTTGTGTATTCCATCTATATATAGATCTGTTAGAACCAAATTAGGTTATATATATAGAGCTAGCCAACTAGATTTAGTTTAGTACGTACGTACGTGGTAGATATCTTCGATGTCTAAGTTCGACTCACATGAGAACAATAATATGTAATTGTGGTATAGTCTATCGCAATGATCTCATAAATAGACATATTTTTTTACCCTTTTTGGTGATATTTTACATATTTCATGAACAATTTTCAAATATGGTAGATTGTCTGTTGATTGGTAGATTTTCAAATACGACAATTTCTAACATATGTGATATATATATATATATATGTCCCTTCACAATTCCACACCTAAGTATCTAAGGGCATCCCCAATCATGGGCTATATTTTGAGGACTATACCAAAATTTAGTCCTAAAAAATAATAACATTTAATGAATAGTACACGGTTATATTTTACTATCTCCAACCATTTAGGACTATGTCATTACTATTTCAATATTATATCATTATTTCTATATGTTTTAAATTAATATAACTTTTTTGAACTAATATAACATTTTTGAACAAAATATATCGCTATGAAAAAATAATTTAATTAAACTAATATAACATTTTTGAACTATAATAATTTAATTAAACTAATATAACGTTTACTAAATTTAATTTATTTAAACTAATATAACATTTTTGAACAAAATATATTGTTAGGGAAAATAATTGTGTGATAAGATTTGAAGTGGGCAAAATAATTTTGTAATAAGATTTTTAGGTGACACGTGTCACCATGCGATTAAATGTCTATATATTCGATAAGAAAAATGTCTACGTGGCATATCATCCTATCTAATAATATTATGATAAGATTTGAGATTGCCACATGTCAACACGTTATTAGCCCGCTAGATTTTTCTTCATATTTTTGTCCCACATTATCTTCAATTTGAACTCAATAAATGGGTTCTTTTCTCATGTAAACCTCACAACTTCATTTGGTTTCTCTTCAATTTCTCTCTTTATATTGGCACCTTTCATTGAAATTGAATTTAGCAATGGATTCCAATTGGGATTCTGGTTTCAATTCTAACTCCAACTGGGATTATGGTTCCAATTCTAATTCCAACTTGGGATCCCAATGGGAGGAGGTGATGCACCAAATGATGGAAGAGGATGAAGAAGATGATGCCCATATGCAAACAAATATGCAAATGTGTTATGTGACAATTAAACAATAAACTACAAATTTAGTAAATAAAGATATTAACTTAATACACTTAGGTAAACATAATTAGACTAACATTGAAAGATAATAACTTAAACATAAAACTCTTCAAACTGAAATTGAAAGACCCTATTAACTTAATACACTTAAGCTATTAAACATGATCGTCTTCCTCCATTGCAGGATTGTAGCCAGGTGTTGAATCTGAATCTGGAAACAACTCACATGCTCGAGTTCACGTTTGAATTTCCCTTTTTTTGTATTCTCATTTTTCTCCTTCTAATGATGATTATCATATTTTTGTATTCTCATTTTTCTCCTTCTAATGATGAATCACTCATTGGAGTAATGTATGCGGTATTTCTAGCCATATTTCTTTCATCCATCTGATCTTGTTGGCGGCGGACCATAGCCTCGTATCTCCGCTTCTTCTCATCTTCTACCTTGGCCGCTTGTTCCGCCATTGCTCGCAAGGTTGTCTCCAACAATATTAGTCTCCTTTTCATTGCCTTTTTGCTCCAATCTTTTTGCCTTCTTTCGTCATATAGGCCTAGATATGGATGGTTGACTCGAAGAAGGATTTTCATCGGTGGCCTGAGAAACTTCTTCATCCTCATTTAAATTGAAAGGCACATTTCCTTGCACAGGTGTGTGAAGAAATTTTTCTTCCACTAGAGCTTGAAATATCGGCATATCTTTACAAATTTCCCAACAACTTGAAAATTTGAAAGATTTTCCTTTACATTCAGCCCTATAGATTTCATCTGCTTGGCGTTGCTAAAAAAAAAATTACATATTTAAGTCATATAAATAAATTGCACAAATAACAATATAATTATTCATGAATTAAAAATAAATATTGTAAATAAATGACACAAATGAATAATATAAATATTTATGAATTAAAAATACATATTGTAAAAAACTGACACAACAACAATATAAATATTCATGAATTAAAACACTCACTTGATCAAAGAGATTGTATCCGCTAACGTATGTCTTTGCGGATTGTTGTAAGGCTTGACTCCATTTGTTTAAGGCCGGAAAAATGTGTTTCTTCCATCGACTATAACAACTGTCATGGGTTCTTGTAGTGGTAGACAGAATGCCTTCGAAAACCTCATAGAATTTTTGAGCTACACGGGTCCAAAAAGTCTCACTTTTTTGGTTGCAACCAGTGATGCTATCTTCGGAAATCATGACGTAAGCCTTGAAAAGTGCTTCATCTTCTTTTTTGCTAAAATTTGGGGCTTTTGTGCAAGAAGAAGCTAGCCATTTGTGAATGGAAAATTGAAAAGTTTGAATGAAAATGATATAGAAAAGTATGCAGGAATTAAATTGTGTGTAAAAATTATGTATGAATGAGGTAGATATTTATAGGAAAAATAATTGCAAAATTAAAAAAAAAATTCCTAACGGCTAGATGACGTCGTGATGACGTCATCAAAATTGTGTCATCACTCTTCACAACCGTTGTTTCCAACCGTCACAAAGGCCAGCAGTAAAGAAAAATTCAATGAAAGATTGGGCAAGTGGTCGCCAAAAATCATTATTTAAAATAGATTGGGCCCCACAACAAGATTTAGGAAATTTCCTATTTCCTAAATTTTTGGCCAAATTTGAGAAAATATTTGGCCCTTGACCAAAATTTGTCCATGGCCCTTGCCCTTGTGGTTGAAGATCATTTTTTACCAAATTTTCCTACAATTTGGCTTTATAGCCCATGGTTGGATATGTCCTAACTAGATGAATTTATATGCAAAAAGGAATTACTACTATCAACTATAAAGTATTGTGTATTTGATAAATTTTCATTTTCAGATGACGAAATTTCTAGTGCTTAACTGGCAGGAGTTCGAAACTTTTATGGCTAGGAGCAAGCCGCATCCCCAAGCGTTGATCAGGGCCGATCATGAGATTTTGGGGGTTCAAAGCGAACCTTCAAAAGGGGACCCCGTAATATTTCTTTTTTCTAAAAGATTATTATATATATATATATATATATTGCTAAGAATTGTAAAAAAACTATTTTTATATCAAAACTTCCACAAATTATGATTATGACAAGAAATATTTACCAAATTAATGTAATCAAATTAGTACTTAAAGTCTTTAATAATTTCTCCCAAAGAAAATATGTACTTAATAAATATAAGGGAAACATTACTTAAATATTATACGTTTTACGTTTTAAGAGGCAAAAGCTAATAAATGAAGGATGCTAGGGTTTAATAAACCACAATAGGAAGAATTACTTATATGATTTGAGTTAGGAAAATGGGGAACAAAAGAGCAGGAAAAAAAAAGCGCTTATTGTGGTTTTAGGAAAAGAAAAACAAAACAAAAAGGCTGAAAAAAAATGAAAAAAAACTAAAAGGTAGGAAGTTAGTAAATTTTTGGGTGAAAGAGGAAACAAATGAAAAAAACTGAAAAAGTAGGCCCTAAGAGCACATCTAATGCACTCAGTATGGACTATGGACTGGGCAAGGCAGCTCCTAGCCCACATCCTCTGCCTTTCACCTTCTAGCCCAATGAATCTGGACCAGTCAAGGGCAAGCCCAGAGGCTAGCCTTGCCTCTTTGACAAACTGGGCAAGACTGGTGGCCCACCAACTCAAAAGTAATAGCCAACTTGCTGTAACCACTTTCTCCAACAGCTTGATTCTTGTAGTCAATGAAATGCTGCCACGTGGCACAACATTAAAAAAAAGTAGCCGTTGCAATTTTTTTTAAATAAAATCTGAAAATTGACAAATTGCCGTTGGGATTGAATTTTTTAAAATTTTTTTTTTTAACTCCTATAAATACTCATCATTTATCACACATTTTATCCTCTCATATTCAAACCCATATTCTTCGTACCTATATTTTTTACATTTTGCTCAAATTTATTATTCTCAAATATGGCACCAAACCAAATGATCAAATGATGAAGAAGTGTTGGTGTGCAAAGCTTGGGCAGCCATCACTTCAGATGCAATTGAAAGAGCCGATCAAACAAACAACGCATTTTGGGTACGTGTTTGAAACCACTATGCCGAAAATTGGGAGGGTCATGTGGAAGATATCCGAACAGTTTAGGGGTTTTCAAATAGGTGGAAAAAATTGCGACCCATGCTCACAAAATATAAGATTTTTACATTATTATCTTTAAGAAAATAATTCACAAAAAAATTGAATTCTTGTCCCTTGCCCCTCTCCATTAGAACAACAAAAAACAATCTTGGGCAAAATGCATAAACAGTCTTAGGCAAAATGCATGAACAGTGTGATTGAGGGGCAAAACCTTGTCTATAGCCTCTTACCCTTGCCTTTACCACTAGATATGCTTTAAGAAGAAACAAAAAAAAAAAAAAAACTTTAAAAAATCCACTAAGGGGATCGAAACTTAAAGCAAGTACAAAACAGGCCAACCAACTCAACTAAGTCAGCAACTGTGATTATTTATGAATTACTCTTATTATATATCATATTTACATATCAAGTATGTATAAAAAAAAATATTTCGGGGCCCTTCCAGGTGGGGGTCCGAGGCGGCCGCCTTGCCGAGCTGCCCTCAGGGCCGGCCATGGCAGTGATTAAGCCCACCTTCGAGTATGAAGACACATCATGGTATTTATAAAAATAAAAAATAAAAATCATTAGGTCCACCCCTCGAGTAGGAGGACACCTTGTGGTATTTATATATATAAAAGAATTACTGCTATCATGATTTAAAAGCGAAAATTGAAGAAAAAGTTGGTAGCATGCTGTAATTTCCAAAATAAAAGTAAATTGAATTTCCATATAAGATGCAATATATTACCAAGTTTTGTTATATTTAGTGTTTTAAAATCCCGTAGAAGGTGTTTAAAATGTTAGATGCAGTGAATGCCACCCATGTTAAACTTTGTATGGAAAGTTGACATACATGAATATGCATTAGTCATCAGTGATTCATTTTAGAAAGAAAAAAAAAAATTTGAAGACCCAATTAACTCTTTCTTTTTGTTTTCTTTTTTTGTTAAAATTTTAGAAAGATATGATAATCATCATTAGAAGGAGAAAAATGAGAATACAAAAAAAGAATATGGTAATAATTATTTGTTTCATCAATCAAAGCTTAGTAAAATTTAAAATCGTTGAAATAAAAAAGTAATAAATATATATACACACACCAGACATTTACATATATATAACATGTAAGATCTATTACTATTTGATTCGAGAAACCACCAAATGTAATTTCTGATGTATTGATTGAGGATAGTTAATTATTTTATTAGTGCGTGACACTCTTTTTTCTTCAATCGGCTTGAAATTCCCGGAAAAGTTTTACTGAGGGCCACAATTTATGCACGCTATCTTCATTGTACGTTTCTTTATTTCATCAATAAAAGATCGTACTTCCTTCCAAAAAGAAAATTATAAATATCAAATCTCTTAACACATCCTATATATGCTTCCCTTTTCTAACATCCCTTTTAGATTTCTTATAATTGATTAATTACTTTCTTGAAGAAAACATGGCTTAAAATCAACATTCGTCAACCAGTGATAAAAAATTTCAAAAATTCAAACTCAAAATTGGATGGTGAAATGAAGTTCATGTACATACATTTTAATTAATTCCATGATTCCAGGAGAAAAGAAATTTAATTCCAGGATTCACAATTAATATTTTTTAGGAAAATAATCTCTCCTTTTGATACTAACGTTACTCAATAGTAACAACTAGTTTTCATGCAGTGCGTATACATTTAACCTGTGAGTTGTATATACGTAAGTTGTTGAAATTATCTGCATATTTATATGTACAACTCACAAACAATTCAAATTGACATTGTAATTACAGTGGCATGATTTGTGCAATTTCCATAAGCTTCTATCTCAGCCAAATTAGGCAGAGGGAAGTAAGAGTGGACTTCAAAAACTCTTGACTGGAAAATGTATGTAATTAACATCCTATTTTTAATGAAAACATAACTTAATATAGTTAAATGCAATCTTTTTTTTTCTTTACTTTTCTGTCAAAATTAATTTATTTTTCTTTTTTATTTTTCCTGAAATATATTATATGTTTTTTTAGTAATGTGCGATATATTTATTAAAATAAAATTAAGAGCATGTGCTGCACAAGTGTAACCTTATAATTAATTGAGTCAAATTATATAGTTCTTAAATACGTATGGTTTTATATTTAAATTTCGATTTTTTTTCAAAATAAATTTTTTAATTTTCAATTTTTTTTCTTATTTTTTATACCGAAAAAGGGAAAAATACTTTGGGTGCAGAATTAAAAATATACTCGTAATTACTTAAATATATATATACATATATAATTACATTTATTTTTTTAAGGGATCTTTTTGTATACATAGATAAATATAAATAATAACGTTCTGTCATATATATATATATGTGTGAGTAATTTTTAATTATAAATTAGTTTATTAATCGATAGTGAACGATGGTTAATTAAGATATATATATATATACACCTAATTAAGTAGATGGGATGTATTTGAAATTGAGTTAATAAGAAGGAAAGTACGTGTATGGATTTTTGATATGGTATAGTTTAGTTTCCATGCATGCCCTAACTTATTACCAAGTTGGGTTTCTTTGTTCAAATCCAGTATAAAGCTACTTAAAAAGAGGATGAAGTGATTACCACCCATAAGAAAACCTCAGTAAGGAAGGTTTGAGATGTATATCTGAATAAATTAGCCGGAATTACATCCCCACTTGAAATTTTTGCCATGAACCCTATCTCCCCAAAAACCAATTCATCACCACTTCAATCCTTTACTATTATTTTGCATATTACAATTACAATATGAGATTTCTTTCCTAACACGAAGGATAAGGCATTAATTCAAACCCTTCATAAAAAGGACTTAACCCCCTCCCAATCTTTCCATCATCACATCTCAAACTCAAGTCTCAAACCCCAAAATTTTCTATATGCTCATGATCAACACCATGCCGGAACCCGGGCCGGAGCGTCTGAGCTCTACTTCTGAGACCTCCAACATCTCAGCCGCCTCTGATGTCCCACCACCGCAAAAAGATGATGCTCCTGAAATTCTTGACCACAAAACGAAGATGAAAATGAAAGACAAAATTGTCATTGATGAATCTGAAGATGATCAACAACAACAAAAACAACCACGACAGCCACCACCACCACCACGGGTCGGGTCATCATCGTCATCTCCGCGGCCCCCAAGTTCCCGTCATCTCCTACTTGATCTGAAACTTTCAAACGAGAACGATCGTGGCCGTGGACCAGGGTCGTCGTCGTCATCCAAGCTTGAACTCAGTTTGTTCAACCCGTCAAATGTGGGTTCTGGATCGTCCCAACCTAGGATGAACCTCGAGAACCCACGTGGCGCTAGTGGTGGTGATGATAAGAAATCCCAACCTAGGGTTTTCACATGCAACTTTTGCAAGAGGGAGTTTTCTACTTCCCAAGCATTGGGAGGGCATCAAAATGCTCACAAGCAAGAGCGTGCGTTGGCCAAAAGGCGTCAAGGAGGAATGGATCATGGCATGGGGGGTATTTTGGGGCATTCTTCATATCCTTATTATAATCCATACTCTAGTGTCACATCACACCCTCTCTATGGATCTTTCTCTAGATCTCTAGGGGTTCGGTTGGATTCCATGATTCATAAGCCTTCCTATCCATGGTCCTCACCCCCCGGCTTCGGCCGATTTGCCTCCGGTGTCGGGGGTTGGTCTTCGAGGCCAGGAGGGCTCATGAGCCTTCAATCCACTATTGATAGGCTCAACCTTGAAGGCCTTCATCCTGCCAATAATATCAATATTAATACTCCCAGTGGAATATTAGGGCTTCCAGCTGCAACTAGCAGTAGTACTCCTTCAAGATTTGATCAGGAAATTGCCGGTGTTCGTAGTTTTGGTGGCTCAAATTTTGGCATCAATAGGCCAATCAGTTCTGATCTTCTCCGCCGTGAGCCTCCGAAATCCGATACGGACGCTGCTGGACTGGATTTGTCTCTTAAGCTTTGAATTTGATTATTAATCTAGCTTAATTAATTGTGTTATTTGTTGTTGTTTTATTTTATTATGCAATTATGTAAAACACAGGTGTGATTAAAAGTTGATTAGATATTAGTTTTCTGAGTTTTAGTTAGTTCTTATTTCCATCTCCACAGATCGATAGTCCATTATTTGTACTTGAAATTGTTATCAAAGTTCGAATAATATATATTAATCTTTGTGTTCTTTGTATCTTAATTTGTACATATATAATTCTTTTTGTTATATATTTTCTGATTAATTATTTAATTATTCACATCGCATGCCAGTGATTACTGCCTCAGATTGTGCTCAAATCGTCCTGCATTTTATTGCAAAATTAATTAATGACCTGAAAATGATTTCATATAATCATGTACAAATTTATGGCTTTCAAAATTTTGATTACAAAAGATTATTCCAAGATTACGTAGTTATTTTTTTGTTTTCGAGTAAATTAAAAATTTATTATAATTTTAATAAAACCATACGACGACACTATTTTTTTCGATCTCATTAATAATATCGTGCTTCACTTAAAAAACATCAATTGTACTGTTGGGGGATTGCCTATTTGTAGAACACTACTTCTTGTTTTTTATCTTTTCTTTTTTTCTGAAGATATTACTCTACGAGTGTAAGATATTAATTCAAATTAATTTTTTGACCTAAGAAGTGGATATTGGATAATTTCATACTTCTTTGACCAATTAATCAATTTACCTTTTTTCTTTTCTTAAGAAGGTAATTAATCATCCTCATCTCCTTCAAAGAGGTCAATCAGATCCCAACTGATCGATAATGATGAGGCTTCAAAAATTTGTTGAATAATGCTTCAAGTCAACTCTTACTATGTTGAATTTAGAGCAAAGGAAACAAAATTTAAAAACAAGAAATAAAATTAAGTAGCACCCCTTATTGTAATCATGCCCTAAATAGTAAATTCACAAAGACATTTCATCTCAGACATTAATTGCCAAAAATGGGAGTTTATAAACTCAAAATAGAAAGTTGTTTCTCACTTAATTCCTAACAAGTTGTGGCCACAAAATTTTGTCCCAAGTAGGAAATGGGCGGGCTTCTTAGGCAGCAACTAAAGAATTTGAACAACATCGCTCTGCCCTCTTTATTATTATTATTATTACTTTTTGAATTTCATTAAATTCGAACCGAAACACTAACGTCTTCCACTATAGTTAAAGAGCCACATTGGTTCAAGGTCCTCCTACTAATGGGAACCTCCCTCCCTCATGGCAAAGGCAGCAACATGATGAGCTACCTGGTTACAATTTCGCAGTATAAATCGAAAAATAATTGAGTGGAATCTACTCTTAAGAGAACAAATGTAAACAATATAGCTAGCAATCGACGACTCGCAACTTCCACCAGGGGCGTAACTAGAATTTAATTTGTGGGGAGGCCTTTCACAAATTACTTTAAAAAAAAAAATTAAACTTTGAATGTAATACAACTCGTAATGTACGTACTAAAGTATTCAAATTGTTCAAATCAACATAATAGTATCAAACTAAATAAAGATCTAGGAAATTATAACATATTACTGATTCATTAGATAGCCATTTTTGATGAGTTCTCATTTTTTGAAATTGATGTTATTTAATACTTGATTTTCTTTTTTGATGTTTTTAATAATAAGAATAAATATCTAGGAATAAAAAAAATAAGAAACCATAAACACAAACTTCATAATTAAGTGCAACAATTAATAAATTGATCAATTTCCCATTCTCAAAAAAAATAAATTGATCAATTTAATTACAGGAAATTATTATTTTTGAATGAAATTAAAACGAATTACAAAGGAAGGAAAAATATTTTCTTGAATTAGTAAAATCAATTTAATACTTATCTAAACAAAATAAAATACAATTTATTTTTTTTGTCAAAAATATATTATTTTTTTGTATACATTATATATTGGTGAGAAGGGGGCCCAGGACGCCCTTGCCTCCGCCTCTGACTTCCAGCATCTTGAATGAACTTCAAAAGTGCTTACGAATCAGTCTCGACCTCCAAGATGGCATCCCCGGCACCCGCACACGCCTCCAGCGCCGCATGCATCGCGTAGGCCTCAGCTGGCAAACTCGACGAGCACCACAGGTTCTCAATGGCCCCACCTTCCACAAAACTGCCCATATATGAAAGATCTCACCAGCCACCTTATAGCTCCCCTGCCAGAATTTGCTAACCAAGAGCCATCACAATTTACTTTGTGCACTCCTGCTGCCGGCCGTTTCCAAGAACAGGGTTCCTTAACCTTCAGCTCGGTGCCCACTAGCACTGCGTTAACCAGCAGTGACTCCTTAGATTGAGCATCCATATCCTCGGCATTATATAGAGTTATGCGATAAATTTTTGCAGAATTTCATGCTGAGTTATATAATTTGATAGGCATTTTTTTTACTTGCAAAAAATAAATAGACATTTTTTTGAAGAGTTTAATAATCAAATTAGAACTATTTTTTTATACTAAAATCTCCCATGAAATTCAAAAAAGAGATATACTTAATACTATAAATATAATTCAAAAGTTTCAAATTATAAAACATAAAACAATATTAAAATTTAAAACATTTGACGATCAATGAGATTAAGAGACTAACCTTCATGCATGCCTTTGATTTTTTTTTATTTTTTCACTTTATTCATTTTCATTTTTTAGGTAAATAATAATTAAATTCATGTCAAGTTTGTATTATTTAATTATTTATAATTTTTGTAGATAATAATATATGATAATTGGACATTGATAGGAGACTTAAATTTTATTGAGTTTATTGAAAACTATATAAATCACAAACAGTAAATTCTAATCCTTGGTATATATAAACTTTGTTGAAACCGATTTTGGGGAGGGAGGAAATGGGAGAAATCGTGAACTTGATATAACATGATTTACACTTAAAATTAGCTAAACTCCACAAAACTCTACCATTTAATAAAGTCAACAATATTCAATTCATTTTTCAATACCCCTAAATTTTTGTGGAGTTATGAAATTTCTAATTGAATGCACCTCAAATTATAATAATTTTATAAGTCAATGTAAGTCTAAAGTGAATACTCCCAAACTTTTTATCAACTTCCTTAAAAATTTCTATTGATTATACGTGAATTTTTAGAGACATTTAAAATCTATAAAAATCTCAATTGAATAAAACCCGTAAATAAGTAAATATCAAATGAAGATGTATAAAAAGATATCAAAGGCACCCAACTATGCAATTTTGCCACCCAACTTCCACATTTGAACCTTCATACATGCGAAATTATTAAATGATACTACCATGGCCATAAGATACATCGAAGGCCACGTTTATGCGATGCACTTTGTGTACTTATTATATAGTTGGACCGCAATTGATTTTAATTTTAATTTTTTTCGTTCCTAGTGAACATATTCAGACCGCTAATATTTTATATATTGAACAATTATTCCTAAAATTCACAGTTGGGTACTTGATGAATTTTGTGTCTATTCTTATACTTCGTAAAATGTATGAATAATAAAATATTTCTTCAATAAACAAATAAAAAAAATTACTTAATACGGTACTATATGATAATTTCCTTTTATTCACCTTCGGGGAGGATTTAGTTTTAATGATGCTGAGCTGTCCCCCTGCCCACCATTTTTTCTTCGTTGCCAAAACTGCAAATTCTCGTAAACCGCCCTTAAGCCCTAGACGCGGAGATAATCATAATCATGAATTCATGAATCATGATATACATGCACATTGCAGAATGATTATTAATGCCTTCCTTAGAAAGTAGAAACCATAACTATCACAAACACAAGGCCTATAATTACTCTCTGCTCACACACCCAGCGGGAAACAAATGATAAAAGATTGCTCCTTCCTCCTTTGAAGAGAGTCACTGAGTCAAAGATTGGGCCTTTCCTCAATTTTTACAGCTTTTTTTTTATCTCAGCAAGTACTCTGTATAGGTATGAAATCACTCCATGAGTTTCCCCTCTCCTTTTTTACTTTGGTGTTTTTATCTCTTCTTTTGTACTGAGGATGATTTTGGGTTTAATTTGTCTCTGCATCGTGAATTTTTCTGGGGTATCTTTCGTGGTGGCACTGTGAATTGGTGATGCATACATGAATATATGTGTTATGTTAGTTGAAACCCTAGCCCATACCCATTTTGGGCGGCACATGCCTACTATTCCCTATTCCTTGATATTTACAATTGAAAAAAGAAAATTAAAGAAGTAAAATCTTTTCATTTAGTGGACTGAAATTGCAATTTTTTGGGGTTTTTCTATATATATATATTTTTTGCAATGGAAGTGTTCAGCTTCAATTACCATGAGGTTTTATTATGGAGGCTAAGTTTGTGATAGAATTAGCGTCTCTATCAGTTTAGTTAATTTGTCATTTTTTTTTTGGGCAAGAACAATTTTTATTGAAGGCTTTAGACCTGTGTCAAAATGTTAGATAACCCGAGTTTGTCATTTGGCAAAGTTCTCACTTTTTTATGTTTAATTTGTTTGTTTGGTTTGTGTTTTCAATTCATTTCATAGTTTTTTTCAAGTTTACAACAGAGAGGGTAGAGAGGAGGAAGTTGGAAATTCCTCTGGATTCTTATAATATAATTTAGTAGGAAAGCTATCAACAAATTATTTCCCTTCAGAGTTACAATCAAATGCTTGCAGCTTCTAGGAGTTTGATTTCTTCTGTTACAAGTCGAAGAAAGTAGAGGTTTGTCCTTCTTTTGTGAGATTTCAATTTGGGGAAATAAGGCATTTCTTTCTTTGCTAAGCATGAGATTTTATGAGTATCATTTGATTGAAAGGGATGCAAGTGATTCTGTTGAAATCTAGTCATCAGAGTTGCTTCCTTACCTCTGTATATGATTTTATATACCTGAAAAAGATAAGGGCAAAAATATATGTAGGTTCTCTTTTGTATTTCTACCCTTGCAATTTGTTCTTTTCAATGTGATTGATTGGGAAGTCTTTTGTATAGCTCTAGACCTCACATAATTTCCTGTTGTTTCTGAATGAATCTTAAAGGAGTGCCCAAGCTGAACTCAATATGGAACCCGTCAATTGGAGAACAAAATTTTCAGCAGAATCTCGACAAAAAGTTGTGAATAAAATGTAAGTTGAATATGTTTAGGTACAAACATCATTTAAATTTCCCTTAAGGAGTTTTCCACTTTCGACCACTTAGATTTTATCTTGTCAAATTGCTTTTTTGTTCTTGTTTTATTTTTTTAATTTCTAAATAAGAATAAAAAACTAAAAAAATGTGAAAAAAAGAATGAGGGTGCAGGTTTAAAAATTTTACCCACTTCCTCAATTAAAAAATTTCTTTTAATTTCAAATATTCAAGTTTTGTCCTTAATGAACATTAGGATGATACTAGGAAATATAGTGCGAAGAATCTCGATAGTAGTTCCATGAACAATCCTTTGCGTGATTGGATTTTTTTTATAGTGAAAATGCCATAAAGCGCGAACCAAGATCTTATAAATTGTCCAATTTATTTCATTTTATTAGTTAAGGGTAATTTTGGGTGGGTTTTGGAAAATGTGTGTACCAATTGGATTTATTTATTTTTGGTATTGATTTCAAATCTTTATTTTAACACAACTTTTATATATAAGAAGAAGTAAGAAAAATTAAATAAAAAGATTGGAAGGAAAAAAAAAAAGAAAGAGAGTGTGTGGGTTGAGAAGTAACTACCTGTTAATTTTTTTTAAAAAAATTGCACTTAACTGTTTGTTTTTGTCCCTTTCTATATTATATTATGGTTCTTTAATATCTAAAAAAACTACCATGGGAGGTTTGAGGTTTCTGTAAAATCACTTTTTGGACCAGTGCATTACTTCTTTACATAAAGTTTATTTAATTCCACCTACAGAAGAAATGTTTCTTTAATATTTCCAAAATGAAATTGAAATAAGAATCAATTTAGACATGTCAAGCTTTATGATAATTCTGATTGAGTTACTACAAAAATTACACATTCAAGTTTTTTCGAACTGACAAGGCTAATAACTTTTTTGTCTCTGTAACAATTTCTGGTGCAGTGTGATTACCTTACAGAAGTGTTTTCCACCTTCTCACCAACAGATATCTGAAATTAAGGATGTGGCTGTGAAGTTCGAGGAAAAGGTTTATATGATTTCCAGAAATCAGGTACCTTAAGTTATCAGATGTCTTTCTTCTGTAGAATATATTTCTACTATTTCCTCATAGTCTTACCCCTCATGGACCTCAACATCATCCATTTAAGTGTTCTGATATTTCATGATTTCTTAGATTGCAGGCTCCCTGATGTATTTTATTTATTTAAAACGATAAAGTATGTAAATTTTTTGCTATCACGGTCTGAAATAATTGCTTCTTCTTTAATGTAGAAAGAATATATAATGAGAATAAAGTCAAGGTTGGAGGCAATGGACTCTTCATCGACAAACCGTCCCTATTCAGGTCCAAACACCTTGAATCCAGGTAAGAAATGCATTTAAAAAATTAATATATTGAGTTTTGATTGAATTTTGCAATATCAATTAACTTCTTTATCGTCCAGCTCCTTAGTTGATTGTTAAAGTGCATTATACATCATTTCCTTCATTTTAAACAAAAACAATGTTAAGCTTATATTGTGTTTCTTAAATCACTTGTGTCCACATTTTACGCAATGTTAACTTGTTCTGTGTGTTATATTTTTTCATTAGATTCATAAAATATGATATTGTATCTTCCCTAACTATATACTATTTGATTCTACTTTTATTTTTGTTTTGAGAAAATTACAAAAAAGAAAATATTTATATTTTTTCTTTATTGTGAAAAAACTGAGAACTTATTTCCAAAAAAAAAACTGAGAACTTTATTGGTGGCTACAAAAGCTTTGTTTCTACACACACTTTCTCCTCCGTCATTTGCATTCCTCATCTGTCTTAGATTTGGTATTGGATCCCCAATGTTGAAATAAAGGCCAATCAGTTGCTCTTCAATCTACAGATCAGTCTCAAGCACGTGAGCAACATTCATTGCCTAATGTTTCACATAATATCGCATCTGGTGGAGTTTCTGCTAGCATAGCATCTACACAGCCCATTTCCAATGTATCAGCTCAGGTTCCCTTGCCAAACAGTTGTATCAAAAATTCTAATTCGCAAAGTGTCTTTGGTAATTTGCAGAAACCAGTACCAAATTTACCAGGGCAGAGAGAACCTTTCATTTCTTCTGCCAATAATTTCGGACAGGAGCAAGGGAGACAACATTCACCCAACATTGACACTCGGCAGAAGCAACTAAATCTTCATCTTTGTAAGCAAGTCAAGCAGGAAAATATCTCGTTGTCATCTATGATCCAACAAAAACAACTACAGCAGCAGCAACAGCAGCAGCAGAAACTCCAACAACCTACTCAGCAACAGACCTCTCAACAATCTGTCTTGCAAATTCCTTCCATACGGCCTTCTGAGGCACATGTTACTCCAATTTCTGATCATCGACAGGATCAGATCTTACATTCTGTGATTAAGAATCGTCCAGACACAACCTTTAGGTACACAAATCAATCACAAGGGGATCCTGATATTCATCACAATGTATCATCAAAACCAGAGAATCTACTAATGCAATCACAAAAGCAACCAAATTTGATAGGGAGAAAGTTGGTTGCTATTAATATACAGCAGAACCAATCAAAAGTTCAAACAAATTGTGTCCCTAACTTGAAGCAGCAACAGTCCAGGCAACCATGCCAACAGGATAGTGTACCACCGCAGTTTCTGGTACAGAAAAAGAACCTTTCAAGTACACAACAAGAGCAATTGGGAGAAAGAAACAACACATCTGTACTTCAGAAAAGCTCAGGGATGCGTCATTGCATGGTTGAAATGCAGGGTGAAACCCAAGTTACCCAACAGACAGCTCCAGCTATCCTGCCAAATCAACGGCAGCAATCACTACCACAATGTCTCCAAAGGAAACTGAGCTCTCAATCACATCCAAAGAAGATGCAACAACTGCCAATTCCATCAGAACAAGATCAGCAGCAAACATGCGCAACATCAGGTAAAACCATCAAACTGAATCATGTAATTCACCAGTAAAAGTAGATTTATTTGAAATAAAGTAGAGAATGGTAAACACCTTCCTAGATATATTGTTGATACATAACTAAGTCACTGATTTTTTTTATCTAAATTAGCTCAGAGTCATAAATATTGAAAAACCAGACTGCCTCTTTGCTCATCGTGGTGTTGGCTGGTTTCATCATTTATGCATAAATTTCAATTCATTATGAGGCTTGGTTGCCTCTTTTCTCTCATACATTTTTTTGGTTTCTCATATCTTTTAGCAGTGCAATAAAATATCTTGTGATTATGTTCACATATGTAAGTTACCAAATCCAAGCTTCTAGGTGTTCGTACTTGCAATATCATTATGAAACTTTTGACTGCTCCATTAACGAACTGAAAGATCTCTACGAATGTAGTAGCTGGTTTCTAGGAAGTGCAAATAGCTGAAGTAAAGATATACTAGCGTCCTTTTTTCCCCTGATTATTAGTTTCTTCAAAGAAAGGCTCATTTGTTGGGGATCTATATATTCATCTTGATTGAATGAATTCTACTTAATTTTTCTTTGAGAATTACGTGCAACCATTCATGTATACTTTCGACAGGAACACCAAGTTCCACATCTGAGCAAAAGATTTCATGTATACATAACTGGCAAGAGGAAACCTACCAGAAGGTTCTCTCTCTTTCTCTCTCTCTCTCTCTCTCTCTCTCTCTCTTTCTCTCTCTCTCTCTCTCTCTCTCTCTCTTTCTCTATCTCTCTCTCTATATATATATATATATAATTCGGTAGCTTTTCATACACCAGTTATTATGCAAACAGATCCAATCCTAATCCAAATACCATCTTTTCAACTATATAAATGGTGTCGGCTTTCCACTGAATGCACTCTAAATTTAATTTTTTGTTTTGTTGAGAGGCTAAGTAGGTTTCCTAATGTTTCAGTCTCTACCCTGTTGTCCACACATATTATAACACATAGACAGGATATATGTAGGTATATTACTCTCTACCCTGGACCTAGTTGTGTACTATCTAGTAATATCTCGTTGCATATAGGACAATTGATTAAAGAATTAAAGCTGTGACTTGATGCTTTTTAAAATTGAATTTGGCAGGTTGAAAGTTTAAGAAGCATGTATTTACCACTTCTGAGTCATGTGCTTAAAAATTTAACGTATACACTCCAGAAGGTAATTACTCTTTAATTGTTCGAATTTTTTACCTGATGATGTATGATCCAACTTAAGATTTATGGCTTTATTTCCTTAATTACATTTAAGTTTTAATATAAATGACTAATTAATTCTGTGATTTTTTTAAATTTCTGTCAATTATCTCGTGTACAATTCTGTATTTTTGCAACAGTCAGAAATAGGCAGTATCGAGAAACTTAAAGAATTCAAGATTAGGGTGGGTAACCTCATTATGCAGCTAAGTGTGCCCCAAAGAAAAATTACACCTGCTTACAAAGATAGCCTGGCTACAATTGAGAAGCACATTGTATATGTTCTTGGCATGCTTGGAAGGGGAAAGCATGCTCCCTCACTGCAACATGGACAACTTTCTTCTGATGTGCACTCTACTCGTGAATTTCTGCAATCTCATTCTCAAACTCCTCATCATGTTCAAACACACCGAGAGGAAGATAAGTCACAATTGCAGTCAGTGAATGCACGGTGTTCTGCAACAACAATGCAGCAGAGCAATGCAACAAACTTGAAACAACCTAAAGAAGAGCAGGATGTACAGAGTGAAAACTTGAAGCAAGAACTTCAAGATAGGCACAAAATGCAGCTGCAACTAGTACAACAACAGAAAATGGTGCAACAACATAACAGCTTGGTTAAGCTTGAGTCTGGAGCTTCATGTACTACAGATTTGCCTAAAATTGTTGGTTCTTCATGTTCACAAGCTCCTCGGTGTTCTTCTACCATTGGCATGAAAAATCTACCAATGCCTCTTACAAAATCTAGAACCAGTTTCTATCCCATAAGCTCCCCGGCTATTAAAAGTTCTTCTTTGGGTCCCTTGGATTCATCGTCCATTATCCCAGTAGATTCTGATAAGCCTATTTCTAATACTTCATCCCTGTCAAATGCTTCAAACATTGAAGATCAAAAAGTAACTGGTGCACCAGAAGCCCTATCACCCTTTGTCATCAGCACGCCTGGGATCTCTGCCTCACCCTTGCTTGAAGAGTCCAATAATGACATTCTTTGTAAAAATAAATCAACAGTAATTCCGGACGATCAGTTTCCTTCAGAGGAGCCGATTCAGCGCCTAATTAAAGCGGTTAGCTTTATCTGTTGCAACTTCATCTCTGATTTATAAAGTGTTGGACAAACAAATAACATCAAAATTGGAATATGTATATAACATGAAATGATTTTTTTTCTTTCCATGTTCCATTTTAGGTGAAGTTGATGTCATCTGAATCACTAAGTGCTTCTCTTTTGGACATTGGCTCAGTTGTGTGTGCAACTGATAGGATATCAGGATCCACGGCGGTTACGGGATCCAGAGATTTCATTGATGAGGATTCTGTGGCCATGAACCACTCTCATTTGCAGAAGAGGTATTTGACATGGCAAGATAAGACCTTTGGAACAAGAGAAATGAAACGCTGCAGAAGTACAGTGCCAGTTAGTATTGTTGCTTCAGAAACTGGCAGTATCAGTGATAGCTTATCAAAGTTAAGTGATATGGAGAAATTTGATGACTTTGAGTCACCCCATGAAATATCTTATATCAAAAGATCAAGGATTGAGGTATGCTACTGCTCTCAAGTCAAGATCATTTATAACGTTTCAATGTCTTTGCAATTGCTTTCTACAGGACTTGAGTTAATTAGTTGGTTTTGATATAGACCAGTTAATAGGTCATATATTATAAATAAAAATGAAAAAACATATAGAGAAACTTTAGTACTAGAGAGAAGAAGACATGCTCGAAAATATTTGATCACTTTGAACCACTCTATAGGTCATCTGGTGGTGCATGGGGTTTGGATCATTTTTTACCTAACTTGATACATGAATCATGTTCACGGTTTCTATTCAGACCAAGTTCGTTTAGTGGGTAGGATTGGATTGGATTGGGTAACTTTTAATCTACCTAGGATTGGAAGAGGTAAGTTTCATTTTATGTCTAATCCCCTAATCCTCCCAAATTAAGGAAACCATTCACTTCTATCTTCCAAATATCTTCAATTTTATGAGTTATATCCAATGCAATCTAATCTTCCTCACTAAACTTGCTCTAAATAAGTAAACCCTTGCAATATCTCTTAGTCATCCATCTTACTCCTACAAGTAAAACAAATAAACCAAACACACCCAGCAACCTCTTTCTTTCCCCCAACCCACCACAGAGTCACAGACCAGGGTCTCTGCCTCGCTCCCCCACTCTCTTCCTCTTCCCACTCCTGTCTTCAGGCATAGCTAGGGGTTTGGGGAATTGGTCTGTTTACTTAGGTTTTTTTTTTAACTTGCATGTATGGATATGTAAGTGGACAAAAGGATATTTTCTGCGTTGTCTTAGTTAATTACTATGTCAATCCATTCCATAAAGATAATTTAATTATATGCTCCATATATGTTGCAGGTGGTGAATGAAGCCCTATTAGAAGAAATTACAGCAATTAACCAGCAACTAATAGACACTGTACTAGATATCAGCGATGAAGACACCACCTCTCCAATAGTAGATGATGATGACTCAACTGCTCATCCAATTAAAGGTGGCGGTCAAGGAACCATTGTCCGCTGCTCTTTCATTGCCGTCACCATCAATCATACTCCTACGCAGCTGGTTTCAGCTCAAATGGTATGTGATGATTCCGAAACCACGTACACTCACGCGTGTGATACTTTTCTTGTAAGCTTCCTCTATCGATCGAGTTAAATTTCATATATCTCACCTCATGTTTATGCCAATGCAGCTTCCAATCCAGCCTTTACAATTGCTTGTTCCTGCCAACTATCCACTGTGCTCTCCAATATTTCTAGACAATAATCTAAGAGTGGAAATCAGGTACGTGAGAGACAATTATGATCCTTTATCTTTTTCTTTATTCTCTATTTAACTTTTATATACAGACATGATACACGTACGAGCTTAATTATGATTGCCATCATGACTTGGTTCTTGCGTTTTTCAGATGTGATTTTCCTTTTTACTTTTGCTTTAATTCTTTCTAGGTGACTGCTGGCTCTTGACTGCCTCAGTCGATCTGTTTTATTCTCATTTATATCATCAGTAATGCTAGGGATACCAAATTTGCGTCTCATATGATGTGACACTACGACGTCGTAATTGCACTTAGGCAAAGAGTGTCTTAGGTTGCTACTATCTATTTTCTCCACCCACGCTCACACACGTCTCAATATGATTAATTAGTTTAGTTACCATAACACATAGATGGCGTAGTGACTCATTGTCCTCTTGACCAAATAATGCACTTGGCAGTGATGAGATGGAAGATCTTTCAGCAGAGGTAAATTCAAAGCTCAACATGTCTCTCCGGACGTTGACGGAACCCTTGTCACTCGGGGAGATAGCAAAGACATGGGATTTTTGTGCCCGAGCAGTTATCAATGAATATGCACAAAAGCTTGGGGGAGGAAGCTTCACTTCTAAATATGGAAATTGGGAAATACTGTAGTGACGCTTGAATCATTTTCTCAAAGTAACCAGTGGTTGTTCAGTAGTTCCTCTTAGTGGTTTTGTGCCAATGTTCCTTTTTTCAGAAGAAATTTAGGTTTGGGCCAATATGAAAACTTTATACTTAGTTTTTAATGAAAAAGAAATTTTCTTTTTTTATAACAATCAAAGTATTATAGTTAGGAAAATGGTGAATGGGCTCAAAGGTGATAGATAAATTTTGTTTTAATCCCTTAGGTGAACTTTTAATATAGTCAATTTTATTAATAAGAGTCCTAACTCATTATTTTCAGCCAAATAAATAAATTTTTATCCACATTTTAATCATAATTTACATATCATACAATTTTTAACGCATTCAACAAAATATAAAAATATATTATCTGCTCATTTAAAAAAAACAAAAAAAATCTATTTATCTCTTGAAAAATGCCTATTTATCATCATAATAGAAAATCCTAAATTTTATATGCAACCTACATTCTCCTTCATTATGCAATCTCCCTCGACTTGAGTTTTTTCCGTGTCTGTTTATGCATTTTGTCAAGTATTTGTTTATATATCTATTTTGGAGAAATAATTTATTGTTTTATTTTTTGTAGTTTCATTATGTAATTTCGATTTCTTTTGTTTTGGGCTTGCATTGATGTGGTTTTTTATTTAATTTTTATATATCTCCATCACAGGTAAGATTAATTCTGCCTTCCCATGTAATGAGTAGATAATATGTTAATTTTTCATGAGATTTGTTTTACTTTTATAACAAACTCAATCAATTTAACTTCATGTGTTTCTTTTCAACCTAATGCATAGATTAATTGTTCAAATAATCTAATTCATAGGTAGACTCGTTCATAAACTTTTTTTTTAGATATTTTATATTTTGTAAGTACTCTGCTATGTTTTTAATTTTTTTATAAATGATATGTTTACTATTTGCAGGTAACTAAAGGGACGAAGACAATCCTTTTGAAATTCAAACACTTTAAAAATAAAATCTTTAAACAAATATTAGTTAAGATAATATAAATTATTGGAGAAAAAAAAGATAAATTAAAGGGTAATATAGGAAAAATAAAATAATATTAAATAATAAAAAAATTAGATGTTGACGTAGAATTTGAATTATCAATAAATGGACTGTTTTAAATATTAACTATTAAAACTAGACTAATATATAATTAATTCTATTATTTTATGCTTAATAAATTAAGATTAGTTGTAAAACCATAATGGTCTTGAAAAAAAATAAAAGAATAAAGCCCTAATCCTCATACTTTAAGAAGAGTGGATTATCCTGAAATAGTTATATAGAAATTGAATGGTTCTAATTATAATATATGTAAAGAGGTAGACGGTGCTTTTACCTCGGTCTGGTGTGCTCAGACGAGATCTGGGCGGCCTTGGTCATGATTTGACCTTTATTAGTGCATATCTGGTCGATTGCAAGGATTGACGTTGAGGTGATGTCGGCATCTGTATGGTGGCAGTGTCGAAATTTCAGGATGTTGGCATAAAATTTTTGTCTTGAAATATCCTGGTGGTTGAATCTTTAGTTTCGAATGTCCAATGTTGCAGCTCTTGGTTTCGTTATTGCAGATCTGGGCTGCAGCGAATGCATGAGCTGCAGCTCTTGGCTGTTTCATTTTTGACAAGCATGAGCTGCAGCTCTTGGCTGTTTCATTTTTGACACGATTGTCATGGTTTTAGACTTGTGGTAATGCCTCATGCAATTGTCCTTGTGTATTGTGTTTTGTGGATCTACATATGGTGATTTCTCTCTGGGATATGCTCCTTGTAATTTACCTACAAAAAATAATAATTTTGATATATTCAAGAAGGTAATTTGCTAAATGAAAATAATGGAACGAGGATGTCCCTTCAAACAACAAACTCCACCAATCCCACTATTGTGTATATATTCTTTTCGCCAAATAACAATTTAGTAAATTGTGTTTACACAAAATTTCAAAGTTTATATATGATTTTTCAAACTTTGTATTTAAATATTCTGAAATTTTTGAAACGTTTCAACTTTGTCCCATTAACACATTCTCCAGTAGAATTCCTATTAGTTGATGATGTGCGCGTGTGGGAACCACAAAAAAACGAATCTCAATTTAATACATTTTCTAGCGGAATTTCTATTAATTGATGATGTGCTCGTGTGGGAACCACAAAAAAATTAATCTCAAGGTGACTATAGGCAAAATTACTTAATTGGCTCTTGGTTATATCTTGCATAACATTTCAGCATGAGATAATCAATGACTAATTAAGTAATTTTGCGTACTTTGAGATTCATTTTTGGTGGACCCCACAAGTAGCACGTCATAAACTAACGAAAATTCTGTTGAAAAATATGTCGGTAATACGAATTAAAAAGTTCACGATATTTAAATGTAAAATTTAAAAAATCAAGTATAACTCTGAAATTTACTATAAAACACAAAGTTCTAAAGTGTAATTAACCCAAATTTTTTTGCTGGAATAGTCACTAAAGTAGTGTTAGTGATATTCTTATTTAGTATGAAGTGAGAGGTCTCCGATATTTGATTCCACTATACTCTAAAAAAAATCCATATTCAATATATATTCGAATCTACTAAAAAACTATATTAATACTCCAATGTATAATGAGTTTTTTCGTAAATTAAAAAATCGATATCTAATCATCATAAAAAATAAAGGATGTATGTACCCTCATCCAATGGGACTGCGGTAAAGAGCAAACCGTCCCGCCCAAAATTATCTACTTTCCACTCGGCAACAGAAAAAGTAGACCAAAGTTAAACAGAGCACCGGATATGGCGAGTACGAATGTGAGTGTGAGCATCATACGGCCTTTCGCTTCTCCTGGCCTTCAAATCTCACCACCACCGTTACCTCCTCGGCCACACCGCCTTGGGGTTTGTTGCTTGTCTCGTGAGATTTCAATTGAGAAAACCTTGGCGCAGATTGAAACTTCAGGTGTCATCGCCTGTCTTCGTGCAAATAGGTGACTCTCCATTTCCGTATCTTTGGTGAAATTTCACTTTCAATATTGCTTTTTTTCCTTCTCTTTTCTTCTCTTAATTTAATTTAATTTAATATTATCCGGGTGCCTGACACAGAAGATAATAATGCCCATTTTCTCTAGAACTAGTTTCAAATTACCACAGAACACCAAAGCAGCATGATTTTTCATAAAGATTGACATAATTAAGGCTGAAGAGATGGTTTCATGAGATTCATTTTCCCCTTCATGCTATCCTGTGTAACTATGCATAGTTTTTCTGTATGCGTAACGGACAACTAACGGGATTCTTTCAGGACAGAAAAGGAGACCCCTTTCTGCGTTTCTATTTTTCATTTATTATGCAGGATGCTAATGGATAAGAGAACTTTTCATAACGTTACTTTATCGTTCCTTATGCCCAAAATTGAGACTCTCATGTGTTAGCTTTGCTGATAACTTTTTCGTCTTCTCATCACAAATTTTTGGGATTCAGTCATGCTAATTAAAATAATTTAGAATTGCTTTGAATCACTGTTCGTCAAATGAAGACGAGTGAAATACCATTTTCTGAAAATACCAACACTTGCAAAGATTAGATTCTTACTTTTGTGCAATACAAATTTTTTTTTCAGTAATACCTTCACGCTAAGCTCCCAATATTTTTCTTTAAGATTTCCTTCCTCTGTCAGAGATTTAATTCTTCGAGGGAAAAGAAAAATCTGTCCTGTGCATGGAGGATCATGCCTCTTCTATTTGTTGATGCAGGTCTATGGGTCAAGTGTATTCTATGCTTCCTAAAATTTAATAAAAGATATCAGTAAAAAATGACCTTTTTATTGGTATGGAAAGGGCCAAGAAACGAGTAGGCGAGTTGCTTCGTAACGTATATAGTATACAGTACTGCGAGTATGAATTTTTGTGACGGTTAGGAGTGCTCAGCTCCATTTTAGCTTGTAATTGACTTGCTTGTCTTCTTATGCTGGGAAACCTGCTACTTAATTTATTGTGTAACTCTGGCTGTTTGCACAGCGTTTTATTGTATTGATGTTTCTTATTCATCTAAAGAATTATAGTGCTGATCTTTAATTTGTTCTCTGGTTTAGTTTTCTCTTGTCAAAAGTGAAAGCAACCGTGGTGTTAGAGTTATTAAGATTAAATTTATAACAATGTTATAAATGCTTTTGTAATCTTGGTAAATTTACCACATGATTTACCCTAGGTTTTTGGGCTTACTCTCTGTTTCCCTTGTGCGTAGTGCAGAGCTGGCAATTCAAGCTGCATGTGCTGCACTTCATGGTGGTATTTCAGTTGTGAGTTATCCTTCATAACTCTACTTTTACATAAATTCTATTCAGGAAGTAGCAATCCTTTCCATACAAGTCTTCTTCTTCAATGTTCAAGGAAAACTCTTAACTTTTAAACAACAATTAACATCCATAGAAATGAGCTTTATGTTTTGGTCTATGAGTTCGAGTCATATGATTTTCTGATATCTGCATAATCAATTCAGTTGCATGAGTTTGGCCTGTCATCCCACTGTGGGATAGCCCCAAGTACTTGAATCAGGTGGTTAAAGCTCTCTGGTCGGTGGTATTTTAAATTTTTTTCAAACCCTAAAATGCCTTGCATTTTGGGAAGTTGTAAGTATTTTCCGTTTCTTGACAAGTCATAGGATCATATACAGCAGTGGGTGTAGTTTTGTATGCAAAAATATGTTGGTTGATATAATGGCTGTCATCCCATTCTAGGCAGACAAGGGACATTTACTTATAATTTCCTCTTCCTTTCTTGTCTTTCTTTTGCTTACCCAACAATATGTTTGATATTTTGTTGAATAAGTGCCAAGGAAGCGCAATCCTTACAACATATGTCTGTTGCCCATGTTTGCATTGTTTATGAGATGTACAGTGTAGAAGCATACTTTCGTTTTATCACCAATGATGGGTTTCTAAGATTTTATCTTTCTTCATATGTAGCTGGAGATTGTGATGTCTACTCCAGGTGTGTTTGAGGTTGTTTAAATTTTCAAGTTTTCTTGTTTCCTATTAAAAATGGTTACTTAGCTTGAGAGCTTATGCTGTTTCGTTTCTCCTTCCTGCACAGGTTCTACAACAGCTGGTACATGATCATCCTACAAAAATCCTAGGGGTACTCATCTTCTTTGTCCTTGATTTTCTTTTTTGGTCAACGGCATTTATTACAATGAAATTTTTTGCATTTTTTCTTCCTTGATATATTGACCATTTTTTTTCATTTTCTTGCTGGCTCTAAGTTACAGCGTTTGAAACATGAATCCACGAAAGCTTATATGTTATATTTTTCGGATATTTCTTGGCATTATTTTACATAAACATGTTGAAGGGCAATATACTGACCATGTCTTGGATGTTATATGAAATGCTTGTAGCATAAATCTTGAAGATGGGAAATCTGGATTTAATAGTGTTTATGGGGTTGAGTTTTGACCAGAAATAGGCATCAACAACTAGAAAACCCTTAATGGCTTCACTTTTCTAGTTTCGGTCGCATCTCATTCTGGTACCAGTCCTAGTAGATGCATTTGTAAGTGACCAATCTGGTTGGGTTCATAGTAGTGACCAATCTGAATTATATATAATTAACGGTTTTTATGATTGGTGTTCAAGATGGTAATTCTATATTAAAGAAGGGTTAGGTACCGATTGATATAAAATGAAACTGTTATAACTTAGTATCTCTAAAGCTGCTAAGCGCCCTGCAGGTAGGAACTGTGCTAAAGGTTGAAGATGCCAGAAAGGCAATGATTGCAGGAGCCAAGTTTTTAATGAGTCCTGCAATGGTGAAGGTAATCATTTAGAAATTTTTGGTCAATTTTCTTTACTAAATTTTAAACTTAATGGATAATGAATCGTAGTTTTAGTTTTCCCCTCCCTTTTAGCTATTATAGTGCCTCTATTTTCTGTTTCGGTTCTGGTCCCTGAACTTTCACCCTTGTGTCAAACTGGGGCCTCAACTAAGTTTCCAGCCAATTTAAGTCTTTTACTTTTTAAAATGGGTCAGCATGAGGTTTACTGGAAACATTTTAGAATTTCATCCAAATTTTGGTAAGGAGATGTCACATGGTGCTGTAATTTACTTTTTGAATATAAATTATTTTTTCTAATGGGTAATACGAATTAATTCATTAAACTAGAAAATAAAAAAAGGTAAAAACCTCTCAAATTTTGTTTTTAATGAATTAATTGTTATTTAACCATATAAAAAGATTAAATTCTTCCCCAAATACTGGCCTACATGCCAAGCACATAACAAATTCACAGGCCATGTGGATAAAATTGTAAAAATTTCACAATAGGCCCCTGGTGGAAGACTCCTGACTATAAGGATTCAGAAGAAAGTTCTATAGTGAATTAGTGATAACTTGGTTGTGGAATAGTGTAGAAGCACAAGTGGGGACCCATGTTCATTTTTAGAGCACAGAAATCAAATCTTGGGAATCCTTTTGTGTGATGTATTCACAGAGAGCATTGAGTCCAAGGTTTATATTTTGATTGAGGTGTTGCCTGTTTTTTACTACCAAACAAGGTTCAAGTCTCTAAATGAATATTCGGGTTCTGAAAGGATTACTGGAGGAGCGTTTTTTAATTGTCTGCTCTAGCTTGAGTGGGAGTGTTAACAGTCTTTATTTTAACTTTATATATTTCTTTTCTTATTTTCACCTTATAGAAGTAATTTTTGAGACTCCCATTGTATCTTCGTAAATAGGCGCATTCCTTTTGGCATAGCATACATATATACAAACTGGAGAGCAGAGGCAACCTAATTTGACTAAGCTTCTGTCACTTTTCTTTTTCTTTTTTCCTCCAATAACTCTACCTTTATCAACTTCATCACATGTAACTTCTAACTATTTCCATTGTGATTTTTCTTGCTAAGGTATTAGGGATTTATTTACTATTTCTGTTCATAACCGAAAACTGTAAATCAGGACATTGTGGATGATTTTCAATGTAGTGAAGTTCTATACATACCTGGTGTTATGACCCCAACAGAGGTAAAAGCATTTCTTGCACATGAAATCCTGCCTCCTTGTAATTTCTGACGCTTCACTGGATTTACACTTGAACCTGTTTGACTTAATAGAATTTTTATTTTCTTTATCTCTACTCTTGTCATTATAATGGAAAATCTAGATTAAATTTATGTATCATGCTATTCTACTGACATTGCAAAGGCTGATCACTTTCCTCTCAAATTAATTTTCTATTTGCAGATATTGTCTGCTTATGATGCTGGGGCCAAGATTGTTAAGGTGATTCTTATCATTCATCTTTTCATGTGGAAATTGCTTCAAGATATACAAGTCTTCATGTATATTCATTTCCTAGTTAATGGCTGTTTGAGGCTATCACAAAAGTCGATATTCATTTCTTATCCTATTTTTTTTTCAATCATGTATAATTATTTATGTTTGTGAGCATAGCATGATGATTTCTGGTTATCGCATACTTTATTAATTAGATTCCTCCTTACAATAAAGTAGGAAAATTGTAAGTATCTAATTTGCGTCATTGGGCTTAAATGAACCAAGTGATTTTACTGTTTACTGGACAAATTGTTTAATGTTTTTGGCCTTTTAAAGGCATTTAGTATGGTTAAAGTTTCATAGTATTTAGATCTTTTATTTCCTCGATTTCTCTGTGCTCACCACTTACCTCAGCAAGCTGATTTTATCACTTTCCATCACCATAGAACACTTTGCAGATGAATCACTGACCGATGGGAAGCAGCACAGCCTGTTTGCTGTAATCTTTTATTTTCTACTGCATACAGTGTTGTCATTCTCTATGGAGTTAGCACTTTGGAGTTTGGACCTAATTTGGGGTTTCACTGCCATTAACTTTAATTGGTTAATCATGCATTCTACTGCTCCATAATGTTGCGTTTACCCATTGTAATTCTTGATATACATTTCAAGTTGCCTGTGCATGTAAGTTTAAACCTAAGTTGCATATTGTTGACCAATCACGATTTGATGATTCTATTCAATTTCTTATGCATTTTTGTTCAGGTTCAGACTTGATTGGTGGGTTTTTAACGTTGCCTTATTTTTGAGCAGATTTATCCTGTTTCTGCATTAGGTGGCACGAAATATATATCAGCCATCAAGAAGCCTTTTCCTCACATCCCAATGGTTGCTTCGCAAGGAATAACATTAGGTTGGTAACTTGATTCTACCCTTTCCTTTAAAGTTCCAGTGCTGCCTGTATTACTAACTTACCAAATGGAAGTTATGTAGGTTAGGTAAAGTTAAAAATAAAAAAAAAATAAAAAAAATAAGGTTCTAGGAGGTGAAAGCATATGGCTCATGCTGATCAATGTAATTTCGATGGTTCCAAAGTCCCAGTGGGTTGCTCCTCTTCTATGTGAAAAGCATAAGTTGGTAGGGGGTGGCAATAAGACTAAATTGCTTTGGGGTTTTATTGTTGTAGCTGATTTTAGGTTTACATTTGTTAAAACTTAAACACATAGAAAACCTCTGTATTTGTATGTAGATTCATTTAGTTTCAGTTGTGAAATTCTTACTCCTATTTTTTAGGTGTAGTTCAACATTTTATTGAAGCAAGATAAGATCAGTTGGCTTTGAGCATGTACACCTGACTTACTTAGATACTTTGTTCTTCTAATTGATACAGATTCAGTTGGGGAATATATTGCTCAGGGAGCATCGTCAGTTGTTTTATCAGATGCCATATTTGATAAAGAAGCAATGGGTCAAAAAAATTTCAATAAAATATATCAACTTGCAAATACCGCAGCTTTTCATGGCAATGAAGCTGCAGACCGGTTAGATATTGTACTCTGTTTCATAGTGATTGTCTTTAGCTTATGTAGGATGTTTGTTCATAACATTTTTAATATTAGTATGATATTCTATTCCCCACTTGTCTTTGACTAAAATTTTACTGCTAAAATTAAGTACAGAAATTTCTTGAGTAGATAAAACCCATGTGGCTTTTCTGGATAAATGCTGGCAGCTGATGTTAGTAGACTACATCTTTGAATTGCCATTTCAATAAGCAAACCTGGGCTGCTTGTTGGAGGTGTTTGGATTCATGTGTGTGTGTCCTAGGAGCTAGTTTTTATTGTTGGCAAAGGGCTATTTCGTAAGCGGCCAACAAAAAGGTGATTACTCTTGGAGATGTGCTGCTTTGGGCAGAATCCAGGGGATTTTGAACAAGGACGAAGTGAAGTTACTTGGAGTAGGATCAAAATTTTCTAGCTTTGCTTTGAACGTCTTTGTCAAAGCATTTTAATGGCCTTCCTTTCTTCTTGATGGGGGAGAGCTTGAAGTTAAAGAGATGAACTTCTCATCCAGCTTCATGTACTTTGTTGTGATTTTGTTATTAAAGCTGGCATTTCCCATAAATAAAAAAACGTCGTGAAATATTCCAGATGATCATCTTTCTCCTGATTTCACTGTTTTTCAGCCATCTGACTGCTGTGCTTGTCATGCAGGAAGAAAAAGTTGATGCCAGTGCAGTAAAATCTTAAACCAAAGAAGCATGAAAATTGCTTCGACAGTGCTGGACACGTACTACAGCAAACTGGTATAAAGTTTACTTGTTTTCTTTTTCTTTTTTATAAATTGCTCTCCATTTGACATGTTAAATTGATAAAGAATGTAGTCTGTCCGTTAAATGTCTACTTCGAAGCCATTGAAACCACCACAGTAGTAGTTTGCCCGCCACATTGAACTATAAAGCATCATGTATTTTTTGTTACATACTAACATTATCAACCCAATATTCACTTGCATGTCTCAAATCACCTCTGTTTTTTTTTTTAATGGATTGTCATGAAACACAGGTTGGTTACATGTAATTTTCAATTGAGAAACTGAAAAGTTGAGCTTTCAGTACTCAATAGGCTAGAGCTCAAAGGCTTGATTCATTTTGTATAGTTTGGAGGAAGAAGAAAGCGAGCCTCCACAATGCCTTATTTGGTCAGTTTAGCATGTATTATTATCATTTATTCTTTTAATAGGGGGAAAATGCATTTAATTTAATTTTGGGTTCCACTGGGGTCAGTTTAGTTGGCTAATATATGAATGGAGTTTAGGAGTAGGAGATTGTGTGCAGTTTTTATTTCACACAGATAATATCATATTCTTGCTTTGCTCTTTGTTTGGCAGGATACCATATTTGGATGTTTCAACCAGGGCTGAGAAACTATGACTTGGCCGGCCACCAAAAGTTGAAGCGGTTCTTCCTTTTCCGGCCAGGTAAAGAGCTTGAGCACATAGCCATCCAGATTCCAGGACACAAAATGAGGAGTTTATAGGAGTGCCGTGTTGGTAGTCGTCTTGTGGTTGGATGAAAGAGAAGTGTTTTCCTAGCAAGAGGTCACTTTAGCTAATCAAAGTATTTAACTGAAAGTGCAAAGACGGTCGTAGCTGTTGATTTGATTAAAGTTTTGACAGGTGAACAAACTGCTGCTGTTGAATTTTAATTGGCCAATATAAGCAATTAAGTTGAGGAATATTTGAACAAGTGATAGGTTTTATAGAAACTGGACGATCGTATTTGGTTAAATACCTTGGCCTTGAGATAACCCTTATACATTACTGCATATTAATTAGATGCACCTTGCATGTATGAGTATACTACGTACCAACTGTTTCCAACTGCCTATTCCCCCATCAATCTCACCGTAAACCGCTGCACTCGGAAGTCGGTAGAGCTCCTCCGATCATCATATTCATATGCATTTGCAAAGTGGAACATCTCTTTTATTTATTTTTCTTTCATACAAGGATATTTTGGGTAGGAATATTAATGGACTAGTAGTATTTAATTGATAAAACAATACAACCAAACCCAAAAATCAATTGACCTAATAATTAAAATATTTAAATTTAACAAAATTGTGGTTGTAGCGGTTGCTTTCTACGCACGTAACAATCTAATATCTCAAAACAAAATAAAATAAAATGAATTAATAATAATATCATATCCCAATTAAGTTCCCTTGAGACGAGTAGCTTAATAAATAATTAAATATATAACTTAAGAAGAATTTCCTTTCAAGTCATCACCAATAAAATAATAAACAACCAAAGATTCATCTTAATTTTAAAAAATGGAAAAAGGGCATGGTAGTAATTAGGGAATGAATTAACTAAGGATTAAGAATTAAGAATATTCGACAGTGCATTGATCCACCGGCTGGCCCTTGATGAGGGGCGGAGCAACAAAAACGCCGCCGTTGATGGCGACGCGGCCAATCTGGATATTTACGGGGCACTGAACTTCCAAGCTGTATTTACGCGACATCAATGTCTCGTATTTGCCCCGCATTTTGCCACTGAGATTGATGCTCATCATCACCGTCCCAACGTTCAAATCTTGAGCAAAAGCCTCGCCGGACAAAGGCGATACCGCCACCGAATTCGCCACCAAAAACGGCGACCACACGGAAACCTCCCTGTGGCCTTGGTACGTATCTGTCAACGTATTCCATTTTGTGATCTGCTCCCCTCTGTACTTGCCGCACACGTGGACCTCTTCGTACTCTATTCCCTTGCTGGAACTAGGGTTTTTAGACCAAAGTGTCACCTGCATGCACATGCATACATAATTACATATATAACCCGTTGCCCACGTTGTAATAAAAATAGGGCACAATATTACACTTTACCTTTACTTCAAATTTCAAAATTATAATTGAGTTTAAAATCGCAGTAATTGATTAAGTATCTTATGCGGGGTCACCCAAAAGATTACTTAAGTTGATTTTAGAGAAACGTAGTCATTTTGATCATTTTTCCACCAAATAAAGTGATACAAAATCACTACTTTATTCCTAAAATGACTCAAAAATTGCTACTTTGCCCTTAAATTCAGTTTCAAAGTTTGTTTTTGGGAGGGCCCGCATAGGATATACGTTATGAACTAACCGGATTTATAACTAAAATTGTAACAAATGGACTTGAATGAAACGTTTTAAACAGTTCAATGTAAGAAGCACAATTTGAAAGTTCAAATATAATTATAAAATTTGGTGTAGAACCCGTCATAGTAAAATATAATTTGCATGTACGAATACAAACCTAACAACTTAATTATGAAAAATAAAAAGAAATTAAATATAGATATGAACCTGCATGTTGACGGTGATTGCGTAAGGTAGTGCAGTGGAGACGCTGAAGTTGTAAACAGTGACATCTTGAAGGTTGAGGATTGGGCGGGAGGGCATAGGGAGTAAGGTCAGAATTAAGATCAGGGTGGTCGCAGCCGCCAACACGCCGGCCAAGGTGATAAAGTAGAACTTCCGCTTGCCGCAGAACAAGGCGGTAGCAGCAGCTGCGGCTGTATCACTCATGCTTCCGGGAATTAATGTGGGATCGATCGACTGCCGGTGCAAGAAATTAACCTTTACAAAAGTAACAAGACTACACTCCTCTATTTATATTGTTTTGTTTTGTATATTATATAGGAAATTTTGAGCTTTTAGTTTGACGGATTATTAATTTCTTTTTTTCTTTGAAAGAGATTATTAGATGGAAATAAAGGAAGAGATCTTCCAAGGAGGAAATGTAGGAATCAATGATTGACGAAGAAGAAGAAATACCTAATTAGTACTTTACGTACTGGAGATATTATTTTGATGATCTATAAGATCATTATTAATTTGCTTCCTTTTTCATACCCGATGAGTAGTAAATAATTTCTTTTTTTTATTGGCTTCTATTTTTTTTTTAAATAATCTCGCCTCTTAAAAATGGAGCTAATTTTGGCACTCCACAAATTACTTATTGCACTCCTCTTTTTTATTTTAATGTTTTTTGATATTTTCATGAACTTACCATTTATCATGTACATATGCAGTAAAATGTCAATATAATTCAAGCAATTTAGAACTGCCATTATACTTTAATGGCAGAAGCATAATATTCATACTTGTGAAAATAAATTCAAAAGGAAGATGGGTAAGTTTGGAAGTTTGATTCATGAAAAAATAAGAAAGCATTAAAATGAAAAAATAGAGTGCAGCAAGTAATTTGTGGAGTGACAAAATTAGTTCCCTTTAAAAAAGTTAAATTTGAAATTGCACCTATTAAGTATGAGATTAAATGTATATTTTTTAAATTAAAAATTATTTATATAGTAAATAGGGTTTTAGAGGGAATCTAAAGAAGATATGGAAATATCTGTTTGGATTGCGCAGTATTTCTAAGAAATCGATGCAAAATCCTCTTCTGGTAATGAAAATTAATTGGAAATGTTTCTCTTCTTTAATTAACTTGTGAACAAAGTATTTGATAATTAATTAACCACCTCTTATTTAGTGGGTTCAGAGCACGATGCGAGATTTTTATGCTTCCAATGTGATGCGTCTGAAGTATGTTTTCCAAAATTAATATTTGAGGATCGCCATACATAACTCCAAGTCTAACAACTTCAATATCCGGGTTTGTATCGTTAATTAGTTAAGATCTTGTTAAAGCTAGGAATCAAAATGAATTAAGATCTGGTGTAGACAGAATACTTATTAGGGTAGGAAATTAATAAAAACATTGCCAGAATTATTATTGGTCTAAAAGAAGACTATCATAATTAAGAAAACAGAGTCTCTTGAAAAACTTCTCTTATTACATCGGGTGGTTTCTTAAACCGAGCTTTCTCATGGGAATCATCGGGTGGTTCACGTTAATTTCTTGGTATCATAAACAATGTGAACCAAATTAAAATCGATATGACGTTTTCTTTTATATAAGTCACTAATCTTATAATTATTTTGTCCATTGGGAATGGGCAATAATGTTTGGATATGAATTTAGCACGTGAATATGACACTGATGACACACAAAATTTCGATGTAGCAAGGGTCCATTTTGAGGGTTTTGTAATTGGATTTGACTCGATATATAGGGGTGGGCGTACGGGTCGGGCCGGGTTCAATTTTGGGACATCATATGAAATTAAAACGGTTCGATTTGGAGTGAGTCTTTAATTTTAAAAATAGGAACTGATCCTAACTCGGACCTTTTTATACGGTTGGTTGCTACAAATCCACGGGTCCTAATTTTTTTTTCTGCAAGTTTTAGATTCACAATTTTGTAAAATTTAGCTAACCTAGGAATGAAATAATTCGAATTAGGATAGAATCCTCCTAATCCAAGCTAGATTCACAATAAATTTGACAAAAGATTTAATATGGAGATGACAATAAATTGGATAGAATTAGTTCCTACTTACAGGTTTGTGGAGTTTTCCAAAGGTCCTTCGTCCTCTACCAAAGTTTCATACTTACGGTTTTTTTTTTTTCTAACCCAAAGGTTCATGCTTAGGGTTTTGTTTTTTTGTTACTCAAAGCTTCATACTTAGTTTCACTCGTTTAATTCATTAATTGTTTATTGTTTTATTTTAAATTTAAGACATGGACTTGGGCTCTAAATTTTTGTTAAGTGTAAAACAAAAAAGTGAAATAGGTCGGTCTGATTTTTTTTTTTTTTTGACATATCGGTTCACTAGTTTTATTTAATTTGGAAT
Source organism: Oemleria cerasiformis (assembly GCA_037349345.1). Classification (NCBI taxonomy): domain Eukaryota; kingdom Viridiplantae; phylum Streptophyta; class Magnoliopsida; order Rosales; family Rosaceae; genus Oemleria; species Oemleria cerasiformis. The sequence continues at coordinate 14,336,099 of JAZGTL010000006.1, forward strand.
CAACTCGGCCTTTTTTATAAAGGATCTGCTCCGATTGATTTTAAGAATTTAAGAACCGTTCATAATCCACCCCGAACTATATTGTGGCTCATATGCCCACCCCTACTCCCCATATGCTTGTCCACCTGACTCAAATTCGATCCAATTTGATTTTAAATCCTAATTCAGCTTGGATTGGGCTTATTTGGACTATAATAATGATTTAATTTGAATTTCGTCTAATTCGACTCAAATTCTGGCCGTATCTACTTAATTATTGTATAGAAGATTATGATAAAGGAACAGGAAGCATGTGCAATATATATATATATATATATATATAAGATTAGTGTGAGCTGAAACGGAGCAAAAGTAGAACTAGTGTGGAATTTGCAACTACCAAATTATCCTATCATCTTAAATCGAGGGTATTTATTACCAAACCAGCAAATGCTATGGTTTTGAATCTGTTCATACTTACGTACCAAGCTGATCCTTATGATGAAGGGGATAAAATGTAACTTTTTTTTTTTTGCTACAATCATTACGGAGAGGATATATAATATATATTAGGTATTAACCACGTTTTTTATGAGAGGAATACCACACCGTAGTGTTAGTGGTGTAACTTACCATTTCTCTAAGTTTGAATGAGGAATATATACCACACCCTAGGCTATGTTTAAATGATAAACTTCTAAGTAATAAGATTTTAGGCTAAATTAGTTCAATATTAGGAACTTCAAAGTATCAAGAAATTTTAAAATGATTAAATGTAATACATTAGTTAGATTTGTAAATAAAACCTAGGAAATTCCTTGTTTTGGTGTTTTGTTATGCGCGCTCATGTGGTGCGTGTACTCCCTTTCTAGTTACTTACAATCACTTCATTCAATTGTTAATTGATAGTGTGTTTCTTAGTAATATGAGTCTAAATTCATTGCTACTTTGAAGGTCCTCATCCAAACATACCCCAAAGGCTCGTTTGGCACACCTCACTATGCGGGATTTGCCTGGACTAGACTGCATAAGGAAAGTAACCTATGATAAAATGTTGTACTGGCTTAAGTAGGATTAAAACCCAAATAAAATAAAACATACTCCTTAAGTGGGGTTAAATAGTGAAGAAAAAAAATGGGGGTTTAATTGGGATTAATTTAGGACTAACTTATTAGGTGGGCTTTTCTTCTCCCTCATCGCTCACACTCTGACTTTTTCTCTCTATCGTTTGTGCTAAAAATCTCTCCCTACAACGCTCGAGTACATACTCTCTACCCACCACCGCTCATGCTCAGACTCTCTCCTTCCCACTCGAAGCATAGAACTGCATTGATGAGTATTATACACATTTGTATGTATTTTTTAAAAATACTTACTTTCGTTTTCCGTACACATCTCAAAGATTCGTTAAAATATGGATATTTTTAAAATTAAAAGTTATATAGTTGTTATACACATACGTACGTATAGTTCAAGTTTAATACACTTATTTTTTATACAATTTTGAATAATACATATAAAATACATGTTGTATACTCGTATTTTGAATAAATTAAATAAATCATATTATAACTTTATATGACGGCCTAACTTTTTATCGTATTGATCAATAAATAAATCTACCGAATAATACAAGTATTTACTTTTCACGTATTATAGCCGTCCTATATTTTACTAACTATATAATTACTTTTCTAAATATTTTTTTAATTTAATTATATTATTTTAAAACTAAAAATTATTATTTTCGATTTTCTTCAATCTTTTCAAAACATTTGAACAATTGTTAACAAGTTATGCAAGTAAAATATATCTAAAAACCATCCAAATAATATAAATCATTAAAAAATTGTAGTCCTGATCCAGCATTCTCCGCACCAAATATAACACAAAATTTAATCCAGCCAATCCGGAGAAAGAATTTGGGGACAAAAATTCTTGGGACAGACAGTCATGCATACCAAACGACTCCTAACTTTTTTTATCACATCAATTTACCATGAAAGTTGGGTTAATCTCAATTTTCCTAATAAATTTTAAATAGCGCTGAAAGTTGAATTTAACAGAATTTTGGATGTGATTAACGGTTGGCTTAAAATGGAACCGCCAACATTAATCAAGAAGGCAAAGTAAGTTTTTTTAATTTTGGTATGCAAATTGAGACTTGACTATGTTTCAAAGGGTATTCTCACCCTGCAAACTGGCTTAAAAGTAAATGATGGCTTAAAAATTAAAATTGTTGGCTTAAAATTAAAATTCGCTTAAAGTATTATGATCAATTAATATTACTCTCTATATTTTATATGAGAGGTCTCGAAATCGACTATCGTAAAGGATATAACCGATACTGAATGTATAAAATACAAATCTTGGCTTATTATTTTAAATGCATTCAGAACAGGACGCGAAATCTCACTTTGCACCAAAAACAAGAAATTGTGCCACTTTATACCCAGATGAGTCATTCTGTTATATCCGTTGCACTAATTCCGTTACTCCAATCGAATTGTTGTTAGTTGCAGTTAAAATTATTTTTCTGGCAGTGAAATAACAAAATTTACAGAGCAATTAAGATATTAGTTACATTTTATTAAATTTTATATTAAAAAAAAAACTAAATCTAAAATTAAAACTACATCTAAATAATAAGTTTATTTTTCAAAAGAAAGTCTTCCCCAATCAGACTTCCATTACTAAACTTCACCGATGCTGAGCTCGAGCTCGAATCCGCCGCCCTCAAATCCGCTGCTGTGGGTGTGATACACCCTCGCCCACACCCACACCTAGAGCCCCAGCCAGAGCAGCACCGTGGAGTCGTCCTCCCCACTACCCCACCCTCCCTCGACCTCGCTCGCACCCCTCATTTCCCCTCTCCCGGTGCTTACTGCACCGCCGCCAGTGGCTTCCGCTCCGTTCCCGTGCAACGGTGCGTCCAGTGCTCTTCTTCGACGCCTTCGCACGTACGGAGAGCGCCGCCGCCCTCAACCGCGCCCGCGACTTTTGCAGGTTCGAATTGCCCATACAAAATCATCAATCTCGTTGGCCCTCGAAGGCCTGTCTCGGTTGGATCCTTCCCAAAGCCACCTTCCCTGTTTTGACCCAAACCCCACTTTGATTCCGACAACTCATTGATGTGGGAATCCCAAACCCCATTTTGATTCCGCGACTCCTCGATGTTGGAATCCCAAACCCCACTGTGATTCCAAACCTTCAAACACACTTCCTTCCAACCACTAAACTCTAGGTCTTTTATCAATTTCAACTTACCTTTATCTTCAACCTGCAGTGATGGAAGTCTGATTGGGGAGGGTTGGGGAAGACTTTTTGAAAAAAAAAAACTTATTATTTAGATGTAGTTTTAATTTTAGATTTAGCTTTTTTAAAAAATTTTAATATAAAATTTAGGATAAACTACATAAAAATATCAAAATTATAGGGGTCATTTCAAGTTCATATTTTAATTATAAAAAATTTCATATAGGTATCCGAACTATCAAAATACTACATCTAGGTACTATCCGTTAGTCAATCTGTTAGTTAAACCGTTAATTGCTGAGTTGTTATTTTTTGATCAACTTTTTGTGCTAAATTGAAGTCCATGTGGATAAAAAAATAATTAAAAATTAAATATATTATTAAAAATAATTTTATTAAAATAAATTATAAAATAAAATTATTAAAAAAATAAAATCTTAAACGCCTCCTCATAACATTCATCCATTTATCTCCCCATCCTCGCATCCTTAAAATCTCAAATATTCAACCCAGGCCATGCTTCCCCAAATTCATCTACAAAATCCAATTATGAAACCCGCAATCGAACGATAAATTGTGAAGTTTGGTTTGTCGCCCGGAGTTGGTGTTTAACGTCGTCGTTTCCTTGGAGAAGAATCCGGAAGTTTCCGAACCGTCGACGTAAGTGTACTCGTAGCGACACGGGTTGTGGAGAAGGATGTGGTTACACGGACTCGGGTCGGGTTGTGGGACGAGTTCACAGGCGAAATCGTAGCAGTGGTAGGGGGAAAATGTGGACGAGTGGCGGGCGAGGAAAGCTGAACCGGCGGCGCGCTTGGTGCAGTCGATGCAGGCGGAGTAGGTAAGCCACACCAGATCACTGCCGGTATCGGCGACTAGTAATAGCCTCTAGGGCGGGGTGCCCAGGCGGAGATCGACGAAGTTCTGGCCAGAGCCGGTGGAGGAGCCTGAAACGATAGGGGATTGAATGCCGTGGCTGGTACGGAGGAGGGAGAGGCGGTGGGTGTCGAATGAGAGGGCTTGTGAAGGCGTGGAGAATGGTTGTTTTAGGGTACATCGATGATATGTTGGGAGGAATTCGGGTCGGAGATGTCGGGAGAGAGCTTTCGGATCTTTCGGGGCTAGAAGGGGATTTTGGAAGGGGGCGAGGAGGTCTGGCCGGAGCATTGCTAATTCTGTGGGTGTGAGGTTCACTTCAGCGATGGTAGTAGCCTCGATGGAGTCATGGTGCGGTGGTTGGGTTTGGGTCGGAGTCGGAGTCTGAGGTTGAGTTTGGAGCTGGGTTTGCTTTCCCAGACAGTTTAAAATGTTACGAGGAAGCGTTTAAGATTTTTTTTTTTAATAATTTTATTTTAAAATTTTATTAATTATTTTTAATAATATATTTAATTTTTAATTATTTTTTTATCCACATGGATTCCAACTCAGCACAAACAGTTGACCAAAAAATAACAACTCAGCAATTAACGGTTTGACTAACAGATTGACTAACAGAGGGTACCTAGATGTAGTGTTTTAATAGTTTGGGTACCTATATGAAAATTTTCATAATTAAGGTATCAATTTAAAATGAACCCTATAATTTAGGTACTTTTATGTAATTTATCCTTGATAATAAAATATGTATAAAGTAGCATGACTTCGCTTCCTTTTTTTTTTTTTATGGATTTGAATTAATAAGCCAAAAATCTAAACTTGCCTAAAAATTAAATCTCAGCCCTTAAGTCCATCGAACGATTGTATTCCCACCCTGCAAACTGGCACTGCGCATAAGAAAGTTGCTTGCTGCTGCTCTATTTTTCCCTCCCTCTCTCTCTCTCAGCCTTACCCACTTGTTATAAGTTGTAACCAGAAGACCACAAGTACGGCTCTGCTCATTTGTAATATACTCTCCCTATCTCTTCTGTTCTTATAATTCTCTAATCTTTTGAAAATGTGAAACTATTTTGTTTATTTTTTTTTGGGGTGAAAAGTTGTTAGCAATTCAAGCAATTGTATGGTTAATTGTTTTGGACAGGACTGGTGTTGGACCTTAATGGGTCCTCTGACGCTAGCAGTGGATTCGAAAAGCTGTTCTGGAACTTCATCAGGTAAATTATCTTCTCAATTCCAATTCCAATTTCAATTTCAATGGCTCCTATTATGGTAGGAGTGGTTGAATTTGGTTTTCATTGATATTGATTTAACATAATATATCTTTTTTACCTTCAATGTTTGTGAAGAGATACATTATCCATTATACATAGATTGAGAAAAGTTTTGGTCTTTTTATAGAGAACCCAATATGCAAGTGTTTACTGTTTATGTTCCCAGTTTCTGAGTATGGTGTGTTGTAGCAATTGCTGAATCCTTATATGATTTCCAAGACCCAAGTATAGGATAATTACTTCGAGGTTAATTTTGTGAATTGGAAGGATTCAGAGCCCTTTATTATTTGGATTTGTAAAATCCATCTTCTTTGGCAGTTTGCTTCTCGTTTTGTATCTGGTACTTTATTTATTAGGAAGTAACCTTTTGTGAACATATCTCTCTCTAGTGTCAACTTGGAAATTCCGATAAAAGAAGTTGCTATAATCTATTTCCAATTGAACGTGGATTGAGCGTCACATTTGATAAAAGCATTTTTCTCAATACCACCTCTTCAGAAGTTAGAATAATACCAGTATTATATTACAGATCAAATTAGGGATCACAATACATTATAGATATTTAATCAAGCTATTCTCTTTCTTTGGCGAAGCAGGATTTTATATATGTTCCCTTGGTATTCTATGTTGTATGCTTTTTCTTTTGTTTGAATTAATGATATGGTTTTGCAGATGAATACAGCAAGAAAATGCAATATGCACCCATAGGAAAACGAAAACCTTTTGCATCAGTCAGCATGCATGAAGATAAGCCATTTGATTTCTTACGAGTTTTATTTGGTAAGTTTAAAAGTTACAATTAATGATATTTATTACATTTGAATTCCCTTAGTTATTAAATTCTAGGTTGCAGGTCATTAAGCATCATAATTAAGTCCCCATTCTTTGAGTTCACGAATGTACTGAGGAGCTGCTAATCTTTAGAGATCTAATGTAGAGTACAGATAAGTTTTGAAAGTAGGTTATTAAGGGAGTAGAACTTGATAATACGAGAGTGACTTGAAAGCTCTTTTATCTTTTAGGCATACGAAAAATGAAAAAAATGATAAAACCAGTATGGTTTGGGCAATAGCTTCTCGCTTTGTAACAAGCTTTTGGTTAGATGGAGGAAGATAGGGCAATAGATTTTGGCTTTATAACTTCTTGGTGGCCTAAGTGCATTATGTACTGCATTCCTCATTTAACCATTATGGACGGATTTTGCAGAGGGTGTTATAGCAGGAGGGACAGCTGGTGTTGTTGTTGAAACAGCTTTATACCCCATTGATACTATAAAGACGAGACTGCAGGCAGGTTAACTACGGAAATGCATTCTAGTTAGTTTATGTTTTTAAATTTGATAGATTTGCACCACTGGTCCTCTAGCCTGTCGATTATGTATTGGATAGCAACATATATTATACCTCAGGAGCATGTCAGAAGCACTGTTTTCTTTATTCTTCATGGTTCCCCACTTGTTTAGTAGCATGTGAGAAGCCCAAGAAGGGTGCATCCAGTACTAGCTTCTTTGTATACTTTCCAATTCTTGTTGTTCATCAAGTTAGTTATGAATTGAATACTTTTTTGAACTTTGAAACAGGCTGCTCGTGGTGGAGGGAAAATAGTCTTGAAGGGCCTTTATTCTGGATTGGCAGGAAATCTTGCTGGTGTCTTACCGTAAGTACCTAGTTTTGATATGGGGTCCATGCATCTAGGAAGCATATGGTCCCATAATCTTTTTAGTATTAACTCTCTCTCTCGTATATATATATATATATATATATAGATATATATCCCCATCAAGAAGGATAACTCTTTTTTCAGAAACTCAAAAGATCACATTGTTGTGGCCCACCCAGAAATATAGTGTCAAATGATCCAAACTTTCCATTTTTAGGTCTCATTTACTAATCATCCATGACAAAATCAGCCAATCGAGGATCCTTTCATTTCTTATAAAGAGGATCCTTTTTTGAAGATGCTCGTCAATGCACACACACATGCAAAGTGGCTAAATTACTGATAGCCGGATGCTGATACCAGAGCGTTGAAATGGCCACCATTGGTCTGTTAGAATGCTACTGCAATTGTTTGTTTAATACACGCCCACTTTATGCCAATGGTTTAGTTTTGAACTATCTAGTTGTGTATGTGTGTGCATGATATGCATGACGTGGGCTTTTCAGACTTCTTACGTTTTTCAAGGATACTGGTTTTGGCATCCAAAATTTCAGCTCATATTAGCTTATCAAGTATTCTAGATCTCCTTTTTATTTTTCTTATTTATTTTAATATGTTTACTTTATAGAAAAATTCAATGTGTTTGATAATAATTTACTTGTATACAGGGCTTCTGCAATTTTTGTTGGAGTGTATGAACCTACAAAGCAGAAATTGTTGAAGATTTTTCCGGAAAATCTAAGTGCTGTAGCTCATTTTGTAAGAGAAATATGTCTGTTGCTTTATGTTTTATGTATTTCGTATGGGAGCATGACCAATGAGTGGTCTGAAAAGTCTTCTAAGGTTATCATCTTATGTGTGAAGGCAATTTATGGCACAAATATTGTCGGTGTCAGGATGCATGATCTTTTATACCACTAGTTGGAGCCTCACACACATTTTGATGCATGCCTCCTAGTGTGTGTCAACAAATGATGGGATCAGTAGTCTAGTATATTTTACATTATATGATATTTTGATCTTCATTTCTATGGAATTAGCTACCAAATTTGTGAACTTGAAATACTACTCTCTTGTCCTTATTGATATGGTCCAGTAATCTATAAACCTATTTGGTCGCCTGATACTTAAGCTGTTAATGTGGCAACTAAACTGTATTTCTTACTTGAATTTTTTTGTTAAATTTTTTGTAGACAGCAGGGGCTTTTGGAGGCATTGCTGCTTCACTTATTCGTGTTCCGACAGAGGTAGACTTGTTTACTTATGCATTTCCATGTTTAAGTTTCCACTGGCTGACCATTTTCTTCTAATATTTCTCAGGTTGTAAAGCAAAGGATGCAAACTGGGCAATTTACATCAGCTTCCGCTGCTGTCCGCCTTATTGCTTCTAAAGAGGGTTTTAAAGGATTCTATGCGGTGTGTAAATTCATCATGGGGCAAATGAAGTCTCATTCAAGTTCCTCAGTTCTCCTAAGTCAAAATGTTGAAATGATTTTCCTTATGAGATGGTTTCTGTGGTTGCTGTTGAGTTCTTGCTTTTGTTAGTATGGCACATGTATGTACATATATACACAACCTAGATGCATTTTGGTGGGGCTTTGCTTGTTTTTTTTGGTGGATTGATTCAGATAGACTTGTTAGTATAGTCTGTTGCTCGCTCTCTCTTTAACTATAAAGAAAAAGCAACCTGGATGTCTTAGTTTTTGCAATTCTTAAGTCATTCAAATTATTAACTTTCACCATCATTTTTGACAAAGTAGGGATACGGATCGTTTTTATTGAGAGATTTGCCATTTGATGCAATTCAGTTTTGCCTATACGAGCAGCTCAGGCTGGGTTACAAAGCGGCAGTAAGCTTCTTACAACCCCTCATATTTTGAATTCTTCCAAGATGAAAAGTCATGAATGTTGTATGTCTTTATATATTTATTCTTTGTTTTGTTATCTGTGATCAGTCTTTTGATCTGTTTTTTCCCCCTTTTCAGGCAAAAAGAGAGCTAAACGATCCGGAGAATGCAATCATTGGAGCTTTTGCTGGTACATTACTTATGACTCTTCCCTTTTGTAGAAAATCACTAGATTTTATCGTATAGTTCTGTTATGTGATTAAGTGAAATCTTATCCATTCTACCTTTTTAGAGGGGGTGTTGGTGCAATGAAAGCATGAGAATTTCTAGATAATTATTCTTCTGGTATAGATCATATTATGAACAGCATGAGGGTAATAGGAAATGTGCAAAGAGGGTTCGTAGACTATATTCATTTACAATTAATAGAATTAACTGATGAAAATTACATTTGGTAATTAAACCAATCAAGTAGGCTGTCCAACACTCCCCCCAATGCTAATCTGGTGTCCCAACTCTCAACCTCAGGTAAAAGTTGTAGTTGGTCAAATTCTAGCAACTATTGAGTTTGAACTTGGGCTTCTGAAAAATTGGACTTGAACCTTGGAAAGGAGAAACATTAAAATAATTGAAACTCTTCCAACTGTGCATATAGTTGGATCATCTGGACGCTTGCAAAGAAGGCTGTGTATTGTGTAGGACACTAACATTTGTACGACACTCCTTATCTATTACCATGGTGCATTTTCGAATCTAAAAATAATCAAAGACCCAAATTCATATGGGCTCTTCAATTAATTTAATAATTAATTATACGTAATATAACATTGCTATCATCAAATTATCTTTACTAGTTTATTATCACTATGGTTAACCAATTATTACTAAGTGCTTGGATTGCTACAATAGCCAGATTGGCTTGGCACACAACAGATATGAGATTCTGCTCGCTCAAATAACTACGCCTAGTTATTATGCATTAAATGAAGCATTTCAAAATTTTCTGCCATGATCCCATATATGGTTCTTTTTTTTTTCCTTGCTTTGTTTCAGCTTTCATTTTGACACACTATCTATTGGTTTTATGTTCGTTTTAGTTTTTTTTTCTTATCTTTAATGAGTTGATCGGTTGGCTGAGCTCTTCCCTTGACTTAATGGAAGAGTGACATTCTTTCGTTGTTATCATGCATAGAAATAAACTGACTATGAAATTTGGGGACGTTTCTAGCATCCTCATTCTCCCTTGGTTTTTACAAAGGTAACCTAATCATAGTCTGTGTTGGTCGTATGAAATCTCTCATAGATTCAATGTCAAACTCTTGTAGGTGCACTAACTGGAGCTGTAACCACTCCCCTTGATGTGATTAAAACCAGACTAATGGTTCAGGTAACGTCAATCTGCTATCCTGTTTCCTGCTATTCTCCTCCCTTAGATGTTCGTACTAGTAATGTTGCACTTTGTGGCAGAGCCTGAAAATCATGTCAGGGATCTCACAATATATATGATAACTTTGAGAGCCTATAATAAAAATAAAACTCATATAGGGGATTAAGATTACATACTGACCTATATTTGAGCATCCTCGAAGATTTTTCATCTGTTAAAATTTTCCATGCCTGAATTCATGTGCACATATGCTCCATAGTTAACCAGTTATATGGTTTGGTTTCTTGCTTGTTTTAAGGGATCTGCAAACCAGTACAAAGGAATCATCGACTGTGTTCAAACTATTGTGAGGGAAGAAGGACCTCCTGCTCTGTTAAAGGTATGCTCGATTTTGCTATTCATACAAACTATGATTCCAATGATTTTAATGGCCGCCCGTGAAAGAAATAATAAATTTAGAAAACTTTGCACTTCTTTATATTCAGTTCTATGTTCTTCAATTCATTTGCAAGTTATGTTTCTTTTATATGGTCACTAAGGTATCCATAAGTATGAGGTGAGTAAGATGCTTGCCACTGGACTGAACATTAATTCATCACTTTCTTCTCTGATAGATTTTTCTTTTGTAAGGCTGATCACTAGTTTGGACCATTTCCCACTTAAGTTCCTGTATTTCCGATTTTGTCTTTAGCATACCGAACTATACAGTTGATTACAATTGTAATTGAGTTAACTGGCTGGGGCTGTAGAGACTTCTTCCATCTGTTTGACTTTTGTTCCTGGGGCTGTAGAGACTTCTTCCATCTGTTTGGTCCTTGGTTTAAGTCTAATCTGACCATCCGGGTCAGGGTGTGTCATAATCTTGTGACGTTTCTTGGTGGGTTTAGCGTATTTCTGGGCTATCAAAAGTAAATAATAATAATAAAAAAAGACTTTACGAAGTTTGGGTCATGATGTGTCGTCACCTAACGTAAGTAACTAGTGCTTATATATTTGTGTTTGGTTCAGGGCATTGGTCCGAGAGTACTGTGGATAGGCATAGGAGGATCCATCTTTTTTGGTGTCCTTGAGAGTACAAAGCGGTTTCTTGCTCAAAGGCGACCAACACTTGATCAAGACGCAAAGCAGGATTAACATTTAGGTAAACAAACTAAGAGCCTTATTTATCCATCCGGGACTTATCTTAGGCACCTCTATTCTAGTTTGTGTTCTTCCTTTCCTACCTCAAAATGTAAATTTTGTTAGCATAAACAAGTTAAGCTTCCCGTTTTTTGTTTGAGATAATACGGTTTCAAGTTAAGCGTCCTGAATATTTATTGATAATATACACTAAAATAAGAAATATTAATTATGTCCTTCACCTATATTTATGAATTAGAGGTGCTCATAAGCGAGAGAAAACAATTCCTTCTCTCGCACTTTATCTATCGGTTCAGACTTCAGATCCTTGGCGCTCACTTTCTAGACGAATTTGGGAGACAAGCCAATCAATTGAATCCACTATTCTCACTCTCTAAAGCACTCATCTCTAGTCGAACTCATCTCTAGTCGAATATGAAGAGAATCTTACTGGAAATTACATTATATATATATTGGGTATCGATTTCGTCCGACTAGAATTGAAGTTGGAATTTTTCATATAACATGGGATGATGAATATTATTATGTAGACCGATTAAGTTTTACTTTGTGTATTCATGTTTTGGAGTCAGAAATTCCTCCCTATATTTTCGAGGCACCCAAGCCAGTCGATTAATTGGTTTACGACACCACCATGTAAAATCTCAAAATCGTGTCTACTAAACCCCAAAAAAAAAAAAAAAAAAAAAAAAAAAAGGATTTTGACACTATATAAGCCTTAATGGGAATCGTATCATACCGGGCCTAGACCTGTTATTACCTAAATAAAGTTTGGTTGAAAAATATTTTATATTGCTGACCACGTCTCCGTACGCGCTTAGACTCCCTTCTACTGGAAGCAAAACGTATGAAACCTCAGTTCCCACGCAAAAACCAATTTGATCAAAATCCCTCTCTCTGTCTTTCTCTCCCTCTCAATTTCCCACCCCGACCGGAATTGCGATGGTTCCACCGGCCGGTCCAACGCCGCCGAACCCGCAACTGATACTGAATTTACTGAGCTCAGTCCTCTCCCAACGCGGCCCCTCCGCCCTCCCTTACTCCGAAGACACCAAATGGCTCATCCGCACCCACCTCGTCTCTCTCACCTCCGCCTACCCCTCCCTTAACCCCAAAACGGCGACCTTCATCCACAACGACGGTCGCTCCGTCAACATTCTCCAGGCCGACGGCACCGTCCCAATATCGTATCAGGGCTCCACCTACAACATCCCCGTCATCATCTGGCTCATGGAGTCTTACCCTCGCCAGCCGCCCTGCGTCTACGTCAACCCCACGCGCGACATGGTCATCAAGCGCCTTCACCGCCATTGCGACCCCTCTGGTTTGGTCTCCATCCCCTACTTGCAGAACTGGGTCTACCCCAGCTCCAATCCCGTCGAGCTCGTCAAGAATCTCAGCCTTGTGTTTGGTCAAGACCCTCCGCTCCTCTCCCATCGCAGGCCCAATCCAAACCCTAACCTTGGCAATTCCTTCTCCTCTATTTCCAATTCGGGTTATTCTGGCTCTCCGGGCTCGCCTAATCCTGCCCGCCCTGCAATTCCATCGAGGTCGTACCCACCGTCGCCATATGGAAGTAGTGCATCTTTCTCTCGGATTCAGACCGATGATCCAAACGAGGTTTTTAAGCGGAATGCGATCAATAAACTTGTGGAGATGTTGCACGGAGACGTGGCGGTGTTGAGGAAGACTAGAGAGGCAGAATTGGATGGCTTATTCAGTGCACAAGCCGCCCTGAGGCAGCGATCGGAGCAGCTTAACAAAGGTTTGAAGGAGGTGGTGGATGAGACAGAGGGTTTGGAGCAGCAATTGCAGATGGTGTTGATGAATTCAGATGTTTTGGAGGCATGGTTGAGAGAGAATGAGGGGAATGCTAGAGGGAGGTTGGATGGAGTTGATGAGGATGATGCTTTTGAATGTGTAGACGTGCTTTCGAAGCAAATGTTGGAATCTACCGCATCTGATTTGGCCATTGAAGATGTTGTGTATTCACTGGATAAGGCTTTGCAGGATGGGGCCATACCCTTTGACGAGTACTTGAAGATGGTGAGGTCCTTGTCACGCAAGCAGTTCTATCACCGGGCTACCGCCGCTAAAGTCCGGGCTGTCCAAATGCAGTCACAGGTTGCAAATATGGCTTCTAGGCTTTCACATTATGCTTCATCATAGTATATTCAGTCTCCATTCCATTATCATAGAAATTTTGTAGTTTCTGCTTAGAGTCTTGTGAAAATTGTCAATGCTTTTCTTTTCCTATGTTTTACAATTTGTCTTTAGAGATGGTTGCTCGGGAAAATATGTTGTTGGTTGATAAGCACAATACCGAAACTTATTTTTGTCCAGAAATGTATATGAACATCTGATATAGTAATTTCTCCTGAATCCTTACTTTTATGATATATTCTTTTGAGGAATGCATCAAATACCTGTAACGAGACTAAGTGCATTCCGTGCTTAGTGAAATAGGGGAAGAGTGCATTGTAGTTACTACTGGGTAGAAAATCATGTGGTAATATATACATAAGTTAAATCATACAGGATTGTATGCCCAAGTCCTGATTCTTGAGCTTGGCCGGTTTTACTTGCTGTTACACTGTTTGAGAAATGCAGCATAGATGAAGTTAAACTAGGTTGTAGGTTTTTTGAAACTTTTGGTCAGTATAGAAGTTATTCAGAAGCTGTGGAAGATAAAAATTATGCTTGATATAGCCATATAGGAGCATTGGTGGCCTGACTTCTAATTTAAAAAGAAGGAAAATAGATGTATAACACTCCTCTTTATATACTCAAATTGTTCTCAGTTTTACTTTTATCTTCTTTTCTCTACTTTTTTCTCTTTTTTTCTTTCTTTGCTTTGAAGATCCTTGAATTATCATGTTTTTAGTGTGTTTGTACCATGTTCCTGTGCTTGCTGAATGCTTGATTTGAAGCAGATGGTGTAAGTTTGTTTGTTTCGAAACCTAGCTACACCATTTGTGATGTAATATTCGGATGTTTTTAACTGTAAACTGTGTTGCTATTGCCCATTGCAGTTGTGTAGTCTAGTTTGCCCAGTGGACAACTCGTCCCCCTTTTTTATCATGTCATGTTCTAGTTGGCTGTTGAATGCTTGATTTGATTCAAAGTTAAGGACGGTATGAGTTTGTTTCGTTAAAGATTGCTTGTATCCAGTATCGGTGGATTGTTTTTATTTTATTCCATAGCAGAAAGCAATTTGAGAATAGTGTCCATGAGGGATGAGCCGAGAATACATGTAGTTTGAGACGTAATGAGTTTGGCATCAAAGTATTCAGCTGAGTTTTCCCATGTTATATTTTCTTCATCTTGGTTGTAGAATCTTGCATCAGGATATGGAGCTGGAAAGATGTTTTGTTTTTGTTTTTGTTTTGTGCTCTACATAGACAGGCTCTATGAAAGCCTGTGAAATAAAAATTTGTGCAGAACATATGTAAAATCAACTGAGTTGATTCTACACATATAATGTTTGTATGTGTGCTCCAATTTGAATATTTGACGTTCGAGTGTTGAGAGTTTTAGGAGGCAGCTGTGCTGTCCTGCTACGATGGCTTGTCCAACAAGAGGAGTTTAGGCAGCTCCTCTTTTGGTCTAATTTCATTCTTAAATAACTTTTCTTGGATGCAGAATTAAGGATGTAACATCATTCTGCCAAAACACTGCTCGGATTGGATGGGTTGTACTTGTTGTGTTAGTAACTTAGTGGTGATGAATTGATAATAGGTGTCTCTCATTCTGGCAACGAGCCAATTCAATGTCTTCGACTCTTTACTCTTTACTCTTTACTGTTGAGTGGTGAGACTAAAGGCGACGAAATTTGGACGGAGGCATCTCGGTGTGCTCCATTCCTCAACAAAGAAACCATAATTTCTTTCTTTGTATTTGAAATTTGAATGAATTTTTGGGACCCTTTCAATTCATCGAATTGTTTTTAAACATATATCATAATTTGAACTGTTTTAATTACTAAACATCTTTTTAAGATCACTTATGCAAAAAATTCACTAAATTGGATATTATTTAACCATTTATATGTGCTAACTAAATGAACGGTTCACCATGACTATCTTAATTGTTATCATTGAGTTGTTTGATATGTATGAATGACTTTCAACTTTTGGGAATTTTTGACATATTAATCTTGAAATAATAATGATGATTGATTAATTATGATATATATAGATAATTTGATGCATTGAAATTGTGCCAAATGTGGGATGTAAGAGTTACGCTCTTTTTTTAATATACATTTTTGTATTGAGGCAGAAAACTAATTTTCCACTTGTAATATGGCCCTTCATTAATCTTATCCAAAACCAAACATATAAATTCACAGAAACTCGTTCCCGACTCTCATGAACCATCGTGAAACTCAATTTTCAAAGAGATGAACTCACAGCTCATGTTCTTCACTCCTCTGCTTCCCATAACCAACACCGTAACACCTCCACCGCCAAGTATGTCTAGACTCCGCCCTCCAAGTCCAATGTCAACCCCGCAATTACAAACCTTTCACGCCCTTTCCCAAAGAACCCACATTCCTTCTCATGTCTACAAGCACCCTGCAGCCATTCTCCTGGAGCTCTGCACTTCCATGAAAGAGCTCAACCAAATCATCCCTCTCATTATCAAGAACGGCCTCTACGATGAGCACTTGTTCCAGACCAAGCTTGTCAGCTTGTTCTGTAACTATGGCAGCCTCACTGACGCCGCTCGGGTTTTCGAGACCGTTGAGGACAAGCTCGATGTTTTCTACCACACTTTGCTTAAAGGGTATGCCAAGAGCTCGTCTTTAGGTGATGCCTTCTCCTTCTTTTTCCGAATGAAGTATGATAGTGTTAGACCTGTTGTGTATAATTTTACCTATTTGTTGAAAGTTTGTGGTGATAATGCTGATCTTAGGAGGGGGAAGGAGATTCATGCGCATCTCATAAGTAATGGGTTTGCTACGAATTTGTTTGCAATGACCGCTGTTGTAAATATGTATGCTAAATGTAGGCAGATCAATGAAGCATATAAGATGTTTGATAGAATGCCTGAGAGGGACTTGATTTCTTGGAATACCATCATTGCTGGTTATGCGCAAAATGGGCTTGCTAAGTTAGCTTTGGAGCTGGTTTTAAGGATGCAAGAGGAAGGCCAGAAGCCTGATTCGATCACTTTGGTCACTCTTCTGCCTGCTGTTGCAGATTATGGGTCTTTGATAATCGGAAAGTCAATTCATGCCTATGTCTTAAGAGCCAATTTTGAATCACTTGTAAACATCTCTACCGCCCTTGTAGACATGTATTCGAAATGTGGATCGGTGGGGACCGCTAGGTTAGTTTTCAACAGGATGAAGCACAAAACTGCTGTTTCGTGGAATTCCATGATAGACGGTTATGTACAAAACGAGGATGCCAAAGAGGCAATGACAATTTTCCAGAAGATGTTGGATGAAGGCTTTGAACCAACCAATGTTACTATAATGGAAGCTTTACATGCTTGTGCTGATTTGGGAGATCTTGAGCGGGGAAAGTTCGTACATAAATTATCGGATAAGCAGAAACTCGGATCTGATGTTTCAGTAGTGAACTCTTTGATATCTATGTATTCCAAGTGTAAGAGAGTTGATATTGCTGCAAATATATTTAAGAATTTGCAGGTTAAGACTCTAGTCTCATGGAATGCCATGATATTGGGTTATGCACAGAATGGACGTGTCAGTGAGGCTTTGAGTCACTTTTGTGAGATGCAATCTCAAAATATAAAACCAGATTCATTTACCATGGTGAGTGT
Organism: Oemleria cerasiformis; assembly: GCA_037349345.1. Taxonomy (NCBI): domain Eukaryota; kingdom Viridiplantae; phylum Streptophyta; class Magnoliopsida; order Rosales; family Rosaceae; genus Oemleria; species Oemleria cerasiformis. Next base: position 14,353,306 of record JAZGTL010000006.1, read on the forward strand.
TATTCCTGCTCTCGCGGAATTATCAGTTACAAGACAGGCTAAGTGGATTCATGGACTTGTTACAAGAACATGCTTTGACAAAAACGTTTTTGTGATGACTGCTCTCGTTGACATGTATGCAAAATGTGGAGCTGTCCGTACTGCAAGAAAACTCTTTGATATGATGGAGGAGCGGCATGTGATAACGTGGAATGCTATGATCGATGGATATGGAACAAACGGGCTTGGAAAATCTGCTGTAGATCTGTTCAATGAAATGAGAAAAGGAACAGTAAGGCCAACTGATATAACATTCCTGTGTGTGATCTCTGCTTGTAGTCACTCAGGCTTGGTGGAAGAGGGTCTCCAATACTTCGAGAGCATGAAAGAAGAGTATAGATTGGAGCCTGCAATGGACCACTACGGAGCCATGGTTGATCTCCTTGGTCGAGCTGGGCGGCTAAATGAGGCCTGGGATTTTATTCAGAAGATGCCTATGGAGCCTGGTATTACTGTGTTTGGTGCCATGTTGGGGGCTTGCAGAATCCATAAAAATGTGGAGTTGGGGGAGAAGGCAGCAGACAAGATATTTGAGCTAAACCCTGTTGAAGGTGGGTACCATGTTTTGCTTGCTAACATATATTCCACAGCTTCATTATGGGACAAAGTTGCCAAAGTCAGAAAAATGATGGAGAAGAAAGGGCTTCAGAAAACTCCAGGATGCAGTTTGGTGGATTTGAGGAACGAGGTTCACACGTTCTACTCTGGCAGCACAAGCCATCCCCAATCGAAGAGGATATATACGTTTCTGGAGAGTCTCGGGGATGAGATCAAGGCTGCTGGTTATGTTCCGGACACGAATTCAATTCATGATGTGGAAGCTGACGTTAAGGAGCAGTTGCTGAATAGCCACAGTGAGAAGCTGGCTATTGCATTTGGGCTGTTGAATACTACTCCTGGCACAACCATACACATCCGGAAGAATCTTCGAGTGTGTGGTGACTGCCACAATGCAACCAAGTATATTTCACTTGTAACTGGAAGGGAGATCATAGTGCGAGATATGCATCGCTTCCATCATTTCAAGAATGGAACATGTTCTTGCGGCGATTATTGGTGATTATCATATCTTTGTTCAATTCTTTCAGCCATTTGTGTACTTTATTTTCCCCTGGTGTACTACTGTTTTTGAAGGATGGGGACTTCAGGTATAGGTTCACAAGGTTTTGGCTCATTTTATATCATAATACAAAGCTTTTACTACAACACTGGAGTTTTGGTGTACAACAATATGGAGGAATAATACACCTTGTGTCAGGGGTGTTAATTGGTACGGAAAAATCGACCGAAAAATCAAACTGTATTGAACCGTCCTAAAAAAAAATCAAATCGAGAAAAACTGAACCGAATCAAGTAAAATCGAATCGAACCGAACCAGAATCGATTCGGTTTTGCTTTTCAGCTGCCCAAAATCGGACCTGATCGGACCAAACCAAAAATCCTTTCCTTAATGAAACTATGTCGTTTTGGCCTCTCCTTCACTTCGATATTATCGAAGCAGCATAAGAATACCCTCACCTCATCTTCGTCTCCTTCACTTCGATATTATCGAACTAGCACACCCTCACCTCGTCTTCGTCTCCTTCGCACCAGACCACCAGCAACCACTTCAATTCAATCTCACCCTCCCATCACGTAGCACCAGGCCACTAGGCCACTAACGACCATCTCAAAACCCTAACGCCTCCCCAATTACCGCCCTCACCCTCAAGGCCTCACGCCCTCACATCACGCCTCACCAGCCACCATCTCAAAACCCCCAAGCTTCACCCTCACGGCCTCACGCCTCATCCTTATCGAATAAGACCAAATCAGACCCCATCTCACGCACGCAGTCGCACCCATCGTCTTCGCCTCGCACTGATTGCCTCCGCCTCATACCCATCACCTCCACCTTGCACCTATCGCCTCAGCCTCGCACCCATCGCCTCCACCTCGCACCCATCGCTTCCGCCTCGCACCCATCGCTTCCGCCTCGCACCCATCACCTTGGCCTCGCACCGCCACCCATTGCCTCAAACCCAGCCACCCATCGCCTCGCACCCTTCGCCTCGAATCTAGTCAAAGGGTAAGATTCGCTTAATCGCATCTCCCTCAATCTCTCCGTCTCTCCCTCTTTCTTACTGTCTTTCTGCCTCCATCATTCAAACTCGCAAAATCGGGAAAAACCAATCATGAACTGAATCGATTGGGCCGTCTGATTTTCGATCCATATTAGGAAAGTGGCTGATACCGGACTGATATCGATACCGGTTCATCCCATCGGTTCGGTTTCGATTTTGGCAAAATACCGAACCGAAAAAACCGATTATTAGATTTTAACCGAGACCTCCCATTTCGATCTTTAGTGCATTTGGAAATGAGACTTCCATCATAGTGTGTGGAAACATACTACACCACTAGTACTAGTGGCAAACCAGTGAGATTGTTGGATCTAGATCATTTTATATATTTTGTAGTGAGTGATCTGGTATAGAATTTGATATTCAAAAGAGCGAGTACGATACTTAATGTATATATATTTCTTCTATTTTTTTTTATATAAAAATAGTTCAATCCAATTTCCTTATGTTGTCTTTACCTTCCTTTTGGCCCTGTGAGATTTTGTTATACCATATCATTCTTGTAAAATTTTAATCAAGAAAGGGTGATTTCAAATTGGAATTTAATGGATTTTAGGAATTTATTTATTTTTATATCAAATAAGTGATTTAGTTAATAAATTATAGGAAAAAGTTCATTCAGGGCTTATATTTATTCCAGGGCTTATTAAAACCTTACCATGAACCTTAAATAAACAAAAAAATCCAAGTGAAGAAAAGATTTGCCCATCCCATACAAAGTATACACTAATCAGCCAAATCTTTCTAACACACTCAGACCCTCGATAATCCATGTAGACAATAAAATCAAAACATGTTGATCGACATCTGAATACCTAAAAGTAAAATGATGCATTTTAAGAAGTCGTGATACGAAAATTACAACTAACAAGATAAAAGTAAAAAGTGAATGAGTGCGGTGATCAGAGTGAAGTATAGTTAATATAGACAACATGATGAGCAAATAGCCCTGCTGCACAAAGCCGAAATACCAACGGAATTGACTGCAAAGTCCCGAATCATTCAGAAAAATCTCGAACCAAGCAAAAACCGATAACAAACCGTGTTGATTCGATTTGGTTTCGGTTTGGGACCAAGAAAACCATTATGCACTCAAAACGACGCCGTTCCTAGTATGTCACCCAAAACGAAGCATAGTTCGATTTGGGTATCAAAAGAAATCACGCATCAGTCATCTTCACTCATCTCGCCTGCAGCGCCTCTCCTCTTGACAGAATCGCGAATCGCGATTCACCTTCACAACGCCAGCGGCAGGCTCAGTGGCTCACACTCACAGCTTCACACAATCATCCACACTGACAACAGACCCACTCCTCTCTTCCTCTTTCCCAAGGATGGTGGTTTCAAAGACAAAGATACTCAGTACTGCATCTTCATCACACTCACAGCCAGACAACCCTTCTTCTTCTCAAAGTCAGAAGAATCCCCAGTTCTTCTCAAAGTGAGGGGAATCAGAACCTTGGCTCTTCCCAAAATCAGGTACAATAAACAAACTTTTGAGGAAAAGGAAAGTAGAAATTAGGAAGCCATCTATGTTTCCTTTGTTGTAGTGAGCTGAAACAAAAATTATTTGGTTGGGTGGTATAGATTCATGTTTAATCGACGAAATTTTGAAGAATGAGCTAATGAGCTTTCATGAATATTGGATAACGACTGTATCATAAATATATGGGCATATTGGTAAATGGCATCATTCGCATCAATTTGGCATGGTGTCGGAAGATACAGTAGGTTTTTTTAATTAAAATTAAAATTAAAAAAACAAATACCGAACTGTGACCAACAATCCCGAAACCGTACGCATCAACTTGGCATGGTGCATGAAGATACAGTAGGTTTTCTGCATTAAAATAAATAAAATAAAAAATACCGCACCGACCGAACGGTGCAGTCCGGTTTTGGTGACCAAACATCCTGAAACCGTCCGAATTTTCCTAATGGAACCGATCATTGGCATGGTGCAGGAGGATACAGTAGGTTTTCTGCATTAAAATAAATCTTAAAAAAAAAAAACAAATACCGAACCAACCGAACGGTTCTGCTCGGTTTTAGTGACCAACATCGTAAAACCGAATCCTTTCCTTCCGGTTCGGTTAGGTATGGCTGGCAAACCGATACCAATTCAAAATAAGAAATATTGTTAAGTGTACAATAACAATACTACCTGGTTGTCACACTTTTGGAGCGCAACCACACGATCTTTTCTTCTCCGTCTCTTTCATTTCATTGCAGAGTGGCTGGGTTAACTCTTTTTCTACCGCTAATTACAACTCTTTTTCACCCAGTAGTCTAATTCATCAGAACTCGTCGGTACCGTGATCCAGATTATTATAGTAACGGTTGAACTCGGAAGAAAATCTAAAATCTTTAATTTTCGAAACAGCCGATAATTCAGTATCGCAAGAGAGTTGTTATACTCCGAAAATTCGATTTCGAGTTTCAATTCCGAAGATTTGCGGAAGGGAAGTTGGAAGAGGTAGTTGCAGTGAATATCAATCAAGTGACATTCAAACATGTCATGGTCAAGGGTTTGTAAAAGGGCCCTTCCCCTCTCGCCGCCATACTTGAAGAACTCACAGCTTCAAAATTTGCCTTGGGAATCCAGGTGTGGTATTTTGCTTCCCTTCTTACAAGATAGTACTTTGCCATAAAAGTTGGATGTTTGCTGCTTGTTGATGAATGATGTTTCCAGATGCATACCCAATTATAATTTCATTGGCGGCGCCAGTAATTGTAGAGCATATGAGAGGCATTTTCGCAGTACTAGTAATTGGCGGTTGAAGCTAGGAGGCTCATTGGACAAGTGTGCTCAGCTTTCACCATTTGCTTCTCAACCATCTCTGTTGAGAATCCACAGACTTTATTCTTCTCAGGCTACAATAACACAACAGAAATCGCGTAAGATGCTGTTCTACCTTACGGGTTTGGTTTTTGCAAAGGTGAATAGTTTCTGTTGTGTTCGATTCAATCTTCTAGTCGTTTTGTTGCTTTTCTTTTTGTTGTTTGCTTGGCTGGCCAATGTGTTGATTTTTAACTCGTTACACCATGCCAAATTGATGCGAATGATCGGTTCGATTAGGAAAATTTTCAGGATGTTGGTCACCAAAACCGAACTGCACCGTTCGGTCGGTTCGGTGTATTTGGTTTTTTTTTTATTAATGCAGAAAACCTACTGTATCTTCCTACACCATGCCAAATTGATGCGAATGATCGGTTCGATTGGAAATATTCGGACGGTTTCAGGATGTTGGTCACCAAAACCGAACTACGGTTCCGGTTCCGTCAGTTCGGTATTTGGTTTTTTTTAATTAATGCAAAAAACCTACTGTATCTTCTCACACCATGCCAAGTTTGACGAGAATGATCGGTTCGATTAGCAAAATTCGGACGGCCCAAATTATGTATCATGTCATGGATTTTACGAAGGACTGTGAGATATGAGGAAATCGACATGTTGTACGAAGCCGAAACACCAACCGAATCAACCAACCCATTTAGAAGAATCCCGAATTAAACAAAAATTGATACCGAGCGGTTTTGATCGGTTCTGTTTCGGTTTTGGCTTTGGGACCAAGATGGCAAATCGGTACCGGTTCAATAAATAAAAATAAGAAATATTGTAGTGTACAATAACAATACTACCTGGTTGTCACACTTTGGAGCACAGCCACACGATCCTTTCAGGAGCAGATCCGCTGTCCTATTTCTCTGTTCCTCTTTTGTGTCCAATATTATGACATTTGTTAAGGCACTTAACTCAAACTTAATCCTATTAATTTTGAAAAAAAAAAACGATTAAATTGAATAAATTAAAAAAAATTTAAATTTAAAATTGGAAGAAAATTAAAACCAAGAAGCATACAGGAAGTCACGATAGGCACCCACCCCATTTCCGGCGACCTCTCTCCTCAACCCCAGCCAACCCTTCTCTCTGAATCAAAGGCCAAATACTCAGATCTGCTCCAAATTGAATCTATCCAAAGTGATCTCATCAGAGGGTGGTGAGGCTGGTTTGATACAAGGTTGGGCTCACGTCTTGCCATCCATAAGCCAGAAGGTTGGGCTCACGTCTTGCCATCCATAAGCCAGAAGGTTAGGTTCTGAAACTTTTCACCTGTGCGAGGACTGCTCATCCCCACAAACAATTGACTGGTTTTTTTGTTTTGAGTTGATGTGAATTTTATACCGTAACAACTCGGAAATTTAATTATTGAATTTTCGTAAATTATTTTGTAAAAAGACGAATTTACAATTGGTTGTTAAGGGCCTGAAAGTCAATTTTTATTTCGAAACACTTTTAAATGTGTTTCGGGTACTGTTGTGTAGGTCTCGAACTCACGAGTTCGTAGATAAGCGGCACGCGAAAAATGGAGTTCGGGTGAGAGAGTTGTGGGTCTAGAATATCAGGGGCATTTTGATAATTTTCCATGGGTAGATATTTTTATTCCCATTCAGATAAGTTCTTCAGGATTCACTATCTCTCTCTTCGACACACACACCCAACCCATGTACATTGAACCCAAAAACCAAAAATTTGAACTTCAAACTGAGGCAAGATCTCCCAATTATGCGTCACTAATCGGATTATCCTCTTCCCTGTGATAAAAAAACATACCAACGATTGATGGAAGAGGTCGCGGGAGACACCGAATCGAGGAAAGGAAAATCGAGAACTTTCCGATTGATTTTCCGACCAACACAGGTATGGGATTAGTGTTTAGAGGTTATTTTTGAGTTCCTGAGTTTGAGTAGATAGATATAGACATAGAATTCGTGAAAAATGGTTGAGATTTGAAGAAGTTAGGAAAAACTCAAGGTCGGCCGGAAATGGGGTTTTTTCGGCTACGGCGCACGGCGGCGTGGTCGTCTTCTCCGGCAAGACTCCGGCGACTGGGCATTCAGACGGGCTGACATGGCATGCCACATGGCAGTCATGTGGAGCCACGTGGATGCCACCTTGTAGCCATGTGGACGCCACCTAGCAGCCACGTGGGTGCCACTTGGTCACACAGTCAGCAATCAGTTGACTTAACGGTCAATTGACGCTGTCAAGGTTTACGGAATATGCTGATGGCGTTAGCATATTCCGTCAAAAGTTAACAGAGTTATGACAGAACCCTAACGCCATTAGTCTGGACAGAATATTCCGATTTCATCGGGATATTTCGTCATAGCGATGGAATATTCTGCCGTGAACAGTACATGGCGCGTGGAGGCGCGTGGCCCGTGGTCCGGCCTTCTACTGGCGCGTGGCGGTGTGTGGGGCTATTTTTCGGCCCAAGACGGCTTGTGGCTAGGGTTTTGGGACATGCCGGATTGGATATCGGCGGTTTTGAGGCAATTTGAGTTCGTTTTGAGCCCCGTTTGAGTAATCCCAGTGGTAATGGTTGACCATGGAGCGGGTTTTGGCCCGGGAGGTCAAGGGAGTTGGGTTATTAATGTGTCAAAGGGTTCCTTGGGGCTAGGGTTTCCTTGAGTTGGTACTTTGAATGTACTGTGAACGGACTGGGTTTCCGGGATTGCGTGGCATGTATACTTCTATGTATTTTGTTATACCATAAGGTTCTCCGACTGGCGTTAGAGGGTACGTCTCCACTAGATCGTTGAGGGGTTCTCCGATGTTAGCGTTCGTGGGGCCTTTCTCCGCCACATTGTTGAGGGTTCTTCGACTGGCGTTGAGGGTACGTCTCCGCCAGATCGTTGAGGAGTTCCCCGATATTGGCATTCGAGGGATCTTCTCCGCCATATCGTTAAGGTCTGAGGTATGTCATGGAGGATTCCCTCATACTCTCAGGATGATATGAGGTATGTCATGGAGGATTCCATCATACTTTCATGATGAAAGGAGGTATGTTATGAAGGATTCCATCATACTCTCAGGATAAATCGGGATATTGAGTTAAGGGTGTGGATGAGCAGGGATATCGAGTTACTACTCGGGGTGCTCAGGATGAGCAGGGATATCGAGTTACCACTCAAGGTGCTCAGGATGAGTAGGGATATCGAGTTACTACTCGGGTTGCTCATGAGGAGCCGGGATATCGAGTTACCACTCGGGGTGCTCATGATGAACCGGGATATCGAGTTACAACTCGGGGTGCTTATGAGGAGCTGGGATATCGAGTTACCACTCGGGGTGCTCAGGATGAGCTGGGATATCGAGTTACAACTCGGGGTAAGACAATGAGACTCAATTTAACCAAGTCTTGTACCTTCGTCATCTGAGCTAGTGGGTTGGTGTGGGCGATGACCCAGATTGACGAGAGGTTGACGGTTCACACGAGAGTGACACGTCAGTTGTTTCGTTTTATTGCGGAGAGGGTCCTCCGAGGTAGTTTGTGAACTATTAGGCTATCCTGCGTCTAACAGGTAAGTGGGGCGTAAAACGAGTTCGTGAGATTATCCTATTGGGCCACCACTAGTCTGAAGTTTCTGCAGTGTCTGACCTACTATCAACTTGGTATCAGAGCTTGTTAGCAGAGGGCTATAAACTTCGAATCATGATCAAGGGTTCTCACATTGTGATCTGTGGCGAAGCATTGGCTCTTACCCTGATATGACCAGGCTAGTTAGCCACTGGTGCGGTTGCTCAGTCGAGAGGCTAAGACGGTTAACCAGTCCTTACGAGGAGATTCTGCCGGATTTTTGGCAGAATTCTCATAATTAATTGGAAGGACTTTTGAGTATTCTGGGAATTTCTTTAGGTTGTCAAACGGGAGCAAGGTTCTTTCCGGGTTTCGAGGGGAATTCGGAAAGGGTCATATCCTATACTTTTGAATTTGCCAAGGATTTTTTTCATTTTAATTATGAATTGGAATTTCTAGTTCAAAATATGCTTGATTCAATTCTGACGACTTTGGGTTTGGATTCAAAATCCATGATTTCTGATTTTAAGGCGAGTGAAGGGGTTAAAGCTATAAGGTGGGTGGTTGTTCCGGTTGGAGCGATGGCGGTGGGGGTTGGAGTTGGGTTGGGGAACTTGATGGCGGCTTGGCTGTTGATTTTCCTTCCAATTTTAATTTTTAATTTTTAATTTCTTAGGTTTATTTTTTTCTTTTTTTCACAATTTATCCAAATTAATAGGGTTAAGTTTGAGTTAAAAACTGTGACACGTGTCATCATATGTTAAAGTGGGACAGGGGATCTGATCCCGATCCTTTCTTCCCCATCTCTTTCATTTCATTGCAGAGTGGCTGCGTTAGCTCTTTTTCTACCGCTAATTACAACCCTTTTTTGCCCAGTAGTCTAATTCATCAGAACTCGTGGGTGGTTGAATCGGAAGAAAATATTTCATTTTGGAAATAGCCTATATAAATTCAGAATCTGAAGAGAGTTATTATATTCCCAAATTTCGGTATCGAGTTTCAATTCCGAAGATTTGCGGAAGAGAAGTTGGAAGAGGTAGTTGCAGTGAATATCAATCAAGTGACATTCAAACATGTCATGGTCAAGGGTTTGTAAAAGAGCCCTCCCCCTCTCGCCGCCTTACTTGAAGAACTCGCAGCTTCAACATTTCCCTTGTGAATCCAGGTATGGTATTTTGCTTCCCTCTTACAAGATAGTACCTTTGCCATAAAAGTTGAATGTTTGTTTGTTGTTGATGAATGATGATTCCAGATGCATACCCAATTATAGTTTCAATGGCGGCGCTAGCAATTTTAGTGCATATGAGAGGCATTTTCGTAGTACTAGCAATTGGCGGTTTAAGCTAGGAGGCTCCTTGGACAAGTGTGCTCACCTTTCACCATTTGCTTCTCAACTACCTCTGTTGAGAATCCACCGACTTTATTCCTCCCAGGCTACAATAACACAACAGAAATCACGCAAGATGCTGTTCTACCTTACGGGCTTGGTTTTTGCAATGGTGGCAAGCAGTTATGCAGCTGTTCCTCTCTACAGAAGATTCTGCCAAGCTACTGGCTATGGAGGCACTGTCCAGCGCCGTGAGGTCTCTTTTACTTCATTTTAATATTTTTATATTTTGGGTTTCTTGCCGAATTTGATTGATTACAGCAGTTGGGATTTTTGTTTGTGTAGAGTGTTGAGCAGAAGATTGCTCGGCATGCTAAGGATGGTACAGTTACTTCAAGGTCTGCTTTCTGCTTCTAAAGTAATGGAGCTTGTCCTCTTATATTTTCACAGTTGGTTTTTGCTTCTGCTGTTGTTTATTCCTCTCCAGTAATTGCTAGCTATTCATAAATGAATGTTTCTTAGTTTACCCTCGCCCAATTATACTCTAATTCCACTCAAGTTCAACCAAATTTATGTAAACCTTTCTGTCTCTATCTTATGAAAAACTTATCATTCTTATAGATTAAACAAAGTTCCCAACATTTAGTTTTTCATATGGATATCCTTCTGCAGGGAGATTGTCGTGCAATTCAATGCTGATGTGGCTGATGGGATGCAATGGAAGTTTATTCCTACCCAACGAGAGGTGTCTCCAATACAATATGTTTATTTATTGGTGATATGCATTGTTATCTAAAGCAGATTTTTCAAAGCCAAGGATCTCTCTACAATTGATTCTGTAACTGACATATTACTTTGTTTCTGGAAGGTAAGAGTCAAACCTGGAGAAAGTGCACTTGCTTTTTATACCGCTGAAAATCGAAGTTCGACTCCAATAGTTGGTGTCTCCACGTATAATGTTACCCCTATGAAGGTACTGCTCGATATTCGAGCTTTTTTTTGTTTCAATGTGTTGTTTTTGGATTTATTGGCTTTCTCAGTGTCCAAGAAATCCATTTGGGTTCAATTTCAGCCAGAGGAGTTTATGGGTTCTAATTGGAGTTCTTGACTCTAATATGAACATTCTGTCAATGTGTTGTTTTGTTGGTTCCGTAAGCCGTGGTCATCTAGCTCTCATGTAAATGAAATGTTGATTTAATTTGATATGTAATGTTGATTATTTTGGAGGTTTAATATTCTAAAATCTATAAGGGCGTCTGAGTACATTTAGATGGCAATTTGAAATACAGAATGCACCTTTTTTGTTGGTCAAATTTATAGAACCTTTGAGCTAAAGATTTTGAAAATGTTTGCATGCGGACTGTAATATTTTTTCCTCTTTAATTTTCAATTCTATTTTCTTTTTTTGATTTCGTGTTTGCAACTTAAGATATGATTTGGTTTGAAGAAAAACAAGAAATGAGAAATGGGGTTTTGATCTGTCTTTTGTTGTTTGTAGGAGAGAGATGATAGTTATTACATGAGTATTAGTTGGGTTCTAAGTAGTGCTTCAGTTTCACAAGTTTTCTCAGTAATTCAGTATAATACTTGAAATATGATTTAACCCCAGAATATTTCAATTACCTATAATTCACCCACTGGGATTTCACCTTCACCACAAATAACCCTTGGTATATTATCAACATATTTCTCAAAACATGACATAGTATCACATTCATGCAGATTCTTTCTCTTCCATCAATCCGTATTTAAATAGTCTTTATTTTGAAGATACACCTCCCTAAATGGTATATTTTAGATTTGCTAAGCATGCTTTCATTAGGGATTGGCAAAACATGCTGTCATTGGAGGGTATTGTAAGGTTTCTGAATTTTTCCGCCATTTTAGGATTTCCTGAAAAATTACAATGCTACGAAGCTTGTAACCAGAGACAGGTGGTAACACATAAGGGACTGTTGGGTGAAGAAGATATGATTATGAAATGTGCTAGAGAGTTCTCCTATTTAAGCAATATTAATTGAGATCACTCCAAACAATGTCGTGAACTTGTCGGTCTCCCTTGCCTTTTGAAATTTAGTTGGTTTCTTGACACACTGCCCATGAATTCAATGTGACAAAGTGATGGTGTTTTAGGCTGCAGTTTACTTCAATAAAATACAGTGCTTTTGCTTCGAGGAGCAGCGACTTCTTCCTGGGGAGCAGATTGACATGCCTGTAAGTAGTATTCTCTAAAATCATTAGAGTAATTGTTTTAGAAGAAAAAAGCATTCTACTAAACAAAGGGCTTGTTACTTTTGCAGGTGTTCTTTTATATCGACCCTGAGTTTGAAACAGATCCGAGAATGGATGGTATCAATAACATTATTTTGTCCTATACATTTTTCAAAGTTTCAGAGGAATAAAGATGATCTGAGATTTCAATGATTGTGGAGACGGTTCAGATTCAGGTTCACATAAAATTTACTTAAGCAGCCAAACTCAAAGCGTCGGGGAAAAAAGACGGTACAAGATCATTATTCGGTGTTTTTATTTTACTTACTTTGAAAGTTCATATTTATTCCAGATGATGTTTTGAGGACAAAACCGTCGGGGTTTATTCAGATGGACAGATTTAAAGGAAGAGATCTAGATTTTGACAATAAAACTACATTGGTTGGTAGAATGCAATGGTATTATTGGCCCGACTGAAAATAGTAAAATAGTGTATTTTTATTAATAATGACTAAAGTATTGTCAATTAATATTTAGCCATAGTTAATTACAAAAAAAAAATATTTAGCCTTAGTTTATTTTGAAACAAAGATACGAATGGAGGGGATTACATTATATATATATATATATATATATATATATATATATGTGTTATCGAGCTCATTCTTTATAAGAGTCAAATTTAAGACATTTGACCATATTCCTTGAACATAACATGTAAGGACCCTTCCCGAATTTTCCCTCGAAACCCGGAAAGAACCCTTATCCCATCTGACAGCTCTTTACTTCAAAATTTAAACATCAGAAATACCCTTTGTTCTGGAATAATTTTTATTAAACCTTACAGGGTTCCCGACAGAACCTCCGTACTTACTGACCACTCATACCTGTCAGATGCAGGATAGTATACTGGTCAAAACCAAAACCTCGGAGTAGTGGTGGTCCAAATAGGAATACCCTATGTCACCAAACGTCAGTAGGTCAGACACTGCTGACATCTTTACTGGAATACCACAAGACAACAGACTAGTCAAATAGTTGTGAACCAACCATAATTCGTCCCTCTGGGTCACCGCCCACACCAACCCACTGACTCGGCTGACGAAGTATTTTTATAGGTTGATTAAGCCCATGACCATTGTCGTCTGTTTCATATTAGAGCCGGATATATCATCGGCTATCATATCGTATCATCAGCCGGTATAACCTTCGGCTATCATAACATATCAGTCGGCAAATCTCTCGACTATCCTGTCCCTAGCCACCAGGGTATCCCTTGGGGTGTGCTAGTCATGTATTATATCATATCAGTCGGCATATCTCTCGACTATCATAACATATCAGTCGGCATCTCTCGACTATCCTATCATATCAGTCGGCATCTCTCGACTATCATATCCCTAGCCACCAGGGTATCCCTTGGGGTGTGCTAGTCATGTATCATATCATATCAGTCGGCATATATCTCGACTATCATAACATATCAGTCGGCATCTCTCGACTATCATATCATATCAGTCGGCATCTCTCGACTATCATATCCCTAGCCACCAGGGTATCCCTTGGGGTGTGCTAGTCATGTATCATATCATATCAGTCGGCATATATCTCGACTATCATAACATATCAGTCGGCATATATCTCGACTATCATAACATATCAGTCGGCATCTCTCGACTATCATATCATATCAGTCGGCATCTCTCGACTATCATATCCCTAGCCACCAGGGTATCCCTTGGGGTGTGCTAGTCATGTATCATATCATATCAGTCGGCATATATCTCGACTATCATAACATATCAGTCGGCATCTCTCGACTATCATATCATATCAGTTGACATAGTCAGCATCTCTCGACTATTCTAACATATCAGTCGGCATAGTCGGCATCTCTCGACTATCATATCATATCAGTCGGCATAGTCGGCATCTCTCGACTATCATAACATATCAGTCGGCATAGTCGGCATCTCTCGACTATTATATCATATCAGTCGGCATAGTCGGCATCTCTCGACTATCATAACATATCAGTCGACATAGTCGGCATCTCTCGACTATCATATCATATCAGTCGGCATATCTCGACTATCATATCATATCAGTCGGCATATCTCGACTATCATATCATATCAGTCGGCATATCTCGACTATCATATCATATCAGTCGGCATATCTCGACTATCATATCATATCAGTCGGCATATCTCGACTATCATAACATATTATTATATTGGAGGTTCACCGGGTTCACCGTTAATAACGGATCCTCGTCCCGAGTCCTAGCCTCCCTCAATTTGACCAAATCCGATAAACTCATGTAACAGGGTCAAAACCCAAATCATTGACTCTATAATCTCCTCGTCAAAACGATATCAAAATCGAGTCTAAAACCATGATGTTTCTCAAATCACACTTTCACAGTAATAGTGGAAAACATGTATACAATAATCATTTCTCAAAATACAGAAATGCAATGCCACAATACATAACAGTATTTAAACAGGGATATTTGAATGCATGTATTTCAGTTTATAAACAAAGTCCACTCACAAACATCAACCGACCCTTAATTCAAGGACGCTCTAGCCCAAGCAACACATGCACAATAATGTCCCAACTACCTTGACTTCCCGAGCTCAAAACCCGCTAACACGGTCAACTATTACCGCTGGGATTGCCCAAAACCACCTCTAAACGACGTTTGATCAACCTCAAACCTGTACCAACAGATTCGGAACGTCGAAAACTAGTTACCACGCGCCGCCGTGACCTCAGTCTCGGCCCCACGCGCCTCCACGCGCCGCCGGAAGGTCGGCACACACACCCACGCGAGCTCACGCGTCGGTCACGCGCTACTACAGTGTTCACGTGCCTGGACCGGTCCAACCCGGTCCGGCTCAACCTGACCCGGTCCAACTCGACCCGACCGGTTCACTCAACCCGACCGGTTCACTCAACCCGACCAGTTCACTCAACCCGACCGGTTCACTCAACCCGACCGGTCACCGGTGACTCGCAGGAGAAGACGACCGGACGCCGTCACCGTCACCGGAGGCTGGCCGGAGAAGATGACCGGACCGCCACCTCCGCCGCCGTCTGGTTCGCCGGAATCCCCCATTTCCGGCCGAAACTTCAAGGTTTTATAACTTCTTCATTTCTTAACCGTTTTTCACGATCTACAAATGGAAATTTATCTACTTTTCACCAGGAATCCAAATATGAGGTCAAAGTTTCGAGATCGTACCTGGTTTGGCCGGAAAACGGCCGAGAAGTTTCGGTTCACCTCCCTCCTCCGTCCGTCGTCTACGGCGGTGCTCCCGCTCCAATATCTACCCCAAAATGCTCGTTGGGTCCCGGGGATGATCCTCCCGACCTTGGTTTCACTCAACTCGGATCGAAATCCGTCCGATGAAAATCAAGCTTTGTGTTCACACGGGGGGTTTTCGGGTAGGAGAGAGAGAGACCATATTGACCAATCTGCCGAGGAGAGAGAAAATATCTACTATATAGTTCCAACTTCTCCAAAATTACCAAACTGCCCCTGAAGCTTCTAGACCCGTAACGAACTCACCGGGTCTCCGTTTTCCGCGTGCCGCCTGTCTACGAACTTGTGAGTTCGAGACCTACGCAACGACCTTAGAAAAATTCCCAAAAGTCTTGGCAGTCAAAAAGTGACTCCCGAACCCGTCCAAAACTGAGGGTAAAATTGTCCAATCCTCAAAATAGTTTAATTTCTGGTCCGGGTCGTTACAATCTACCCTCCTTAAGAAATTTCGTCCCCGAAATTCATTCCTAACCATGAAACAATGAGGATATTGTGCCCGCATTAGTTCCGCGATTTCCCACGTGGCCTGCTCCACGTTATAATTCCTCCACAACACTTTAACTGGAGGAAAAGTCTTTCTGCGAAGTACCTTTTCCTTTAAATACAGAATTTGCACCGTCACTTTATTTAACTGCCGGTAGTCGATACACAATATCAGACCACCATCCTTTTTCCTCACAATTAATACCGGCGCACCCCATGGTGAAACACTTAGGCGAATAAATCCCATATTCACCAAGTCCTGCAATTGAGTCTTTAACTCTCGCAATTCTGCCGGTGTCATCCTGTACGGTGCATGTGAGATAGGTTGAGTACCTAGTAAAAGCTCGATTGTGAACTCAATCTCACGGTGTTGTGGTAATCCTGGAAGATCATCTGGAAACACATCAGAGAACTCACTCACCAGAGGAATATCTTCCACTCTCATCGGAGTATTCCGAGCATCTATCACATGAGCCAAGTAACCCTCACAACCTTTTCTCAACAATCTCTCAGCTGTTAACGCTGATATCACTCCATAGGGTAGTACCCTATGATCTCTCCGAAATGTAAAATTCGGTAATCTTGGACTCCGGAAAAACCACTGTCTTATCATAACAGTCTATGGAGGCATGATGCATGGACAACCAATCCATCCCCTGAATCCCATCAACTCAAAAATATCTAAGGGGATTAAATCTGCCTCCAAACCATGGTCTTCAACCATCACCGGACAACTGCGAATCACTAGGTTCGCCACTAACATATCTCCGGTAGGAGTACTAATACCCATGTCCCAACCAATTGGAGACAATTCTTTATCCGCAAACAGTGCAAAACCCCGAGAAATAAAAGAATGAGTTGCTCCCGGATCTAATAAAACGCAAGCATTGCGGTTAAAAATAGATAACGTACCCGTGACCACATCCGGTGCTACTCGAGCTTCCTGTTGCGTCATGGCAAAAACTCGAGCTAGTGTACCAGAAGATCGACCACGATCCCCATACCTGCCTCTGGGCCTGTTGGTGCCACTAGCTCTACCAGCCCCACCGAAATGGGTCTGCCTCTCAGCTGCAGTATCATACATCTGTCCTGCACTCGGGCTAGGATCAGTCGCACCACGACTAAAGGAACTACTGCCCGGACGTCGTTGTGGATAGAATCTCTTGATGTGACCAGTCTCCCCACAGAAATAACAAATGGAATCACTGAAGCCACTAGATCTGCCACCCTGTCTCCTGTTGAACTGCACTGAGGCACCCCTAGGCTGTGCATAAGATTGTCGTGTCTGACCAGCTCCGCCACTGCCTGTACTAGATCTCCCAGAAGATCCAGAACTATGACTGCCTCTTTTTGATGGTCCCTGACTAGAGGTTCCGGCAGTCCAGTGATCTCAACGTGTCCTGTACCCATTGTACTGCTGTGGAATTGGGAAACCCAAACTCAACTCTACTCGAGCTGCAGCATCAGCCAAAGTCCTCAAGGAAGTGTGGTCCATAGACGTAACTGCTGACCGAATCTCACTCCGCAGTCCACTCTCAAATCTGTGGCACTTGTCTGACTCGGTCGCTACCAACGTCGGTGCAAAGCGACTCAGCACTATGAATCTCTGTTCATACTGGACCACCGTCATGTCTCCTTGCTGTAAATGCAAGAACTCGGCCTCCTTAACGTTCCGGTGTGAGCGAGGGTAAAACTGCTCCAAGAAGCGTTCCCGGAAAGTCTGCCAAGTAAGCGTATGGACATTCCAGCCTGACACCTCCAATGAGTGCCACCAGTGGTAAGCAGAACCACTTAGTAAAAATGTGGCCAGTAGAACTCTCTCCTCTAGAGGACACCTCATAATCAAGAACACCCGCTCCATGCGAGTAATCCACTCCTCAGTCTCATCTGGGCTAGAGTCACCCATGAATATCGTCGCCCCCAGTTTCTGGGCTCTCTCAATATCAGAGACTTCATGAGAAGCTCTATCCTGGAGTACAGAAGCTAAAGTCTGACCCAGCTGTTCCAGTGTCTGCCTCAAATCAGGCTCCACTGCAGGTTCATGGTCATCTCCACCATTCCCTGACCGTTGACGGAACTCTCGTCTCGGAGGCATCTTGTTAACCGAAATCCATAAGTAATTTGCACACAAGTGTGTAGTCTGCAGGAAGTTAACCTAGAGCTCTTGTACCACTTGTAAGGACCCTTCCCGAATTTTCCCTCGAAACCCGGAAAGAACCCTTATCCCATCTGACAGCTCTTTACTTCAAAATTTAAACACCAGAAATACCCTTTGTTCTGGAATAATTTTTATTAAACCTTACAGGGTTCCCGACAGAACCTCCATACTTACTGACCACTCATACCTGTCAGACGCAGGATAGTATACTGGTCAAAACCAAAACCTCGGAGTAGTGGTGGTCCAAATAGGAATACCCTATGTCACCAAACGTCAGTAGGTCAGACACTGCTGACATCTCTACTGGAATACCACAAGACAACAGACTAGTCAAATAGTTGTGAACCAACCATAATTCGTCCCTCTGGGTCACCGCCCACACCAATCCACTGACCCGGCTGACGAAGTATTTTCATAGGTTGATTAAGCCCATGACCATTGTCGTCTGTTTCATATTAGAGCCGGATATATCCTCGGCTATCATATCGTATCATCAGCCGGTATAACCTTCGGCTATCATAACATATCAGTCGGCAAATCTCTCGACTATCCTGTCCCTAGCCACCAGGGTATCCCTTGGGGTGTGCTAGTCATGTATTATATCATATCAGTCGGCATATCTCTCGACTATCATAACATATCAGTCGGAATCTCTCGACTATCCTATCATATCAGTCGGCATCTCTCGACTATCATATCCCTAGCCACCAGGGTATCCCTTGGGGTGTGCTAGTCATGTATCATATCATATCAGTCGGCATATATCTCGACTATCATAACATATCAGTCGGCATCTCTCGACTATCATATTATATCAGTCGGCATCTCTCGACTATCATATCCCTAGCCACCAGGGTATCCCTTGGGGTGTGCTAGTCATGTATCATATCATATCAGTCGGCATATATCTCGACTATCATAACATATCAGTCGGCATCTCTCGACTATCATATCATATCAGTCGGCATCTCTCGACTATCATATCCCTAGCCACCAGGGTATCCCTTGGGGTGTGCTAGTCATGTATCATATCATATCAGTCGGCATATATCTCGACTATCATAACATATCAGTCGGCATCTCTCGACTATCATATCATATCAGTCGGCATCTCTCGACTATCATATCCCTAGCCACCAAGGTATCCCTTGGGGTGTGCTAGTCATGTATCATATCATATCAGTCGGCATATATCTCGACTATCATAACATATCAGTCGGCATAGTCGGCATCTCTCGACTATCATATCATATCAGTCGACATAGTCAGCATCTCTCGACTATCATAACATATCAGTCGACATAGTCGGCATCTCTCGACTATCATATCATATCAGTCGCATAGTCGGCATCTCTCGACTATCATAACATATCAGTCGGCATAGTCGGCATCTCTCGACTATCATATCATATCAGTCGGCATAGTCGGCATCTCTCGACTATCATAACATATCAGTCGACATAGTCGGCATCTCTCGACTATCATATCATATCAGTCGGCATATCTCGACTATCATATCATATCAGTCAGCATATCTCGACTATCATATCATATCAGTCGGCATATCTCGACTATCATATCATATCAGTCGGCATATCTCGACTATCATATCATATCAGTCGGCATATCTCGACTATCATATCATATCAGTCGGCATATCTCGACTATCATATCATATCAGTCGGCATATCTCGACTATCATATCATATCAGTCGGCATATCTCGACTATCATATCATATCAGTCGGCATATCTCGACTATCATAACATATTATTATATTGGAGGTTCACCGGGTTCACTGTTAATAACGGATCCTCGTCCCGAGTCCTAGCCTCCCTCAATTTGATTAAATCCGATAAACTCATGTAACAGGGTCAAAACCCAAATCATTGACTCTATAATCTCCTCGTCAAAACGATATCAAAATCGAGTCTAAAACCATGATGTTTCTCAAATCACACTTTCACAGTAATAGTGGAAAACATGTATACAATAATAATTTCTCAAAATACATAAATGCAATGCCACAATACATAACAGTATTTAAACAGGGATATTTGAATGCATGTATTTCAGTTTATAAACAAAATCCACTCACAAACATCAACCGACCCTTAATTCAAGGACGCTCTAGCCCAAGCAACACATGCACAATAATGTCCCAACTACCTTGACTTCCCGAGCTCAAAACCCGCTAACACGGTCAACTATTACCGCTGGGATTGCCCAAAACCACATCTAAACGACGTCTGATCAACCTCAAACCTGTACCAACAGATTCGGAACGTCGAAAACTAGTTACCACGCGCCGCCGTGACCTCAGTCTCGGCCCCACGCGCCTCCACGCGCCGCCGGAAGGTCGGCACACGCACCCACGCGCCGGTCACGCGCTACTACAGTGTTCACGCGCCTGGACCGGTCCAACCCGGTCCGGCTCAACCTGACCCGGTCCAACTCGACCCGATCGGTTCACTCAACCCGACCGGTTCACTCAACCCGACCAGTCACCGGTGACTCACCGGAGAAGACGACCGGACGCCGTCACCGTCGCCGGAGGCTGGCCGGAGAAGATGACCGGACCGCCACCTCCGCCGCCGTCTGGTTCACCGGAATCCCCCATTTCCGGCCGAAACTTCAAGATTTTATAACTTCTTCATTTCTTAACCGTTTTTCACGATCTACACATGGAAATTTATCTACTTTTCACCAGGAATCCAAATATGAGGTCAAAGTTCCGAGATCGTACCTGGTTTGGCCGGAAAACGGCCGAGAAGTTTCGGTTCACCTCCCTCCTCCGTCCGTCGTCTATGGCGGTGCTCCCGCTCCAATATCTACCCCAAAATGCTCGTGGGGTCCCGGTGATGATCCTCCCGACCTTGGTTTCACTAAACTCGGATCGAAATCCGTCCGATGAAAATCAAGCTTTGTGTTCACACAGGGGGTTTTCGGGTAGGAGAGAGAGAGACCATATTGACTAATCTGCCGAGGAGAGAGAAAATATCTACTATATAGTTCCAACTTCTCCAAAATTACCAAACTGCCCCTGAAGCTTCTAGACCCGTAACGAACTCACCGGGTCTCCGTTTTCCGCGTGCCGCCTGTCTACGAACTCGTGAGTTCGAGACCTACGCAACGACCTTAGAAAAATTCCCAAAAGTCTTGGCAGTCAAAAAGTGACTCCCGAACCCGTCCAAAACTGAGGGTAAAATTGTCCAATCCTCAAAATAGTTTAATTTCTGGTCCGGGTCGTTACATAACATCTTACAAAATAAGCATTAATAATCAACACATGTATAAATAAAGGGAAAACTATTGTTTGCGTTTCTAAATGCTACACTAATTTTGGTTATTGTTCATGAAATTTATTATTAGCAAATATCCCGGAATTATGTCTAAACGTGCGAGAACAATTCTTCCGTTAAATTTCTCAATCATTTATGTTAAAAATAAGGGCAAAATTGTTTTATCTGGTGTATTTTTTTAATATAAATTATTGAAAAATTTAACAGAATGACTGTCCTTATTATTTTAAACATAATTCAGGGATATGTGTTACTAATAATCAAGTTCATAGATGATGTATAAAATTAATGTAAAATTTAGAGACGTTTACAATCATTTTTCTTTATAAACAAATGAAACACACCAATGTCAATTTATTCTATCTAAAGTTTGTGCTTTCTAATTTATTTATTTTTGGCTCAATTTGTGCTTTCTAATTGTTGAATAGAAACAAAAGAACCAAAACAACTTGCTTCACTCATGCTCACCACCCAAAGCAATTTTTTAGGTTCGAGTGTTTGACCACAAAAATGGACATATGTGTTGATAAATAATAAATAAATAAATAAAATAATTTATAAAAGAAAATATATAAAGCGAAATAAGGAGATTATAGGGGGCAAAATGCGCAGGCAACGAACAGATAGATTTCATGAGGGGGGAATTACACCAGCTATTCCAAGTTACAGAAAACATGAGATAAATGGTGCGAGCAAAGGAAGCTTCTGGAGACTACTGCAATCCTAAGCTTGCAAAAGATGCAGCAACATAGTGAAAACGTCTCTAAATCCGTTTATATTCATCCTGCGGATATCTAATATCTACACATACACCTCCAAAACACGGACCGACCAAAGGCGATTTAGTATGTAACACCCAGCATACAAGTCTACCTGTATTCTTAAGAACTATATACCATAAGGGCCCCAAAATGGGGCTTCACAGCTACTTCCACCACCAGAACTGCCTAAATAAGTACATTTTTCGCATTCGGGCATCGTATGTCATGAAGGCTCGAGCTTTGACAGGGTCAGCATTCAAATACTCAAATGCGTACATCTGTTTACCCTCTTCCAAACCATCAATCTCCATCACAGCATGTAGCAGTTCAGAGGCATCAATGGAGTATTTGCTTTGCTCCATTGCATCAGCCAAGCGACGAATGCTTGATGCCACAGCCATCATTGCATCGTGAAGGGCTTCTGAGCCACGAGGACGTTTTGGAAGTTGTCGAAGGGGCTGGATCAGAGGGGGGTCTTGACTACCATCTGGCATCTTCGAATACTCTTCTGCTCCACTGTATGACTCTGTTCCATCTGTCTCACTTAGCTCATCTGAGCTTGGTGAAAGAAAGGAGGCAGAATCATCCTCACAATTCTTCATCTCACTCGGATGGTTTCCATCCTTCATCTTTGTCCAGCGACTAGGGGCTTGATAATTTCCACATACAATTCTTAGTTCATCATACATCTCTATCTGCTTCCCTCGAATCCCTCTTGCTCCGGGGTGTGCCTATTAATGAATTGACTTCACATCAATATGCATGCTATGAATAAAGGCAAGAAAAATTAAAGAAACAGACTCACCACAATGTATCTCTTCCAAAGTTCTTCATTGTCACATTCGATCATCTTTGTATTTGGATTCCACCTGAACCCATCTTGACTCAGCATATCCTTCATTGTCTTATACCTCTTCTTTATGGTCTTCAGACGATTAATGCACTTTTGATTGTTTAAATTTAAGTTAAAACGAGAGTTCACAGCAACACAAGCAGCAGTGTAGGCATGTTCATTAAAGGACTTGTCAATTTTGTTTCCATTCCTAGCTTGAACAGCAAGGGCATCAATTAAACACTTATCCATTGCAAGTGACCATACAACGTTCCTTCCTTTGTTCTTCAAATCCCTCCTCTGTCTATGCAGGTCATAATGGTCCATTTCTAACTCCTAAAAAAATTAATAACAAATAAATAAACTGATAATTAGAGTGGTACCATATGAAAGTATGATGAACCTAAGCTTGAAAGTGGGAAGTAATTATAATGCAATCCAGAGTAACTCCAAGGCCACATTTGGTGCCTAGGATTGGATTGGATAACTCATAAGACTCAAGGCATCTGCAAGTAAAAAATGAAACCCAACTTCCAACTTTTGTTCAAGTTGAAAGTATTAGATGGATTAATCATGTGGGAAACTTATTCCTTCCAATCCCCCAAAACAATCTTTCATGACTACTTCAACTTAAAAAATTTGGACATTTCTTACTTCAACATGCCTTGAAACTAATGAGTTATGCAATCCAATCCAATCCAATCCAATCCAATCCAATCCAGTCCTACAAACAAAACCTAGCCCAAGAGTATCAACATGCATAAGACAGGAAATGAAATAAAAATACATGCATAACGTTTTTCAGGATCAACTACTACTAGCAGTTTTCACTAACAATAATCTCATGAATAGGCCATCATGATGCCAATTTCTGCTGTGTGTGCATGTAAATCAAAACATAGAATACCATCTTCTATTGCATTTTATTACTATAAGTTATAACTATTAATATATATTTGACACAAGAAAAGATTAAAGAGTAAAGATAGTCAAGCACACATCTGCCAGAGGTCATGATGGTCATTCAACACAAAAACACTCATAACAATAATGGTTATATGTACAAAAAATCAACTCGAGTCATGTAACCACTGAACTTTATATGGATTATTAATTCCATGTACATTCTATATTAGCTTGGAAAATTAAACATATTGATCTATATTCGAAATCTATTGTCTAGGGAAATAATTGCGCAAATAGATTCTTCCCTCATGCATCAAATTTTACTTCTCCATCATGCACCCATATGCACAGTTGTAAAGTACATCTACTTATACGACTAATAATGATATTACAGTCAGCATATATTCATGGTAACTACTACTTAACACTCCTAACCATACTCATATTAGATGAATCTCAAAGGTAATGATACTTTAAATTGACATCAAATAAAAAGAAAAGGATAGGACCTACTGGGTGCATCCCATTCTTCAACCAAATGAGCACCACTGACCAGACATGTTCAATCAATAAATGTGAAAGTGCCACGAGCAGTCATACACCGGTTGACTTCATCTAGCATCTTAAGAGAACCATCCAAGTATTTACATTCAAGGGAAAAATAAAAGAGAACTATTTACAGAAAACGGAGAATATAAATAAGAGTTTACTCTTTTGTTTTTGCTTTTTTGTGGGTAAAAAAAAATCCCGTATGTGTTATGTTTCTGGTGATGGAAGAGAAAATGGAGGTCAGGGGGCAAAAGAACTGTGAATGCAAAGATTTTTCTACTCTCTCACAACATAAATAACCTGCTCAACTCAAAGAAAAAAAGGGAAGGGAGGACCTTAACAATCAACTACAACTTACCAAGTTTAGAGTTTGTCGCCTCTTGTAAGATAACAATTGTTTAAACTACACAGACTAAATTTCAAATGGCAAGTATGAGTAAAATTCCATCACAGGCTTTCAAAACAGTGAGGTAGCCATCCACCCAGATTTCAGGTTGGAATTGAATTAGTAAGAATTTCATGTTTCCAACCAAATAAAAATAAATTGCATATTTAATTAGATCGGAGGCGACTCTAATATCTTCATAAGCAAAAGTCATCCCATATTTCTTTAGCAAAAGTCATTCCATAATTAGATCGGAGGCGACTCTAATACTACTGATATGAATTTATGAAAGATCATGCAACTGCACGAAAAAATTGCATAGTGCCAAAAGCAGAACCAACAAAACCACTGAATTCAAGCAATTAGAATAATTATTATAACAAGAACCCAACAATCACTCACTCACAGTGATAGACTTTAAGCACACATACAAATTTATAACATTAAATATATATATATATATATATATATATATCCTATATCTGGATAGATAGATAGAAACATAGATAAATAGAGAGAAGAAAGAGAGATGCCTGCGTCAATGGAGAGAGGAAGTGGCGATCTTAAAGTGGTGGAGTTCTCTCGCCGGTCAGATTGCCGATTCTCACTGCATCTGATCGCCGAGAGATGAAGCAACGGCGTTAAGACGAGGAATGAGAAGCAGAACTGTCACACTTCATTTGGGAGGTTAGGGTTTTTTCATTTTCTTTTTTGTTTTTTTTCCCGAGAAAGAGTTGGAATTTTCCCCAGCAACACTTTCTCGAAAACCAAACGCCTAATTGAGAAAAGCGCCTCGTCCGCTCCCGTACGCAAGTGTGTATCAAATTTGCAGCAAAGTCCTATCATGAAGCACCACGTATACACGAAGTTCTTTCTTTCTAAAATTTTGTATTTTATTGTGAAATGGTTAAACTTTTCGATTACGTTTGATGCGCCGTATAAGGAATTGGATAGGATAATATAATATGAAATTGGTGTTTAATACAACTTGTATTAATTAGCCATAGAATAAATTAATACGGTTGAATACCTTTATACGGTTCACATTCACTAAAATAATACCCTTGAAATTGTCGTTATTAAATAGTCAGATGACTAACAATCTTGAAAAATAATAATACTAATAATGATAATAAATAGTAATAATAATATAAAAAGAATAATAATAATAATAATAACAATAATTCATTAAAATAAAATTAAAATAAATAATAAATAATAATAATAATATACATAATTAATATTTATGATATATAGATATTTTTTATCAACAAGTATAATATAATATGACCAGTATAATATAATCAGTATTTTAATCCGATAGAGCACCAAACACTCGACTAAATAGTTAGTCTATCTATAGGACATATTAGTCTATCCAACTGAAATATTCAGTACAATACGGGCACCAAAACGAGCACTTAAGGCGTTGGATCTTGGATTGATGTGAAAATAATTAGTTTTATATTTTTTTTAAATTAAAACATCCAATTAATAGTTAATATTTTCCTCAAATGGTTTTGCATAATTAGAAATAAAATGCAAGTAATGAGGTATTTACTTTGATTGACATCAATTTTACAATATAAGTGAATTTTATAGCAATTACCAAACAAGTTAGGCTTTCAAATTAAGGAATCGCTTATGATTTCTTATTTGAAATTCCAAACAGCCAATTAACGATTAAGAGTCAAAATGAGGATGATAGTCGTAGAAAGACAAACTGATGATGGCGTCACCTCAAATAGTAGTGGCATCTTCGGAGATGGTACTTTTAGTGATACATCGAAGTGCACATAGGTCCAGTTTAGAGCCATGATTCTTATAAAGGTGTACAAATGCCACACACACACACGAGAGATACTTCCATGTATGTGGAATGTCATGTGGTCTTGTTTTCTGACACTCCCAATATAACATGTGAATTTTTTTCAAGGCAGGGCACTCATGCTAATGGAGACCATCGATCAAGCAGGACTTCAGAGATTGCAATCGCGAATTGAGAAAAAAAAAAGTTATAGAATACACCAAAAGACTCCCATGTTTTTCTTGGTTAATTCTAAAGTAATTTACTTGCTTACTTGTTAGAGTAATGAAGGTGAGAGGATAGCAGACTTTAAGACATATATAGTTGGCTAGTTATTTATCTTTGGAGTACTTTGAGTTTTTCCCATCCCTGCGGGTGCCTAGAAGTCTTTGGAGTACTTTAAGATTATATTATGCGTCGAGGATTTGTGCTCGTGTTAGCCGAAGGAGTAGGAAGTGCCAACAACGATTGATTGCTATGCGGGACTACTATACTCTACCAAGAAATTCTGTTGTCAAATTATGTGAAAATACTTGGAGTAGGAACACCACGTGCCATATATAATGAGTAGGTATAAGTAAAAGAATCAAAGCAGATGATAAATTTACATACTTGCCAAAATTAAAAAATAAGAAGGCTTATTACTCAAAATGCAGCCCGAACAAGACATTGAGTCTCAATTTTCTCTTCGAATGCGAAATCGTAACAATATGCTCCCAGAATCTCCGTTTTGTCAGCTCCGTTGCACCAAAAGTTAACATCGTTAAAAACTCTATTTACGATGCTTACGTGGTAACGACCCGGACCTGGAATTTTAAAATAATTAAAGTAAGGACGATTTTACCCTTGATTTTGGACGGGTTCGGGAGTCACTTTTTGACTGGCAGTGATTTTGGGAATTTTTCTTGGGTCGTTGCATAGGTCTCAAACTCACGAGTTCGTAGACAGGCGGCACGCGGAAAACGAAGACCCGGTGAGATCGTTACGGGTCTAGAAGCCTCAGGGGTAGTTTGGTCATTTTGGAAAAAGTCCAAAAATGGGGGATATTTCTTCTCCCTTTTCGATCTCTGCCCGGAGAACCCAGGACACCTCTCCCCTCTCTCCTACCCGACTCCCCCTCCCACCCTTGCAATAATCGAACACCCGCCCCCCCCCCCCCCCCCCCCCCCCCCTCACCCTCATCGGACCATGGCCGGACCAAATCAACCGAAACCAAGGCCGTGGAAGGTTTCCCCGTGACTCCACGAGTGGTTTGGGGTCATCATCGAGGTGGGAGCACCGCCGTAGACGACGGACAGACGAGGGAGGTGAACCAAAGTTTCTTGGCCATTTTTTGGCCAAACTAGGTACGATCTCGGAAGTTTGACCTCATTTTCGGATTCCTGGTGAAAAGTAGATGAACTTACATGTGTAGATCGTGAAAATCGGTCAAAAAATGAAGGAGTTGGAAGCTCGTCGGAAATGGAGATTTCCGACGAGAAATTCTAAATTTCAGCGGCGGCGCACGACGGCGCGGTCATCTTCTCCGGCGATGGCGGACGGCGGTGCACGACGGCGCGGTCGTCTTCTACATCGATTGGTTCGGCCGGCGATTGCTGACGTCAGTTGTCAGTTGACTGTTGAGTTAACTGACGCCGTCAAGGGTTTGACCGAATATGCTGACGGTTTTAGCATATTCCGTCAAAGGTTAACGACAGTTGACGGAACCCTAACGCCATCAGAGTTGACGGAATATGCCGATTCCGTTAGGAGATTCCGTCAGGGTTGACGAAATATTCTACCGTGAATAGTACCGGCACGTAGTCTGGCCTTCCACCGGCGCATGCGGCGTGGGGCTATTTTTCGGCCCACGACGGCGCGTTGCTAGGGTTTTGGGACATTCCATATCGAATTTTGATGGTTTTGAGCCATAGGAGTTTGTTTAGAGCCCCATTTGAGTAATTCCAACGATAGTGATTAACTAACGGAGCATGTTTTAACTCGGGATGTTAAAGGAGCTGGGATGTGCTTATATCACAGGGTCCCTCGGGGCTAAGGTTTGCCTGAGTCGGTACTTTGGATGTACTGGGAACAGACTAGGTTTCTGGGATCGCGGGGCATGCATACTTCTAGGGATCAGGTTATAACACGAGATTCTCCTATGTTTGGCGTGGAAGGTGTCTTTCTCCGCTATATTGTTGAGGGTTCTCCGACTGGCATTAGAGGGTACGTCTCCGCCAGATTGTCGAGGGGTTCTCCAATGTTGGCGTTCGAGGGATCTTTCTCTGCCATATTGTGAAGACTAAGGTTGCTCAGGATGAGACGGGATATCGAGTATGACTCAGAGTAAGTCAGTGAGACTTAATTCAACCAAGTCTAGTTACTTCGTCATCCGGGTTAGTGGTGGTGTGGGCGAGGACCCAGATTGATGAGTTATTGACGGTTCGCAAGAGGCTAACCAATCAGTTTTCTTGTGTGATTACAGTAGAGGCTTCAACAGTGTCTGACCTACTGACATTTGGTGTCAGAGTGTGTTACCTTTCGGACCACCACTATTCTGAGGTTTCGGCTGTGACCTGCAAGCTATCATGCGTCTAACAGGTAGGTGTAGTCAGTAAGGTTTATTTAATATATTTAAGAACTAAGGGTACTCTTGGTATAAAAGTTTGTGGAAAAAGAGCTGTTAGACGGGATAAGGGCTTTTCATGGATTTCGAGGTGAAATTCGAGAAGAGTCCGTACATACGTAGCAGCAAGGGATTTTATGTTTTATTCATTTTGTAGCAAAATATTAAGGGAAACTAAATATTAAAAAAAAAAACAAGAAGAAGAAGATGATGATGAACGAAGGGTAGGGTTGGCTTCGCCGACCACCATACCACCATCGTCTCCCTCAGTGAGCTTCCCAATCACGGAGGGAAGCTTCCCAGCCAATCTTCCCCTATTGCCCAAATAGCTCATTCTGATTCCGAATCCATAAAGCAACTGAGAAAAATCTAAGCATGCAATACTTTTTGATCTACCTCCACTGCCTTCGCCGTTACTAGTAATGTTGAGTGAAACCACCCGAGAATCTGAGTTGCAGAAGACGTCGAACCATGAGCAGTGGCCTGGATTGACCGAATAATCCCAAGTGGAAAGCAAGCCTGGCGGATCCAAGACTGAGCTTTTGAGCTGAAGGAGAATCGATTCGTCAGAATCGCCAAGAGCGACGTCGTTCTTAGAGGTAGAGAAGACCCATAAAAGCAAAACGAGCTTAAGAACAAGCACCATCGAAATGGGTCTTATAAAAAAAACTCCTCCCTTTGATGATTGAAGAGCAAGAAAGGGAAAACCCCATCTTCTAAACTGTTTCAGCTAAGTGGGTCTCTGCAAAAATTACACAAACACACACAATGTCAGTAGAAAGCTTGAAATGATTTGGAAGGAATGAAATTGAATCCATAATTCTTACCCTTTGAGCTAGACTTTGACTACAAATATGACAGGGCCCTTCCCGAATTTCCCCTCGAAACACAGGAAAATCCCTGCTCCCGTCTGACAACTTAATAAAATTCCTAGAATACCCTTAAGCCCTTGCAATTAGTTAGGAGAATTCTGCCAAAAATCCGGCAGAATCTCCCTTAAGGATTGATTAACCGTCTTCCACCTGTTAGACGAAGGATCAAATAACACTCACAAATCACAACATCACCAAACAACCATCGACGTAGTCATAATGTACAATAAGTCCAAATGCTTATCAGAACATCAAGGTAAGAAAGGTAAATACATAAATATAAATCCTACTCGATATTCTAGGTAAATGCGCAGCTGAAATTTAATGCTTTCGCCTCTGGATATGCCCTCGTCAACTCAACAGCCTGGAGGGGATTTAAAACACGAAAAGTGTGAGTGGACAAAATAATCTTTTAAAACAATTTCCGAGGAAAACATACATTTTCCCCCCCTCCACGAGTAAAACAATGCATGCATAATATAAAATTCATTTTCAAACAAATCCATAAAGATAAGCCGAAAACTTACCGAAAAATTCATCGTTTTTGGTAAAACACCGATGGGATCCACGAAAACCCGAATAATGAAAACATCTCGTGGTCCACAACTCTACTTTGAAAACTCTTCTCAAAGGAGTTTAAAAATTCATGTGAACAAACCTGGACAAAAATATATCATAACATATCCCACTACTCCCCGAATGGAATCCCGAGTCGTAGCTCGATACCCTCCACACACCCAATATACCTCGAGTTGTACAGAACCCTATACTACGCGTAGATAGCCTCAACGACCTAGTGGAGAAATACCCTTCGACACCAGCGTCGGAGAACCCTCAACGATATGGCGGAGAAATACCTTTTACCGCCAGTCGGAGAAAACCTTGACCCTCGGGGACAGTAGTTCAGTGAAAACCAAAATTCCTGTTTTGAAATCCTTGTTTTTTGGCCTAAGCCAAATTCATTGAAAAACCGGGTTTATGCCCATATCCAATAAAATCACAAATCTGGGTCTGAACCCAAAAATCATGGACTTAACCGAAACCCAAAATCTATCACGTCAAAACGACATAAAAGTAGAGTCCAAAAACCAAGCCATAGCCCAAAACGTCATTCCCATGTCTAGTAATGATTTATTAGAATAATTTTCTAAATTCCAGAAATTTACCAAAAAAATACGTACCAAGAAACTATTTCAAATATACCTTTATGCATGCATTATAATTTACAAAACCAAAGTCCACTCATCGAACGTCCAATTATGTTCAATCATGAGTCATACAATCCTCTGAAGTTCCTGGAGCAGTATCGTCTGAGAAAAGTAATAATCGGGGTTACCAACGATAATTAAAAACCCTACATTCAGACTCCCTAAATCCTGGGAGGTCCGCACGTGTCTTACTAAAAACGCAGCCACTTCGGACGCCCAAAACTACCCCTAAACTATGTCCGATTAACCCGAAACCTGCGCCAAAAGGTCCAGGACGTCAAAACCTCATTGACACGCGTTGCTGTGACCCAAGGATCGGTCCCATGCGTCGCCATGTGCAGGCGGAAGGCCGGCAGCTCCGCCACGTACTGCCTACAATACCTCACGCGCATGCTACAGTACCTCACGCGCCCTGACTTGGCGCTGACTCATCCACTAGGTGGCATGTCACGTGAACCCCTATGACCGAACAAGTCAATGGAGAGTCACCGGAGAAGACGACCGCTTAGCCGTGCGCCGCCGACTGTCGTCGTCGAAAATCGCCATTACCGGCCGACTTTGAAATTTTCCTGACTTCCTCAAATCTTAACCGTTTTCACAAATTTACAATCTAAACCCATCTACTCAAGCCCAGGAACTCGAAACTGAAGTATAAACATGAAACTAATACTTGTGTTGGCCGAACTATTGATCGAAAGGTTCAGTTTTTCCTTTCCTCGGTTCGATGTCTCCCGCGGATGTTTCCTTTGATGGCCGGTACGTCCTTGATCTCGAGGAGGAGGATATTCCGATGGGTGGAATCAAATCGGACGAGGTTGCCTCGAATCAAAGTTCAAAATCTTGGGTTTTTGGTTTCGGTCGCACAGATTGGATGAGGATCGGGAAGAGAGAGAGAGAGAAATTAGGAGAATCTGAACTCTCTGGCTTAAAAATATATACCCAGGGCAAATTACCAAAATGCGTCTGAACATTCTAGACCCACAACTCTCTCATACGAACTCCGGTTCCCGCGTACCGTCTGTCTACGAACTTGTGAGTTCGAGACCTACGCAACAGTCCCCTAAAAACTACCAAAAGTGTTTCCAAACAAAAATTGACTTTCAAGCCCCTTATACAACCAAGGGTAATTTCGCCGTTTTACAAATTAATTTACGAAAATTCACTAATTAAATTCCCGGGTCGTTACAACTATCAGTAGCTTGACCGCTGCTTGCTCTTACATGAATGTCTTCCTTAGGAGGCTATGGCGGCTTCAACAAATTGACAGGGCCATTTTCATTTCCAACACCTTCGTTTGGCTCCCATCGGTTTGCAACTCAGCCGCTTTTACAGAACCCAAGATCATAGCTTTTACTAATGCTTGACTGGAATTCAGAACCAAAAATCTGAACTAAATCAAACTCGAAAATTGGGTAAATTTGAGAAATTGTATGTACCTTTGTAGCAGTGGGAGATGGGGACGGTGGAAATTCCTTTGCTTTTCCTTTCCTGTAATTCAAATCGAATCAATAGAAGCTAACAAGTGAGTTCCTTATTTGGAATTCGTTCAGACAATGTAGATTCCTCTTGGAAATTGGGCAATTCATGTCGATCGTGGGCGGTGGGTTGTGGCAGTGTGCGGAGGTCCAAAGAGGGAGACGATAGTAGTATGGTGGTCGGTGAAGCCAACCCTACCCTTCTTTCATCATCATCTTCTTGTTGTTTTTTGTTTTTTAAATATTTAGTTTCCCTTAATATTTGCTACAAAATGAATAAAACATCTAATCTCTTGCTACCACGTGAACATCCTAAATAGAATTTGTAATGTTGTTAACTTTTGGTGCAACATAGTTGACATAACGGGCATTCTGGGAGCACATTATTATGATTTCGCATTCGGAAAGTAAATTGAAACTTAATATCCTATTCAGTGTGCATTTTGAGTAATAAAATCCGCGCTAGGTGAATGTTAAGTAGTAGGCTGCAGAAAGCCCAAGTGAGCGCAGCCCAACACTAAGCACTAATCCGTAATAATGGCAGAAGATTAATGTCAGACTTGTCATTCACAATACCAAGTTCGTGAGCTTGGGAGTATAAAACGGTTGACCACAACCTCTGCGAAGTTGTTTTGGGGTTTTAGGGTTTTTGCAATCCGCACTTTTTCACCTTCTCTTGGAGAACTCATCCAATTCACAAAAGCAAGCCATGACTGCTCAGACCCAGGAAGAGCTTCTCGCTGCCCATCTCGAACAGCAAGCCATCGATGTAAATTTTAACTCTCCCTCCCTCCCCGTCTCTCTCGATTAATGATTTATGATTACCTTCTCTGTGTGTGATTAATTGGAAAAGTTGATTAATTTTATACATACACGTTCAGATGTGTGTGATGGTGCGGAAAATACCAGAGATTTACTTTATCTATGGTTTTATCTGCTACTGGAAAACCTGATTTGATAGTTCAAGTAAAAACTTCAATTTGGTATTAAATATAAACATAATTCCTTTGTTTATTTATTTTTTGTTTTGTTTCTACTCATTTAATTGTATGTATGTGTTCAATCTTGTAATACTTGCTCAACATATAATTTCAAATATCGTGACCAAAGATTTATAGATTTGGTAAGTTATTACTCTGCCCAGTATGATTATAATGATTATAATGAAGGTTTGTACTTAAAGTGGTTCCATAGAATGGTTGTTTGAAGGAATGAAAGTAAATGTAATATAACTTTATCACATTTACATCAACAGTCTTCCACCTTTCGTTGATGCAATTGTATCATACTCTCTCTGTTGCACATTGTGGAATTTCTTTTGATACTTAAGCTCACTTATTGTCATACAATTGAAATCATTTCTGTCTTCAAATGTCTGCTCATGATGTTGTTAATTTTGAATCTGGAAATAGTAAAGTTTGAATATGGTTCATTATTATTTTTACTCTTGTTTCATTACTTTTAAAGTTTTAGGGTAATTTCTTGGGATTGTTCAAATTTAATTGTTTTTTTTTTGGTAGCCTGATCAGCCTACAGTTGAGGAGGAAGAAGACGATGATGAAGATGATGAAGATGATGATGACAAGGATGACGATGAAGCCGAGGGTAAGTTTTACAAATTTTGATCTCAGCATATTTCTCTATTCCTTCTCTCCCTTCCAGCTTCTCTACCCTTTTTTCAAAGAATATGTGCATTTATTCATTTAATATGCACTAAATTTGCAGAAAATATTTTGTGTTTAAGTTGGAATGGAATTTAATTTATTATTCTAAAAGTAAATTTTTTTATGAATTGTCTAATCTTAAGACTGTAACACTTACCTGCCATATATATATATATATTCATATATATATATATTTATGAATTAATTAAGTGTGATTTAATTTTTATATATATATATATATATTCATATTGATATCTATGTCACATAACTGCAAGATATTAAGCAATCCAGTTGAGATGTTTGTGACGTTACATTTTTAGTATATGAGCTCCCAGTTTTTTTCTTTATGATAAAACATGAACCAAGTTTTTTACTTGACTACTTGGGTCATTTGGAACCCACCTAGGACATATAAGACCTTCTCAATAAGGACACAACCTCATCTGTTTTATACTTTTTGAACATGTATACTTCCTATTACCTTCCTACTCTTTCCTTTGTGATCAGGACAACTAGATGGGGGGGCAGGTGAAAGGTCAAAACAAAGCAAAAGCGAAAAGAAAAGCCGCAAAGCAATGTTGAAGCTTGGAATGAAACCTATTCAAGGTGTTAGCCGGGTTACAGTAAAAAAGAGCAAGAATGTTCGTGCATTTCCTGCTGTGTTATTTTTTTATTTGATTACCTTTTAAGTTTATCGTATTTGTATTAGTATTTGGCTTTTAGTTAACATAATATCTTTCTGTCTTCAAAAACCAGATCTTATTTGTGATATCCAAACCGGATGTTTTCAAGACTCCAGCCTCAGACACATATGTGATCTTCGGTGAGGCAAAGATTGAGGACTTGAGTTCGCAATTACAGACTCAAGCGGCAGAGCAGTTTAAGGCTCCTGATCTCAGTCAGGTAACCTCCAAACCTGAGACCTCAGCCATTGCTCAGGACGACGAAGATGTAGATGAAACTGGAGTGGAGCCCAAGGACATTGAGTTGGTGATGACACAGGCTGGAGTATCTAGATCGAAGGCTGTAAAAGCACTGAAGGCTGCAGATGGAGATATAGTTTCTGCAATCATGGAGCTTACCAATTGAGTATTTAGATATTTTCTCATCTGATGGTTTTGTTTTCTTCTATTTTTTTTTTTAATTATTTATGATTTGTCCAGCCAGGCCTTTTGTGCTTGAAGTTGGTCTGGATTATTTGAAACTTAGTTATGTCTTTCTCTCATCCTTGTTATACCAGTGACGAGCTGAGAATTGCATAAAACTGAGCAATGTTCTTTTTGAAGCTTAGTAGTGGAACTTTTCTTTGATGTGTGGTCTTGTTCACAAGCATACTTTGATTATGATATATGATGCAGGTGAAAGTCTCAAACATATCCCGTAGTTTCCATGAAATCAAGCTAGTTCATTGCCCTATTTGCTAATGTCTTGCTTCCAAAATCTGTTTGTGACGTTTAGATTGAATGTTGTGAAATTGGGATATGGAATATGAATGTAGGTTGATTGATGCCATTTTATATCCGAAAAACTTATCTTTGGTTAGTATCAGCTTCCACATTTTGCGTTTGGTGCAAAATTAGTAAGGAAGATGATGGAATGGTGTTTTTCCTTTAGTGTATGTAGCTCATTTACAATATAGAGTCATGGTGAGTGAGTCTGAGTTGGTGCATGTTGGAGTTAGGGCGGCGTTTGTGAAGGTCAATCCTTATTACTTCTTTACTCCTTACTCCTTACAGAGAATGACAACATTGAAAAAGTCTTGAGCATAGAAACCGTCTTCAATTATGGAGAATGCCAACCATATTGCCAGGAATTAAGGTTCTTTCCATAAAGTTACTGTAAAGGGATCTAGTGTTCAATAATTTTGGTCCCAAGTATAAATCCAGTCGGTAATTTCTCTTGCTACTTGTTACATTTGGAGAAACGTTTTGGTGTTATTGTCACGCCGCCACTTTCACTGCTGGGTTTGGGTTCGGGTTTTCTTTTTAGGGGAATTATCGTTAATGTCTCTTTTCTGTAAAATTTATCCATCGTTAATTCCTTTTCATTTTTTATCCATTAATAAAAATTAGAAATAGGATATTTACACTTTTGGCTCAAATATAAATAGAAAAGAAGAGAAATCAAACACCCACTTAGCTATGCGAGCAGATCCGCTGTCCCATTTTCCTGCCCCTCTTTGTGTCCCACTCTATAATCTGATGACATGTGTCAATGCACTTAATTTAATCTTAACTCTGTTAAATTGAAAAACAAAAACTATTAACTTAAATAAATTCAAAAAAGTAAAAATTTTAAATTGGAAGAAAATTAAAACCAAGAAGCAAACAGGAAGTCACGAACCATGTGAGAGCTTGGGTGAAGGTTACTACTCGCCCATGTCAGATAGGCACCCACTCCATTTCCGGCGACCTCTCTCCTAACCCCAGCCAACCCTTCTCTGTGAATCAATGGCCAAATACTCAGATCTGCTCCAAATTGAATCTGTCCAAAGTGATCTCATCAGAGGGTGGTGAGGCTGATTTGATACAAGATGGTGACCGGTTGAGAACGATGATGGTAAGGTAGTGGTGCTGTTGAATCCATCATATTGATGTGGGTTTTTTTGCTTGAGTTGGTCTGATCCTATATTCCCATTCATCTACGGTAGTGTGCATAAAAGGGTTGGAGGCTATTCTTCTAGGAGAACGCTTAATCTGCAGTTGAAATTGGGAAAGATGCCTTTTCTATAGTTGATTCCATAAGCCAGAAGGTTGGCCTCACGTCTTAGGTTCTGATTTTAAGGCTAGGAAAGGGGTTAAAGCTATGAGATGGGTGGTAGTTCCGATTGGAGCGGTGGCAGTGGGGGTTGGAGCTGGGGAACTTGATGGCGGCTTGGCTGTTGATTTTCCTGCCAATTTTTATTTTAGATTTTTAAGTTTTTTTCTTTTACAATTTATCCAAATTAACAGAGTTAAGTTTGAGTTAAGTACTTTGACACATGTCTATCATATCATACAGTGAGACACAAAGGGGGACATGGAGATGGGACAGCGGATATGCTCCCCTTAGCTACTTCTCTTGAAAACGGAAAAGAAAGGAAACGAAGAGAGAGAGAGAGCGAGCGATGGTTCGATTGTGGAGAGCTTCAGCGCAACCAGTGACCAGAAGCAAATACCAGTTTCGCGATATCTCCCTTGCGCAATTTCTCCGTCGTCTCTCTCCGTCGTCCCTCTCTGTCGTCCCTCTTCGCCGTCTCTCTTCGTCGTCTCTATCCATCGTCCCTCTCCGCCCTCTTTATCCGTCGTCCCTCTCCGTCCTCTCTATCCGTCGTCCCTCTCTTATACTTTTCCTCCCATCGCCCACGTCGAAAAAATCTCGCTTGATTCATTTTCATCTTTGTAGAGATAAGCATATGGAGCAGATCTCGACCTTCTACGAAAATGAGGGGTAAGTATATATTTTATTCTTCCTTTTATATCTTCCTTCGTTCCTATTTATTCCTCTATGTCTTAAGCAAACCAATCTGGTGTGTTTTAGGGTTTAGCATATGTTGATGAGTTTTTAATCAATAATTTGGCTTTAGGGTTTGATAATTTGGTTATTAATTGTTCAATTTTGGGGCTTAGGGTTAACGAGTATCACAAATTGTTTGTATCTTATTTTCAATATAATTTTTTGTATTCCAGATTTATGCCTTTCCATATATGCAGTTAGTTTATTTAACCATTTAGTGTAATATTACATTTACCTGCTAGATTATTATCTTCTCTTCTTCGACTCTCTCTCGCACTCTCTCAATCTCTCAGTTGCTTTATGTATTTCTCGAACTCTCCCTGAGTTCATGTATCAGTCACACTTCCTCTGTTTCTCAGTCTCTCTTGCGGTGAAGAGCTCCAATGTGGATTTGAGCAGCATCAAGTGTTGCTCTTGCGGTGACCGATTGGTTTGTGTTGACATTGATTCTTCTAGCATATGCACCTGGGTATTTGCTTCTTAACTTTGCTTCTCACTTAATTGAAAGTAGTGTTGTTTTAAATCTCTTTAGTTTGTAGTTAATTGAAAGACATTGCTAGTTTATTTTTATTTTCATTTAAAAGGCGTTAAGGCAAATGAAATATTACTTCTTAGTTCTTATTGTTGAGAGTCAAAGTTGTGGTTCTTGATCTATTGTAGGTGCATCTATTTTTGGTTTCTTGAATGATGTTTTCATATTTCAGGGGAGTATGCATTAGTGACTTAATACCATTTTATCTTGGGAAGCTATTTAGGAAATCCAAGGCCTCTGATGATTTTTTTTCAAGGGTTAATCCACTCCTCCCGTCTATCTTCTGCGTTCTTATACATTTTCATAATGCACAAACCTATTATGCAATTCTTAAACACCAAATTGTGTCATTTAGTAATTGTTAATCATGATGATGTTGGATGCAGTTAGGGGTTGGCAAAGAGAAAGCTTTAAGCATAACGAATGCAGTGCGATATGGCAATCTCATGGGTTTTGGTGAGCTCTAATTAGATGGGAAGCAATACTTAATTGCTTGCATTTTGCCATTTGATAGTAACATCTTAGTGCATTTTGACTTTCAGTTGAATGATTTTCCCTTGGAGTTTGAACTCTTAACAGCTTTTCTAGCTGGAACTTTGGTTAGTTAGATATGATTCATCTTATTTTCTTATTGATAATTGCTTTGATTTCCTTGGGAATGAGTCAAATGACATGCTTTTGTCTGAGTTGTGGATAATCCTTCACACAGAAAACTTGTGATGTACATGTTGAGAGACGGTTTATTGTGTTGTGGATTGAATTGAACTAATGAAAGATCTATTTACTTTTAGTTATTGCATTAATTGAATTCTTAATTTTGGCTTATGCAGTTCAAAGCATAAGAACATCAAAAATTTGTTGCATGTGCAGTAAAGGAGGCAAAGCATTTATAGAGGCATTGTTGCCTCGACTAAACCCCAAAAATATGAATGGAGGACCGACTATGCCATTTGAGCTTGAGGTTAGCATTCTGGTCACCCTTTGCTATTCTCATAATGATAAGAGATTAGATGCATGCAGTTATTTCCTGCCTGGATCCCTATTGCAGTTTAAGAATAATTTTTCTGTTTCTGATTTTAAGTTAATTTTCTCCTAAGTGTGTGTGTGGGCATATATATACCCTCTAACCCCAGGCAATAATTACAAGTATACTTTGCAATGTTATTGTTCATATTCCTTTACATGCATATACTTCCTATCTTTTCACCTTAAGTACTGAAAGTTGTGGTTCTCTCAAGTTGTAGAAGCAACATTGCTCTCAAGAATACAGCGTTTAGAGAACAGATTAATGGATGGGTGATCTCTTCCAAATTTCCCAGGTTCTCTGATATGTACACACTTGTGATAGAAAGTGCAGACCCTAAATCTATCTCTGCAAATCAACCCGTATAGTTTACCAAGAGTGTTACTAATTGGTCTCTCTCTCTGTCGCTCTCACTCTCTCACATACAGACCAAAACTTGAACATGAACCCTCATAGATTCTACACATTCATATGGAGTGATGCGTACTCAATTTTGTAACATTTCAAGTTCACCAAGGATGGAATTTTGGTGGAGGGCCTCTTCTGGAAAGATGTTGAAATACTAATAGATGAATCCCAAAGAAAACTAAAGAAGAGCAAGTGAGATTAAACTACTTATATACCCACATTTTGGTGGGACAGATATTACCTTATTATAGAATATAGGGGATGCTTTGGTGTGCTAATTGCATACTTGTGGAATTTTTATGGAATTTTCTATTCAGCCAATTAAAGCAGTTTTAGGCTTTTGTAGAAGCACAATTAGTAGTCACTTTTTTATGGTTTTTGATGTGCCTACATCTGTTATTGAAATGAATGATTGAGCCTTCTTTTTCTTGTATTTGATGAGACAAGGATGATGCAATCTATAGGGTTTTTTTCTTGCTGAGTGAAAGCAATATGCTTTTGGATATAGATGACTATTGATTTTGGTGTTTGCTGAATTAGCTTAGAATTTTGTTCACTTTGCTAACTTGGAGCAGAAATTTCTTAATGACTCTTCGATTCTACCAATCATCTTGTTGTGCCTAAGCCAAATGACACATTTTACACAGTTTCGTAAATTTTAAATTGGAATCAACCACATAGATACCACTTATATACATTTTATCTACCGGTTATATACCGATTTAAAACTAGTTGAAGATAATTTATAAATCACTTATATATCGCATATGGATCACTTATACACTAGTTATGTATGGGTTATATGCCGATTATTTACCATATATACGATTCGGATGCCATTACTATGAAAGCAGCAAGTGATGGACCAAATACTCATGGAACGTACTTGATTTCATACTCCTATGTACTTCCCTTATGTTTTCTACACCATGAAATGACTATAACCAATCACCTTGCAAATCCTACCTCAAATGAGACGTAGGAGACAATATCTTATGTTCTCACTTGGAATCTGCCACATAGAGACCACTTATATATACGTTATCTATCAATTATATACAGGTTATATACCGGTTTAAAACCTGTTAAAGCGCAGTTATAGACCACTTATATATCGCTTACAGATCACTTATACACCGGTTATGTATCGGTTATCTACTACACATGCAAAAATAGATTTCATTGACATTAGTAAATTGTACACATTGTTCAAATAAACGATATATTTTCCAATATCTTAATAGTACAATTTAGCCAAGAAAACATTTACCCTAACTACTTGGAGAGTTTTGTACATATTATAAGTCAATCGAAAAATTCTGTTCATGAACTTTCCAGCAACCGAGGATGACCAACACAATTATTCCAGTTAATAATTAAGAAGGAAGAGAGCAAGTTGGAATAGAGCAAGTTGAAATTCTTCATGTGTGCAAAAAAAATTTGTTCTTAATGAGTTTTCGATTCTACATCGTCAAAGTACGACTTTTGGTCCCGTACGACTCTTAAGTAATGTGATTGTCAAATGAAAAGTTTCATAGCTACTAGTTTGAGGCCTATGCCAATATCCAAACAACCCTTCTTAATAACGGACGGGGTATGATTCCATGAATAATTCAAAGGAAAGAAGATGAAGGAGAGCGAAAAAGGGAAGGTGGTTGTATATAATCGGTATATAACCAGTAGATAAATATATATATAAGTGGTATCTTGTGATAGATTCCAAATGAGAACATAATTTTAGGGTTGTCGGCCTTCTCCACTTCAAGGGCACCAGCTATGTCAATGTTTTCCCAATGTCGGTCCGGTTCCATGATCATCACAAATCCAATGTAGGACTAAACTTTAATGTATGTCAATTTTCCGTCCAGGATCATGTGCACTGAACCACTTTAAATAGATGCTAAGAACATAAG
Source organism: Oemleria cerasiformis (assembly GCA_037349345.1). Classification (NCBI taxonomy): domain Eukaryota; kingdom Viridiplantae; phylum Streptophyta; class Magnoliopsida; order Rosales; family Rosaceae; genus Oemleria; species Oemleria cerasiformis. The sequence continues at coordinate 14,395,081 of JAZGTL010000006.1, forward strand.
GAGGCTTGTGAATAGTCATCTATTTGAGGGCCATAACTTTCTGCTTGCATCGCTGGCAATGATATTGCCTTTCCCCTCCATATAATAACTTAATTTGCTGCTAGCGCCCTCAAAGTCTATCATCCAAAATCCATGATACATAAATATTCAAGCTGCAAAACAATTCAACAACATCCACATCAAGCATTAACTATAATCCATTGCAAGCTACATTGTACTCGAGTTATGAGTCAAGAGACGAGTCAAGTGATGATTCAAGTGATGGTTCAGATGATGATTCTATCCTCACAGCAAATGAATGTCAACATGTTCAAGTGATGGTTAGCATTTGACCCTTCAAAATGAGATAGCAACTTTCAGAGAGGTTTTCCAACTTATGAGATACTTGCATAGTTGCATACAATATGCTTAGAGAAATTTCTAATGCTAAGAATTATCACCTGCCGATGATAATTATGGCATTTTCCATTCTTGTAGTATATAAGTAACAAACACTTCAAAGTCATTGTTGCATGCCTCACTATAGTATCTGCAAGTAATAAAGCTTAGAGAAAACTTTCCACATATTCAAAGCAACAAAAGTGCTACACATAAGAGCAGTGGCATAGGATAAAAACAAGCAACAATAAAGAGACAGACAGAGGACATAAGCAGGGAATTCATACAGAATAAGAAAGACTGCTCAAACCCTCACAAAAAGGTATAGGAAAAACATGCAATACTTAATAAAGCTTACACACCAGTAATCCTATTTCCAACCCTAGTGATCGTGAACTTTAAATTGAGGATTTCAACACAATTGAAAACCCTTTTGTAATCCTATTTCCAATGTCCATAAAAGATCCATATAATATATTAACATCCTACACCACATATAATATATCAGTAAAAAAGTTGTATTCACAGGTTACTTATAACAATAAAGACCGTCTACGTACCATTTACCAAAATGATGAATATGGCATGCCAGAAAGGTGGTATGGTTTTTGGAGGAAGCATTGCCAACGGGTGTAAAAGATCGTCACTTTGATACCACCAGTAAACACCAACTATATGAAGCATAAAAGCACCATCAATACTCAAAAGAACCGAGATTTTCCTATCTCCCTGCAGAAACCAACAATTTTACTAGATACCACTTATATACATGTTATCTACCGGTTATATACCGTTTATATACCGACTTAAAACCTGTTAACGAGTAGTTATAGACCACATATATATTGCTTTCAGACTACTAGAGGAGATGACCAAATACTCATGGAATGTACTTGATTTCATACTCCCACATACTTCCCTTATGTTTCTTACACCATGAAGTGACTACCACCAATCACATTGCATTATAAAAGCCAACTACAAACCAAGTAAATTGCCACATAGCTAAGGTTGAATGAAAACAATTATAGTCAAACTAGAAACACCGAAAACACATAGTTGAAACTACACTAGGCAGTAAAGCCAGTTAGTTCTCTATTTTGCATCGTAGTTGGCTGTTCATTCCAGCAATTTGATTGATTACTCATTAAGATAGTGTCGCCTTGCTCGTCAATTTAATCTTCAACATTCTTTTCAGTCGCTTTGACTTGTCAGCATCTTCAACTAGCTTACTAACAAGACTGGAGGTAATGTGGATGCTAAAATCACCCACGGTGGAACAACTCTCTGGTAAGACACCTGGAAGGCTGGAAACATTGATTCAAAGCTCAATTAATACAAAATTGATATGTGTATACCTCAAAATGACATTAAATGGGGAGAAAATACAAAGTAAAACACAACATTCTTGTTGCAAAAAACTCTAGATTCTAGTTGCAACAAACTATGAGAAATTCACATACTTCGGGTCTTGTATATATTTGAGGTATACTTGAGGATTGAAAGAATACGGGCTGATCAAGAAAATAGAATAAAATAGAATTCTCACATTCATGAAATTTCAAATCTGAAATCCCTACTTTTATATACTTATAGACTATTTTTCTATGAAATAGCAGTCCATATATCTAAATCAGGTTTTCTAGCAAGAATAAAACAATGATATAGTTTGTTAATTCCTAATAACCTCAATTGTGGTCTTGTTTTGCAAATGAGGTATATATGCCAACCTAAAAGAACGATCAGTGCCACACACAATGGAAATAGCAAGAGCCCATAAATGACTTGAAAATTTAAAGAAAAATGATAAGCAAACTCTCCTGTATGCAATGGCTCAAGGGTATAACATGCAAAACTCACACATTCCACCCTCAAGAATGAAGGGTGACTTAAAGATTGGAGCATTCGTCCAAAGTTATCAACTTGCTCATCATCTACAAATTCCTTGGCATAGGGTGTTGTTTGATAATAAGGTTAATGTCCAAAACAATTTCACCGTTTTAGGAACAACAGTTCACTAGCAATCGATCAAATGATAACTTTACTTTTAATCCATCTTAGCTGTCATGATTTCTTTGAAACAACAAAATTTGTGATCAATGCTTTTAAATTCTACTAAAACGGGATGCAAGATGACTCAATGACTGTTACACGAATTACCTCGAAAGCAAGATGTTGTGCTGCTGATTCCCCTTCCCTTGACTCCAAATCAGCTCGGCTAAAGTAATCTAAAGAACATCCGATAAACTCATCTATCATTCTCATCATTACTCTCCCCATAGTTTCTACAATATCTAAAGTACCCTGCTTTCTTATTTTGGAAATAGAATAAAACACTCTGATCCAACGAAGGATATTATAAACAAAGCTAATCAAAATTCTAGTCACATTTTGAAACATATGCAGAAAATTGTTGTGGTAAAAAATCATAACAAATCCAATCCTATAGAAATGGAGAAAGGTATTAATTCCTTATGAAACGAAACGGCATTAACATAAAACAACATAAATTTGATACCTTGCGCTTGATTTCATGGATAAGGTTATCCGAATCTTCGACGTCGGGCATGTACGTGGAGGGGACCTGACCTGAATCCCTGAAAACCGAGACGGTGTAATTGAAGATGCACATGAGGGCCACGCGGTGAAAACGGCGGTGTTCATTAAGCCCGACGACGACAGGAGATCGAACCAACGGTCTATAAATATGAAAACTGTCGAGAAGTAAATGTAGGCGATGGCCAATAATGCGAATTGAAACCTCCCTATTGCTGCTAGACCCAGAGGCGCAGGCCGTAGGGGAATGGGGCGAGAATCGATGACGACTCCAGCGTTGACCACCGAGGCATTGTCTTCATGGGTTTTTGGCTGAAATCGAGGGGGAGGAGAGAATAGAGAGAGGAGAGAATAGAAGGAGAAGAGAAGTAGCTAAGTGGGATTTAAGCTTCTTCTCTTTTCTATTTATACTTGGGCCAAAAGTACAAATACCCTATTTCTAGTTCTTGTTGATGGATAAAAAATGGAAAGGGGGTAACGAGGGATAAATTTTGCGAAAATTGGGCATTAGCGATAATTCCCCTTCTTTTTATGAGCTCCAACTTGCTGTCATCTTTTGACAAAAATAAAAATAAAATTTGCTATGTCATCTGCCCAAAGACTGAACCAAGCAATCACACTCACATATAGAGAGCAAAAGAATCATAAATCATGAGAAATTTTTGCTTTTATAATACTTTTAACATTGAGTTGAAAACCAGATCACATCAGTTACTTGAAAACCAGATCACATCAGTTACTTGAAACCATCCCCTACTCTTTACAATATTCTGATTTAGGCTCTCGACCTTTTGCTGCTTCTGTTCCTGCATTGCCCAAAATGCCCTCCACAATGTCATGTCTTAGGCATTAGAAGAATTCTGTGAAGCAAGGGTTTATGGCAATTGGTAACATTACAAAGTATAGAACAAAAAAATGCTCAAGACAATCTGAATCATAATTCACAAACCCAAGCCACCCGCCTGCAAATATATGCGCACGTATCACATGTATAACAGTTTGATTGATACAACAAGATGCCTGTTTCATCAATCTCAAAAACCAGAATCTAATTTTAAGGTCTCAAACCACATCGATTCTTCAAAAAAATTCTCAGAACAAATTATTCACAGAAGTCCGTAGTTTTATTTAAGCACATCATCAAGTTCAATTGAGTATTGAAACCAACCCTTCAGATTATGAACTTGATTCAAACCCAGAGCATATAATTTCTGCTAATATGTACAGCTACAATCTACGATAAAAAAAATCAATAAGAACAAAATATGAGCCAATTTTTGTTCTGAGGTTTCTACTTGCTTACAACAGAATTCCCAATTGTAGATAGAAACTCAGAAACCCTAAAGTCCCAGAATGAAAATAAAGTAAAATAACAAAGAGAAATCACAGCCCAATCCAAGTTGAAAGGAATACAGTAAAATGAGAGGGGAGAAATTACCAGGGCAGAGGTTGCAAAGGTTGGAGGATGTGAAGAAGTCGAAGGACTTGGGAGCAGCAGAGCAAAGGTTTTAGGGTTTAAACCAGAAAAGAGGATATTGGTAACCAAGGAGAGCTTGGTATTCAGGTGTTAAGAGTGAGGTTTTTCTAGATAAGAAAGAGTGGGGTGTTGCGATGCGTAATATATAGTACAAATCATCATTTTTATGTAAAAACAATGCTTGGTTTAGTAAAATATTAGATCAACGAATTTCAATATCACAGGGTAAAAGAGCAACTGTAAAAACAATGCTTACCCTATAATGTAAAAGAGGGAATAAAACATCATTTAATGAAACAACAAGAAGAACCCACAACTAACTTACCCTAGAAAGTTTCTCATTCTGATACTTAGTGGCAGCCTTTCTGAGCCTATCTTACACAATGCATGTGTCCATCTGTACCAGGTTCTTATTATATAAAAAAGAAGATTATTAGTTCTTAAACTGTAGAATTCCATTACATAGAAAATCCTTGCTCAGTTTCATATTTGATGCCTCTATCACTGCTGCTGCTAATCCCGGAATGTTCTTCCTCAGTGACCTTTACCTTAGCCCCACAGCAGGTCTTCCTGGTATGCCTCTTCTCAGCTTCAATATCTTTCTCATCGCATATTTCATCTTTTTTCCCAAGATACAATCTTCGCTCCAGGAACTCGGAATTCTCCTTCCAAACCTCTCCATTACTATAAACCTCCTTCTTCCATATTGGAACTGATGCCTTTATCTCATCAATTATAAACTTACATGCATCCAATGCATCAACTCGGTGCACAGCTGAGACTGCAATGAAAACACTCGTTTTACCAACCGGAACTGGGCCCAGGCAGTGGGCAACTGCAATGGACAGGAGATTCCAGGATGATCTAGCAGATGAACAAATGGATTTCAAGCACCGTATTGCCATGGGAACATATGCTTCGTATCTCAGCTCCAAGACTGCGTTCCCTTCAAAGGTGTCGCGTGTGGTACCAGAAAATGTTGCCATAGCACCTGCCTGTGGGGCACTCACATAATTAATATATTTGGTAATGTCAATTTGTGTATCCTCCTCTAAGATTTCCACTAGATTTTTCTCTTCAATATCCATCTCGGTTTGGGACTTCAGATTAGACTCCTCAAAATTATTCTCTTCAGTATCCTCCTCAAAATTAGTCTCTTCTTTCAGCCTGATCTTTCAAACCTGTGTCTTAAGGTCCTGTGGTTCAATATGAAGACAAATCAGCCGCATCATTGCATGATGAATGAATGATAAATAGTATGAGAATGTTAGTACCAAATGACCCAAAGAACCAAAGAGAAGTCACTTGGCTTGTAAGTGGTCATTGGAAATGGCAGTTTTTACCGAAGAAGTGGCATTTTTTACGAAACAACACACTAGTACAGATTGTTGAATCCTGAAACATGTTCTCCCATTCCACCTATATATATATATATATATAGCCTACCGATTTGAGAATACAATGATACAGTAGCTCCAGTCTTAAATCTAGTTCTTTCTATTGTTTTTATCTCCTACTGATTTGTGAAACATGTATGGCTGAAAGATATAAATACCAATCAATAAAATTCATTCTTTCTCCTCCTTTTTGTCAAGGAAATCCAATGGCAATAAAGAGGAAAGATCAAACATCTTAAGCCAGCTAACAACTTGTCAAGAATTTCCAAGTGAAAACTGAACCAAAAAGCCTAGCACAATTCTTAAAAAAGCAGCAAAATGAAAAAAGGGGAACCCACAGACTTCGCGAAATCCAATAAGCCATGAAGAAATTGTAAGAGCTAAGCTCTAGGATCAAATTACAGGGGTGTGACAAACCATGATAAGTTTCACAAAGAATATGCAACCAATTGACAAAAATTCAGATAGAAGTGACATACCAAGACCACAACATTCAATTTCAAGCGGAAATCACCAATTGAAGTAGAGAAATACAGAAAGAATTACACGAAATTAAATAAAATCCCCAAAAATTACCTCCTTAAACAACAACTTGAACCCTAGGACAAAATCTCTCAAATCCGTACCGAGGAACGAATTTAAATCTAAAGCTCACTCAGCCATGTTCGAATGGAGAAACCCACAATAAATTTCATTAAATTTGAGTAAGTGAGGAAGACAGTTGAGGAGAGGGAGAGAGCAGAGGAGTAGTACTAGTCAGAGCGCAGAGAGTACGCGTTTGTGTGAGAAAGAAAACCAGTGATTAGTGGAAAACTGGAATTTTTTTTTTGGAGTTTTCTATATCCACTTCTTATATATATAGTTCTGTTTACATCTCAAAAGATCTCACTTTTGACCAAAATAAATACCCATCTCACAAAGCCCAGCCCAAAGAACGCCCACTTGGATGTGGAAGCGTGTAAACTTGGAGAAAAGGAAGTTGATTCTGACGCGCCGAGGATGTCAGAGGGCAAATGAGATATTCGAGACAAGCAAATTGCAATGCCAGTCCCGCGGAGATCTACTTGACAAGCCAAATCAGCCCTCACCGCCGGTAAAATAGGGAAAAAGCCTTATTCTCAAGGACAACCAATCAATCAATCAAACAAACAAATTGATCAACCTAATCAATTTCAAAACAACTGCAAACCCTCAAAAATTTCTTTGTTCAAAGGCTCACCTCTTTAGGCACAACCTGTTTCTTCGATCTAGGATCAAGATTCAGTCTCTCTTCTCCTCTCCTTCTTAGTTCCCGACTAGGAATACAAAGCTTTTCCCTCATCCCGACTGCCTCTCAAACCAGTCCCTGAGGAATTCCCAAACATTGCCTCATCCCGACTACCACTCACTCTAGTCTTTGAGGTCCACATACACTCAACCCTTGATGTATCACCGTCGTTTGAATACTCTACCAACCCATGGCGTGATTCCGACTGATGTTCATCTCAGTTGATGATTTCTAGAAGATCGTGCCCCTCAACGAGGCTTGATTGCGAAGGAAATGTTTACTTACAACACTTGTATTTTGTTTGTTGCATTTAACATCTACGCATTTACTTTCTAATACCTGTACTGCACTTTCTTTACATTTCAAAGGATTCTCTTAAGAGGAATTTTTAGTATTCGGAATATACCAACCATTGCATTTTGTGGCTGTTTCAAGCCTATGTGTTCTGGTCCAATACCATGATCCCGACGTAAGGAAATTCTCACACCTAACTACTTCTAACTAATAACAAACTTCTAACATGAACAAATCGGAATTAACATAAACTAAACTTGGACTAGACTAGAAAGAAAATTTATTAAAGTCCTTGGATACATTAAGAAGAAGGCATAGAAAAGAACATCGCAAGCAATTTGCCAGCTCGCCTCACAGTCACTTGATCGAAGAAAGGTTCTTGGGCCGCAACAGAACCCATTCATAACTGTCTAGTAGTAGCTTCTACTAGTAGCACGCCTACTTTGAAGGCAGCTAAGGCCTATTTACTTCTTGGTCAGCCCATTTAGGAAAAGACCGTGTTATTAAGGCCTCCAAGCCCACTAGCCTTCAACCCAAATCAAAATCCAAACAAGTCCACACAACCACCATTACTAAAAGAAACCCACACGAGCATGCTCATTCAAAGTGCCGATTTCGACAGTCAACCACCAAAGGCGACCTCGAGCCCGCTGTCGCATTTTTGGGCAGAACAAGTCCTCCATTCAAAATTTCAACCTATAAAACAAGTTAGTATGTGTGGAGATGTAAGGCATAACTCTTTCCTTTTTGGTTATAATTATATATTTCAGCTTTATTTTTCTTAACTTTTAAATAATATCGTCACTTAGTACTAGTGTTATCTCTCTTCATACGTTACATGTGAAGTCTCAAGCTTGACTTTCATAAAAGGTGATATCGACACCTAATGTAACGACCCGGACCAGAAATTAAACTATTTTGAGGATTGAACAATTTTACCCTCAGTTTTGGACGGGTTCGGGAGTCACTTTTTGACTGGCAAGACTTTTGGGAAATTTTCTAAAGTCGTTGCGTAGGTCTCGAACTCACGAGTTCGTAGACAGGCGGCACGCGGAAAACGGAGACCCGGTGAGTACGTTACGGGTCTAGAAGCTTCAGGGGCAGTTTGGTAATTTTGGAGAAGTTGGAACTATATAATAGCTATTTTCTCTCTCCTCGGTAGATTGGTCAATATGGGCTCTCTCTCTCCTACCCGAAAACCCCCCCGTGTGAACACAGCTTGATTTTCATCGGACGGATTTCGATCCGAGTTGAGTGAAACCAAGGTCGGGAGGGTCATCCCCGGGACCCCACGAGCATTTTGGGGTAGATATTGGAGCGGGAGCACCGCCGTAGGCGACGGACGGAGGAGGGAGGTGAACCGAAACTTCTCGGCCGTTTTTCGGCCAAACCAGGTACGATCTCGGAACTTTGACCTCATATTTGGATTCCTGGTGAAGAGTAGATAAATTTCCATGTATAGATCGTGAAAAACGGTTAAGAAATGAAGAAGTTAGAAAACTGGTAGTTTCGGCCGGAAATGGGGGATTCCGGCGAACCAGACGGCGGCGGAGGTGGCGGTCCGGTCATCTTCTCCGGCCAGCCTCCGGCGACGGTGACGGCGTCCGGTCGTCTTCTCCAGCGAGTCACCGGTGATCGGTCGGGTCGAGTTGAACTGGTCGGGTTGAGCGAACCGGTCGGGTCGAGTTGGACCGGGTCAGGTTGAGCCGGACCGGGTTGGACCGATCCAGGCACGTGAACACTGTAGTAGCGCGTGACAGGCGCGTGAGCACGCGTGGGTGCGTGTGCCGACCTTCCGGCGGCGCGTGGGGCCGAGACTGAGGTCACGGCGACGCGTGGGAACTAGTTTTCGACGTTCCGAATCTGTTGGTACAGGTTTGAAGTTGATCAGACGTCGTTTAGAGGTGGTTTTGGGCAATCCCAGCGGTAATAGTTGACCGTATTAGCGGGTTTTGAGCTCGAGAAGTCCAGGTAGTTGGGACATTATTGTGCATGTGTTGCTTGGGCTAGAGCGTCCTTGAATTTAGGGTTGGTTGATGTATATTAGTGGACTATTGTTTATAAACTGTAATGCATGCATCAATGTATCTTTGTTTACATATTGTTATGTATTGTTGCAATGATTTCCCGGAATTTAGAAATGATTACTGGATATATGTTTTCCACTATTTCGGTTAAAGTGTGTTTTGGTCATATTGAGGGAGGCCAGGACTCGGGACGAGGATCCGTTATTAGCGGTGAACCGGTGAACCTCCAATATATGATATGATAGTCGAGAGATGCCGACTATGCCGACTGATATGATATGATAGTCGAGAGATGCCGACTATGCCGACTGATATGATATGATAGTCGAGATATGCCGACTGATATGATATGATAGTCGAGATATGCCGACTGATATGATATGATAGTCGAGATATGCCGACTGATATGATATGATAGTCGAGAGATGCCGACTATGCCGACTGATATGATATGATAGTCGAGAGATGCCGACTATGCCGACTGATAGGTTATGATAGTCGAGAGATGCCGACTATGCCGACTGATATGATATGATAGTCGAGATATGCCGACTGATATGTTATGATAGTCGAGAGATGCCGACTATGCCGACTGATATGATATGATAGTCGAGATATGCCGACTGATATGTTATGATAGTCGAGAGATGCCGACTATGCCGACTGATATGAAATGATAGTCGAGATATGCCGACTGATATGATATGATAGTCGAGATATGCCGACTGATATATTATGATAGTCGAGAGATGCCGACTATGCCGACTGATATGATATGATAGTGATATGTTATGATAGTCGAGATATGCCGACTGATATGATATGATAGTCGAGAGATGCCGAATATGCCGACTGATATGATATGATAGTCGAGATATGCCGACTGATATGATATGATAGTCGAGAGATGCCGACTATGCCGACTGATATGATATGATAGTCGAGAGATGCCGACTATGCCGACTGATATGATATGATAGTCGAGATATGCCGACTGATATGATATGATAGTCGAGATATGCCGACTGATATGATATGATAGTCGAGATATGCCGACTGATATGATATGATAGTCGAGATATGCCGACTGATATGATATGATAGTCGAGAGATGCCGACTATGCCGACTGATATGATATGATAGTCGAGAGATGCCGACTATGCCGACTGATAGGTTATGATAGTCGAGAGATGCCGACTATGCCGACTGATATGATATGATAGTCGAGATATGCCGACTGATAGGTTATGATAGTCGAGAGATGCCGACTATGCCGACTGATATGATATGATAGTCGAGATATGCCGACTGATATGTTATGATAGTCGAGAGATGCCGACTATGCCGACTGATATGATATGATAGTCGAGAGATGCCGACTATGCCGACTGATAGGTTATGATAGTCGAGAGATGCCGACTATGCCGACTGATATGATATGATAGTCGAGATATGCCGACTGATATGTTATGATAGTCGAGAGATGCCGACTATGCCGACTGATATGATATGATAGTCGAGATATGCCGACTGATATGATATGATAGTCGAGATATGCCGACTGATATGTTATGATAGTCGAGAGATGCCGACTGATATGATATGATAGTCGAGATATATGCCGACTGATATGATATGATACATGACTAGCACACCCCAAGGGATACCCTGGTGGCTAGGGATATGATAGTCGAGAGATGCCGACTGATATGTTATGATAGTCGAGAGATGCCGACTGATATGATATGATAGTCGAGATATATGCCGACTGATATGATATGATACATGACTAGCACACCCCAAGGGATACCCTGGTGGCTAGGGACAGGATAGTCGAGAGATATGCCGGCTGATATGTTATGGTAGCCGAAGGTTATACCGACTGATGATACGATATGATAGCCGAGGATATATCCGGCTCTAATATGAAATAGACGACAATGGTCATGGGCTTAATCAACCTATGAAAATACTTCGTCATCCGGGTCAGTGGGTAGGTGTGGGCGGTGACCCAGAGGGACGAATTATGGTTGGTTTACAAGTATTTGACTAGTCTGTTGTCTTGTGGTATTCCAGTAGAGATGTCAGCAGTGTCTGACCTACTGACGTTTGGTGACATAGGGTATTCCTATTTGGACCACCACTACTCCGAGGTTTTGGTTTTGACCAGTATACTATCCTGCGTCTGACAGGTATAAGTGGTTAGTAAGTACAGAGGTTCTGTCGGGAACCCTGTAAGGCTTAATAAAAATTATTCCAGAACAAAGGGTATTTCTGGTGTTTAAATTTTGAAGTAAAGAGCTGTCAGATGGGATAAGGGTTCTTTCCGGGTTTCGAGGGAAAATTCGGGAAGGGTCCTTACAAGTGGTATCAGAGCTCTAGGTTAACTTCCTGCAGACTGCACACTTGTGTGCAAATTATTTATGGATTTCGGTTAACAAGATGCCTCCGAGACGTGAGTTTCGTCAACGGTCGGGGAATGGTGGAGATAACCATGAACCTACAGTGGAGCCTGATTTGAGGCAGACACTGGAACAGCTGGGTCAGACTTTAGCTTCTGTACTCCAGGATAAAACTTCTCATGATGTCTCTGATGTCGAGAGAGCCCAGAGACTAGGGGCGACGATATTCATGGGTGACTCTAGCCCAGATGAGGCTGAGGAGTGGATTACTCGCATGGAGCGGGTGTTCTTGATTATGAGGTGTCCTCTAGAAGAGAGAGTTCTACTGGCCACATTTTTACTAGGTGGTTCTGCTTACCACTGGTGGCACTCATTGGAGGTGTCAGGCTGGAATGTCCATACGCTTACTTGGCAGACTTTCCGGGAACGCTTCTTGGAGCAGTTTTACCCTCGCTCACACCGGAACGTTAAGGAGGCCGAGTTCTTGCATTTACAGCAAGGAGACATGACGGTGGCCCAGTATGAACAAAGATTCATAGCTCTGAGTCGCTTTGCACCGACGTTGGTAGCGACCGAGTCAGACAAGTGCCACAGATTTGAGAATGGACTGCGGAGTGAAATTCGGTCAACAGTTACGTCTATGGACCACACTTCGTTGAGGACTTTGGCTGATGCTGCAGCTCGAGTAGAGTTGAGTTTGGGTTTCCCAATGCCTCAGTGCAGTTCAACAGGAGACAGGGTGGCAGATCTAGTGGCTTCAGTGATTCCGTTTGTTATTTCTGTGGGGAGACTGGTCACATCAAGAGATTCTGTCCACAACGACGTCCGGGCAGTAGTTCCTTTAGTCGTGGTGCGACTGATCCTAGCCCGAGTGCAGGACAGATGTATGATACTGCAACTGGGAGTCAGACCTATTTCAGTGGGGCTGGTAGAGCTAGTGGGACCAGCAGTGCTAGAGGCAGGTATGGGGATCGTGGTCGATCTTCGGGTACACCAGCTTGAGTTTTTGCCATGACGCAACAGGAGACTTGAGTAGCACCGGAGGTGGTCACGGATAGAGAATTGTCTCCAATTGGTTGGGACATGGGTATTAGTACTCCTACCGGAGATATGTTTGTGGCGAACCTAGTGATTCGCAGTTGTCCGGTGATGGTTGAAGGCCATGGTTTGAAGGTAGATTTAATCCCCTTAGATATCTTTGAGTTTGATGTGATTCTGGGGATGGATTGGTTGTCCATGCACCATGCCTCCATAGACTGTTACGACAAGACAGTAGTTTTTCGGAGTCCAGGATTACCTGAACTTACATTTCGGGGAGATCGTAGGGTATTACCCTATGGAGTGATATCAGCGTTAACAGCTGAGAGATTGTTGAGAAAAGGTTGTGAGGGTTACTTGGCTCATGTGTTAGATGCTCAGAATACTTCGATGAGAGTGGAGGATATTCCTGTGGTGAGTGAGTTCTCTGATGTGTTTCCAGATGATCTTCCAGGATTACCACCACACCGTGAGATTGAGTTCACAATCGAGCTTTTGCCAGGTACTCAACCTATCTCACAGGAACCGTACAGGATGGCACCGGCAGAATTGCGAGAGTTAAAGACTCAATTGCAGGACTTGGTGAATATGGGATTTATTCGCCCAAGTGTTTCACCATGGGGTGCGCCGGTATTAATTGTGAGGAAAAAAGGATGGTGGTCTGATATTGTGTATCGACTACCGGCAGTTAACTAAAGTGACGGTGCAAATTCTGTATTTGAAGGAAAAGGTACTTCGCAGAAAGACTTTTCCTCTAGTTAAAGTATTGTGGAGGAATTATAACGTGGAGCAGGCCACGTGGGAAATCGCGGAACTAATGCGGGCACAATATCCTCATTGTTTCATGGTTAGGAATGAATTTCGGGGATGAAATTTCTTAAGGAGGGTAGATTGTAACGACCCGGACCAGAAATTAAACTATTTTGAGGATTGGACAATTTTACCCTCAGTTTTGGACGGGTTCGGGAGTCACTTTTTGACTGGCAAGACTTTTGGGAAATTTTCTAAAGTCGTTGCGTAGGTCTCGAACTCACGAGTTCGTAGACAGGCGGCACGCGGAAAACGGAGACCCGGTGAGTACGTTACGGGTCTAGAAGCTTCAGGGGCAGTTTGGTAATTTTGGAGAAGTTGGAACGATATAATAGATATTTTCTCTCTCCTCGGCAGATTGGTCAATATGGGCTCTCTCTCTCCTAACCGAAAACCCCCCCGTGTGAACACAAAGCTTGATTTTCATCGGACGGATTTCGATCCGAGTTGAGTGAAACCAAGGTCGGGAGGATCATCCCCGGGACCCCACGAGCATTTTGGGGTAGATATTGGAGCGGGAGCACCGCCGTAGGCGACGGACGGAGGAGGGAGGTGAACCGAAACTTCTCGGCCGTTTTTCGGCCAAACCAGGTACGATCTCGGAACTTTGACCTCATATTTGGATTCCTGGTGAAGAGTAGATAAATTTCCATGTATAGATCGTGAAAAACGGTTAAGAAATGAAGAAGTTAGAAAACTGGTAGTTTCGGCCGGAAATGGGGGATTCCGGTGAACCAGACGGCGGCGGAGGTGGCGGTCCGGTCATCTTCTCCGGCCAGCCTCTGGCGATGGTGACGGCGTCCGGTCGTCTTCTCTGGCGAGTCACCGGTGACCGGTCGGGTCGAGTTGAACTGATCGGGTTGAGCGAACCGGTCGGGTCGAGTTGGACCGGGTCAGGTTGAGCCGGACCGGGTTGGACCGGTCCAGGCGCGTGAACACTGTAGTAGCGCGTGACCGGCGCGTGAGCGCGCGTGGGTGCGTGTGCCGACCTTCCAGCGGCGCGTGGCGGCGCGTGTGGCCGAGACTGAGGTCACGACGGCGCGTGGGAACTAGTTTTCGACGTTCCGAATCTGTTGGTACAGGTTTGAAGTTGATCAGATGTCGTTTAGAGGTGGTTTTGGGCAATCCCAGCGGTAATAGTTGACCGTATTAGCGGGTTTTGAGCTCGGGAAGTCCAGGTAGTTGGGACATTATTGTGCATGTGTTGCTTGGGCTAGAGCGTCCTTGAATTTAGGGTTGGTTGATGTATATTAGTGGACTATTGTTTATAAACTGTAATGCATGCATCAATGTATCTTTGTTTACATATTGTTATGTATTGTTGCAATGATTTCCCGGAATTTAGAAATGATTACTGGATATATGTTTTCCACTATTTCGGTTAAAGTGTGTTTTGGTCATATTGAGGGAGGCCAGGACTCGGGACGAGGATCCGTTATTTGCGATGAACCGGTGAACCTCCAATATATGATATGATAGTCGAGAGATGCCGACTATGCCGACTGATATGATATGATAGTCGAGAGATGCCGACTATGCCGACTGATATGATATGATAGTCGAGATATGCCGACTGATATGTTATGATAGTCGAGAGATGCCGACTGATATGATATGATAGTCGAGATATGCCGACTGATATGATATGATAGTCGAGAGATGCCGACTATGCCGACTGATATGATATGATAGTCGAGAGATGCCGACTATGCCGACTGATAGGTTATGATAGTCGAGAGATGCCGACTATGCCGACTGATATGATATGATAGTCGAGATATGCCGACTGATATGTTATGATAGTCGAGAGATGCCGACTATGCCGACTGATATGATATGATAGTCGAGATATGCCGACTGATATGTTATGATAGTCGAGAGATGCCGACTATGCCGACTGATATGATATGATAGTCGAGATATGCCGACTGATATGATATGATAGTCGAGATATGCCGACTGATATGTTATGATAGTCGAGAGATGCCGACTATGCCGACTGATATGATATGATAGTCGAGATATGCGACTGATATGTTATGATAGTCGAGATATGCCGACTGATATGATATGATAGTCGAGAGATGCCGACTATGCCGACTGATATGATATGATAGTCGAGATATGCCGACTGATATGATATGATAGTCGAGAGATGCCGACTATGCCGACTGATATGATATGATAGTCGAGAGATGCCGACTATGCCGACTGATAGGTTATGATAGTCGAGAGATGCCGACTATGCCGACTGATATGATATGATAGTCGAGATATGCCGACTGATATGTTATGATAGTCGAGAGATGCCGACTATGCCGACTGATATGATATGATAGTCGAGATATGCCGACTGATATGTTATGATAGTCGAGAGATGCCGACTATGCCGACTGATATGATATGATAGTCGAGATATGCCGACTGATATGATATGATAGTCGAGATATGCCGACTGATATGTTATGATAGTCGAGAGATGCCGACTATGCCGACTGATATGATATGATAGTCGAGATATGCGACTGATATGTTATGATAGTCGAGATATGCCGACTGATATGATATGATAGTCGAGAGATGCCGACTATGCCGACTGATATGATATGATAGTCGAGATATGCCGACTGATATGATATGATAGTCGAGAGATGCCGACTATGCCGACTGATATGATATGATAGTCGAGAGATGCCGACTATGCCGACTGATATGATATGATAGTCGAGATATGCCGACTGATATGATATGATAGTCGAGATATACCGACTGATATGATATGATAGTCGAGATATGCCGACTGATATGATATGATAGTCGAGATATGCCGACTGATATGATATGATAGTCGAGATATGCCGACTGATATGATATGATAGTCGAGAGATGCCGACTATGCCGACTGATAGGTTATGATAGTCGAGAGATGCCGACTATGCCGACTGATATGATATGATAGTCGAGATATGCCGACTGATATGATATGATAGTCGAGAGATGCCGACTATGCCGACTGATATGATATGATAGTCGAGAGATGCCGACTATGCCGACTGATAGGTTATGATAGTCGAGAGATGCCGACTATGCCGACTGATATGATATGATAGTCGAGATATGCCGACTGATATGTTATGATAGTCGAGAGATGCCGACTATGCCGACTGATATGATATGATAGTCGAGATATGCCGACTGATATGTTATGATAGTCGAGAGATGCCGACTATGCCGACTGATATGATATGATAGTCGAGATATGCCGACTGATATGATATGATAGTCGAGATATGCCGACTGATATGTTATGATAGTCGAGAGATGCCGACTGATATGATATGATAGTCGAGATATATGCCGACTGATATGATATGATACATGACTAGCACACCCCAAGGGATACCCTGGTGGCTAGGGATATGATAGTCGAGAGATGCCGACTGATATGTTATGATAGTCGAGAGATGCCGACTGATATGATATGATAGTCGAGATATATGCCGACTGATATGATATGATACATGACTAGCACACCCCAAGGGATACCCTGGTGGCTAGGGACAGGATAGTCGAGAGATATGCCGGCTGATATGTTATGGTAGCCGAAGGTTATACCGACTGATGATACGATATGATAGCCGAGGATATATCCGGCTCTAATATGAAACAGACGACAATGGTCATGGGCTTAATCAACCTATGAAAATACTTCGTCAGCCGGGTCAGTGGGTAGGTGTGGGCGGTGAACCAGAGGGACGAATTATGGTTGGTTTACAAGTATTTGACTAGTCTGTTGTCTTGTGGTATTCCAGTAGAGATGTCAGCAGTGTCTGACCTACTGACGTTTGGTGACATAGGGTATTCCTATTTGGACCACCACTACTCCGAGGTTTTGGTTTTGACCAGTATACTATCCTGCGTCTGACAGGTATAAGTGGTTAGTAAGTACAGAGGTTCTGTCGGGAACCCTGTAAGGCTTAATAAAAATTATTCCAGAACAAAGGGTATTTCTGGTGTTTAAATTTTGAAGTAAAGAGCTGTCAGATGGGATAAGGGTTCTTTCCGGGTTTCGAGGGAAAATTCGGGAAGGGTCCTTACACCTAATGTGTATAATTTTTTTTTTATACAATCTCCCTTGTCCCTTCTCATACTTTTGTTCAACATTTTTTTAATAATATCGTGTTAATTGCTTATCCAAAGTTTAGGAGCTAAATATTAAGCTATAAGCTTTATTCACATAGGCGGAGCCACCATGAAACTAGAGGGGTCCCATGCCCATCCTGTAATAATTTTTGTTACTATTTTCATTTATATATTTGTTAAAATTTTTGAAATTATTTAATTATTTTATTTTGCTTAATGCTTTCTAGTTTTCAATTAACATGCCAATATCACATATACTTAAAAACATTGAAATTTGAATGTGACAATATTTAATTTGCATACTTTTGGCTCCTCAAGATAGATAATACCACAATTATTTATTGGCTAATAATACGATATATACGTATATAATTCTTTCACTCTATGCCATCAACTTTATTTTGTTGTTTTTTCAGATATTATGATTATTTAAGGTGTTTATTCAAATATTAACTTATTTCGAAATGTAATCAGAATATTAATTTCTAAAATATTTCGATTAAAAAGTACACGTATCTTTATCTATAAAAAAAATCCTTTTAACCTAATTTTTCAGACTACGCCACTGTACACTTACTTCAAAAAGATTATCTATAATACTTCGGATTATAACAACCACATTCCACTCATATATATCACATTCCACTCATATATATATATATATATATATATATTAATCAAATTATAGAGCTTCATTGAACAACAATGAAAGGATACAGGTATATCCAAAAAAAAAAAAAAATGAAAGGATACAGAGCAAACCCCAGGGTGCGATAACTTGAAAAAATGGGGCCACATTCCACAATTCCACCCATATCTTTTGTTTTTAATAAATAATATTATGAATCTATTTAATTTGACAATATTATTAACTTATTATTGATTTTATGAAAAATGTGAAAAAAAATTAACTCTACTAAAATGAGATTGATGTGTAAAATAAGAAAATAAGGCTGAAATAGTTTGAAAAGAAACAAAAATGATAAAAGGAGAGTTATTTTCACACTATTTTTCTTCTTATGCACTCTTTCATTTTTTCTAGCCGTTTGGATAAATCAAAATAAAATTAATAGATAAATTCAAAAAAAAGAGTGCAAAATATAAATATTGAAGTGTGGAAATGAACTTTCAATGGTAAATTCAGAATAGACATGGGAAGTATTAGTGAATGGTGATAAAAAGGCCGAAAAAATATTAAATAATTTTTTATTTTATAATGAGAACAAGGTCAGAAATGATTTACCCCCAAAACTAAAGTTAGCTGGAAATAAAAGAAAAAAGGAAAAGAAAAAGAAAAAGAAAATGAAAATAAAAAAGAAATTGTTGAAAGCGCGCGCGGCGTTATATGTATGCTTGCGGAGTTCGTTTAGTGTAACTGTAAGGGAATCAGTAGCAGACTATAGCAGGTGGGCGTAGCTGCTAGTTAGGGCAAGAGACGATCGAGCGAAGCGTCGAGAAGAAGAATGTGGAACAGAGATCAGCCGCCAGGCCCACAAGGACTCACGAGAAGGCCGTCGAGGAGTGCAGCCACCACCACCTTCTCAACCGAGGTCTTCGACAATGAAGTCGTACCTCCCACCCTCGCCTCCATCGCTCCCATTCTCCGTGTCGCCAACGAGATGGAAAACCACCGTCCTCGCCTCGCCTATCTCTGTACGTCGTCGTCACTCTCACATTTCACTATATAGTACATGATCGATGATGATCTAAATTCATCAATTAATAATCAAGTAGCTAGTTCGATATTGAATTTATGCATGCATAATATTGTGTTTGTGTTTGTCAAATGAAAGGTCGGTTCTATGCGTTTGAGAAGGCATGCCGATTGGATCCAGCCTCCAGCGGCCGTGGTGTCAGGCAGTTCAAGACCTTGCTACACCAGAGACTGGAGAGTGTGAGGGTAAGCTAGCTATATAAATGTCCACATCCCCTCGTTCCATATATACGCCTAATTTTATCTGTTTTCTTTTCCTAATAAAAGTATCAATATACATGGCTTGTTTTCCTTTTAGGTTAATTAATTAATTATTGATTCATGACTTGTGAATTGATTAATGGATTATTAATATTACTCCTCACGAAGATGGAATTCCATTGCTAATTAGTAATTAATCAGTAACAGTATGATGAAAAAGGTGGTGAAGGAGATCCGCAATCCAATGTTATGGCTTAAGATCGCTCGACCTTAATTAATTAAGGATTAATAATTAATTATGGTATGGGCCCCGCTTTTTAATTAGTTACACAGTTAATTGCGTAATTAATTCGTTCCGAGGAATAAGGATTATTTTTCTCCCAAAAATGACCCTACCCTGTAGCCCAGTGCACCCACAGTACCCATTATTACCCCCACGGACTCACGGAGGAAGGAAAGAAAACAAGTTGGTAGCTATATTTCTTCAGATTTGACGACTCTCGGATGTATGCATTTAGTTACCTTGTCTATTGACCATGAATGGATATATTATACTTAAAAAGTAATATTAATGATTTAACTTTTTTTTAATTATTTTCTGTGGGGTTTTCCAAATTGCATCAACAATTCTGGAATTGGATTTTGATGCAAGGGCAGAGAGAGGGCTTTTGAATGGGTTTCTACTGGCTTCAAGTTGAATCACTCTCTCTTTGAATGGGTTTCTGCAGCCAAATGCAAATGAAGCCCTGAAAGTTTCTCCAACTTACCCCTATAAAATAGGATTGAAATTTAAAGCTGATGTAAAATATGTTTGAGTCAGGACAATGCAGCAAGTCTTGCTTCTGCGGTCAGAAAGACAGATGCCAGAGAAATTGAGAGCTTCTATCGGCTAAATTATGTTAGAGCTATCGACCAGGGGCAGCAGGCAGACAGGTATATACAAGGACAGGATAAGTTACATTAATTGGTTTTTTTTTTGTTCTGTTGGATTTTGAAAAATTACAGTCTCGATAACACCTTTTTTAATTGTATATGTTGAATTGAAACTGCGTTTTAAATTCTCAACAGAGCCCAACTGGGCAAAGCCTACCAGACAGCTGGAGTGCTTTTTGAAGTGCTTTGCGCTGTTAACAAGACTGAGAAAGTTGAGGAAGTTGCTCCCGAGGTTAATTCCATTTATTATTTGTAATTCTCTACTTTCAGTTATATATATCTCCTGTACCTGAATCAGGCACTCACTGCATATATCATCTTTGGTACTGATAACAATGTCTTTTGTAATTCGGGTGTCATAACTTTTTGTGCGAAATTATTTCAATGCTGTGAGCAGATTATTGCCGCTGCTAAAGATGTCCAAGAAAAAACGGAAATATATGCTCCGTATAACATTCTTCCTCTGGATTCTGCTGGTGCTACACTGCCTATCATGCAGCTTGCAGAGGTATTCATGGTGTTATTGTTGATATACTATGGCATTATTCTTCTTCCTTGGTGCTTGGTTCCGAATCTCATCGGAATTTGTTTCTTTTTGCTTGTCACAGGTTAAGGCCGCAGTGGCTGCACTGTGGAATACTCGTGGTTTGAACTGGCCTCGTGTATTCGAGAGCAGGCAGAAAGCTGGTGTCCTGGACCTCCTTGATTGGTTGAGGGCCATGTTTGGATTCCAGGCATGTATACTAATGAGGATTTTAATGGTTAAGATTCACTCTGTGACTTTGATATAATTGTTAAAACAGGGGTTTATTTTGATGGCTACAGAGAGACAATGTCAGGAACCAGAGGGAGCATTTGATATTGCTACTTGCAAATACTCATACAAGGCTTCATGTCAAATCCGAACCTCTTACCCAGGCATGCCCGGTTTACTCAATTTAAAGTTTTATCACAGCATGTTTACTTTTATCTGATGTGTTGATACTTGATAGTGACCAAATAAAATATGTAGGTGCAGGTTAGACATTGTTGTGTAAGATTTAGATATATGGGTTCACGTGCTCATGCCTGTGAACTTGGTCCAGACTGCAGTATATTTTTCCTTTCGATAATTTGACTTCTTTCTGCTAACTCTTGCTAATTTGACTTTTGAACTCATTTTCTTTATTGTGTTTAGAGAACTCTTCTTTTGTGAAACATTTTCCCTTTGCATGCCTGTCAACTCTTCCTGGCCTTCAATTAGACCCATCTCTATTGTGCAGCTTGGTGATCAATCTGTTAACGCAGTTATGGACAAACTTTTTAAGAACTACAGAAAGTGGTGTAAATTTTTGGGACGAAAACATAGCTTAAGGTCAGATATGACAGGATTTACATCAAACTTTAGTCGTCTGTGTTTCAAATTTTATTTTTGATTTATGCTTGATTGGAAATATTTATTTCTGGAATATACAAATCTTGTTCCATGCAGGCTTCCCCATGGTCAGCAAGAAATTCAGCAGAGGAAGATATTATACATGGGTTTATATCTTCTCATCTGGGGTGAAGCAGCCAATGTCCGCTTTCTGCCAGAATGTCTATGCTATATTTTTCATAATGTAATTTTTGTTGAATTCCTTTGTTGGTTTAATCTTTTTCTGGACTTCGTCTGGAAATTGTTTGCTGACTTTTTACATAAGGACATTTATTATACATTCAGATGGCATATGAACTCCATGGCCTGCTGTCTGGAAACGTCAGCGTTGTGACTGGGGAAGATATAAAGCCTTCTTATGGTGGGGATGATGAAGCTTTTTTGCGCAAAGTTATAACCCCCCTATACCGTGTAATTGAAAAGGTTTGTTGCCTCCGGACATGTGCTTTATCATCAAGTTTTAAGCCTTCATATTTAACAGTACGCATATGAGGGTCTTTCTTACGATGTTCCAGGAAGCCAAGAAGAGTGAGAATGGGAAAGCTCCACACCCAGCTTGGTGCAACTATGACGATCTTAATGAATATTTCTGGTTTGTGATAATTGTTATCAATATCTAGAGTAAAAAGTCTGGGATTTAATTCTTAATCTTATTTTTTGTAAACAACTATGAGGATTCATATATTTAGCTTTGCTTGTTTTTAGGTCATCTGATTGTTTCTCCCTTGGTTGGCCCATGCATGATGAGGATGATTTCTTTAAATCAACGCGTGACTTGGCACAGGTACTCTTACATTCTGAGCCACTCCCACCACCTTTCTTTTAGTTTTTTGTTTTAATACAACCACCTTTCTTTTGTTAGTTTTCTGGTTCTTGCGTGATATAATCTCCTTTCAGGGAAGAAAGGGTTCTAGAAGAAAATCTGGAAGCACAGGAAAATCTTATTTTATTGAAACTCGGACATTTTGGCACATTTTCCGAAGTTTTGATCGATTCTGGACCTTTTATATACTGGCTCTACAGGTATCTAAATACAAGAGTGAAAATTCTAAAATGACATCATATGCACCCCCTTTTTTTATTTATTTAATTTTTTTTTAACTACTATACCCGTTTCAATAATATATGATTTTCAACTCTGTAAAAATTGATTTTGGAACTGAAAAACAGGCTATGTTCATTATTGCCTTTCGAGGGATTTCACCATTGGATATTTTTCAAAAGGATGCCCTAAGAGACCTATCAAGTATTTTTATCACAGCAGCGTTCCTTCGCTTCCTTCAAAGTATGATGCTTGAAACTGCATTCTCAAATATGTCTTATTTACAGTACTTCTAATTGTTACACCGCTTGTATCTCTGTAGTGCGAAAGTAGCTATTAAGTGCGAGAGGAGAAAATTAATTTTCTGCAAAGTTTCACTATACTTTTCGGAATCATAATTTCTTGTTTGATGTTGAGCCTGAAAAGAAACAAGGGAATATTATGAAAATTTCCTGTCACTAACTATATATGAAGATACATATTCATTTATATTTTCAAATGGTACCAGAAGGAAAAAAGAAAGCTTTGTTCATGCTTGCTAAAGTTTTATGGCTGATTGTTATCCCAGCTGAGTGCGTGGCTTTCTTTTGTGAAAGGCATAAGTTTTTTGGTGGATGGAACAAGGTTGGCTATTTTTTGGGTGGTTCTGGGATGATGCATACTTTCGTTAGTTCCCTTGTACTTTCTGGTATACACCTTGGGGTTTTTCACTCATTCTTCCACTTTTTTATGTGCATTCTTTTATGCATGTTTTTCTTTAATCTCATATGGAAATCAAAATATGTACTCAAGTAAGGTTTATATCAATTGCTTCTTACGTCTACTTTGTATTTTGATGTAGGTATTCTGGATCTTGTTTTGAACTTCCCAGGATATCATAGGTGGAGATTCACTGATGTGCTGAGAAATATTCTTAAGATAATTGTTAGTCTTGCATGGGCAGTCATTCTTCCACTGGTTTATGTGCATTCCTTCAAGGATGCCCCTCAACAGCATATAGATGCACTGCTATTCCTTAAGGAAGTGGATGGTATTCATCCTTTATATGTCATGGCTGTTGCAGTATATTTGCTGCCAAATTTACTGGCAGCAGTTTTGTTCCTGTTCCCAGTGCTCCGACGCTGGATTGAAAACTCACACTGGCATATCATTAGGTTCCTTTTGTGGTGGTCACAGGTATTTCTTTTACCTTCATCATTTTTTTTTTCCACAATTTCTACTATATTATTGGGGCTGATTTAATGGCTAGAACATACCACTGCATGAGACCAAACGTACCATACTATATCTAAAATCATTGTTTCCCAGTCATATTTTTCCATATGATTAATCCTTGTATGGAACCAAGAGAGCATAATGTTCATAATAAGTTTTTCCTCATAAAGGTTCACCTATTGTATGTTACAATCGGCGTTACATTTTTTTGATTGATCTTTATTTTTCTGCAGCCAAGAATCTATGTCGGGAGGGGAATGCATGAGAGTCAATGTGCCCTTATAAAGTGAGTTTGATGAGGAACATGCACCACCTTTCATCCCAACTCTATGCTCCTTGGTCCTTTTTTCTCTATGGGTTAATTGTTTGAGATTTTCGTTTTGTACTTATTTCACGCAATTTGCAGGTATACAATTTTTTGGGTGCTGCTTTTGAGTTTCAAGTTTACACTAAGCTATCTTATCCAGGTAATTAGTTATTTAAAACTGTTATTGTGTTTTAGATTTTGTTAATGAATTAGAGATGATAAATAATTGCATTCTTAATTTACCGTCCGTCTTTTTCCCAGATAAAACCTTTGGTCCAGCCAACGAGAGACATTCTGACCATTCGTCGTGTAGCATATGAATGGCATGAGTTGGTCCCTAATGGTAATCACCTATTCCTTAAACCTTTGCATGATTTTCAACTTGCAATTTTATGCTAAATGGTCCTTTTTTGGTGCAGCTAAATACAACTATGGAGCAGTTGTGTCACTCTGGGCACCAGTAATCTTAGTATGTGCTATCTTCCCCATGTTTGAAGCTATATATTGCTGGTCTGAGTTTTTCGGGAAGAAAGTTCTTACATTGTCTTTAATAAACCATCTCATACTATTTCACGAACTCAATGCAGGTTTATTTTTTGGACACTCAAATATGGTATTCTATCTTTCAGACTTTATATGGTGGATTTGTTGGGGCATTTGATCGCCTAGGAGAGGTGATCCTTCCTCTCTGTCTCTCTCTCTCTCTCTCTCTCTCTATATATATATATATATTATTTTTATATATATATGCTGGTTTGTTGGGGCATTTGATCGCTTAGATGAGGTGATCTTCTCTCTCTTCTCTCTCTCTCCAAACTGATTTTCTATTTTTCAAAATGATTTGTTGCCTCTAGTCTCATATTGTGCATTCATGTAAATATACATCTTTTAAGATAAAAATGCCTGGATTCTTCTTTTTGTCGTTTATGAAATTATACATCCATTAAGATAAAACTGTCCGACTTCTGCTCTTCGACATTCTTTATTACTGAACACCATACCTTGGCCAATTATCTAGGTTTTTCTTTTGGTAGAAGAAGACCTTGATAAATTGGGTACCATTCTAGCATACTGAAGTATTTGGATTTTGGGCTGTGAGAATTGAATCTTAATGTTTTAAAAATTTCAATGTTGTATTGTTCCTGTAACAATTGAAGGCATTGTTGGAGACATGATTAGTTTGGGAAATATCAAGAACATGACTATCATCATGGTGAAATCTAATTAAAAACTAGTATTTATTATACTTCGTCTTTACTTTGTGTTTGATTGATATTCATATTTGTCGCCTTTTACAGATTCGAACTCTGGGTATGCTAAGGTCACGGTTCCAGTCTCTACCTGGTGCATTCAATACATATCTAGTGCCTTCAGATAAGTCAGAAAGAAGGGGATTCTCTTTCTCAAAGAGTTTTGTGGAGGTTGATTAATGTTTTTTCAAATCCTATATTTAAATGTATCCTTTTCGCAGGGTTATAAGTAACCTACCCTGAAATGAGACTTTATAGTTTGCATTAATGATTTCATGCCTGTAGATTACCGCAAGCAGGAGAAGTGAAGCTGCAAAGTTTGCTCAATTGTGGAATGAAGTGATATGTAGCTTTCGTGAGGAAGATATCATAAGCGACAGGAAAATGCTTCCAAACATAGTCATAGTGTTAAGTTCTTCAGCCTCTTTTTTATTCACCTCGAGGTAAAAACTAAACTGGGTATCCTTTACTTCAGGGAAATGGATTTGTTGCTGGTTCCTTATTCATCAGACCTCAACCTGAAGATAATTCAGTGGCCACTCTTCTTGCTTGCTAGCAAAGTGAGTTCTATCCCTCTTAAACTTAAACCCTTGTTAAATTTGCTTGGTTTTATTGTTGACTTGGTCTACCTTTACAGATCCCAATAGCATTAGATATGGCAGTTCAATATAAATCAAAGGACTCCGATCTCTGGAAGCGTATATGCGCGGATGAATATATGAAATGTGCTGTGATTGAATGCTATGAATCTTTCAAACACGTCCTTAGTGCTCTGGTAGTTGGAGAAAATGAGAAAAGGTTGTTACTGATACATAATTTTTCATTATTTAAATATTTATTTTCAATTATTAAAGTTTCTATACTATCCAAGCATTGGATAAAACTGATATTCGGACCTTCAAAATTTCATGGAAATAGCATTTTGAGCCTTTATTTTTTGTTAAATTTTTCCCATCATTCACTCTGGCCCCTACCCCTCTTTCCCATGGATAATAGCATGTGGTTAATTCAGTAGTGTTCTATATGGTTGATTCTTTTCTGGTTCCACTTTTGACGTCATTTTTTGAAAGTTACTACTTGGTGTTGGATTCTTCTTGTTTGAATTGTTAGATGAAATTTTTTTTGTTGAATCTCTTGGCAGAATGAGGTTATTATATTTTTGATGGAAACTGTGTTCATTTTGTTTTTGTTAAGTCAGTGCAGATTACTCAAGAACAATTTTGAATTCATCTTACTTTTATCATTGCTAAAAATTCTGATTGGGTTTTTTATTTGACAGGATAATTGGAATCATCATTAAGGAAATTGAAAGTAACATTTCCAACAATACATTTCTTGTAAATTTCAGAATGGGTTATTTGCCCATTCTTTGCAAGAAATTTGTAGAGCTTGTGGGGATCTTGGTCAGTCATATATTAAAGAATATTGAATCTTCAGTATGTGCTTTTCTTGGAAATTATGTTAAATTTTTAATTGAAACTCACCACCTTTTTCAATGTTACAGAAAGATGGCGATTCATCCAAGCAATCTTCAGTGGTGTTATTGCTTCAAGATATGCTGGAAGTGGTCACTTGTGACATGATGGTGAATGAGATCTGGTTGGTAAACTTTAGTGACACTGTTTTCAGAGTAAACTATTTAATTTTCTCAGTGGGATAATGCTAATGCTTTAAAGCTTCCACTATATATCTTCACATTGGATTCATTTTCTTATGTAACATTTTGTAGGGAGTTGGTTGAAGTTGGTCGTAGTAGCAAGGACACTGGAAGGCAACTTTTTTTTGGCACTGATGCAAAACCTGCGATATTGTTCCCTCCGGCATGTACGGCACAGTGGGAAGAACAAGTACACAGATTTAGAGCAACTTCACATAACTTAGAAGTCATTTGTTTTTCAGAAATAATCCACCGGTAGTTAATAACTTAGATTTCTGTGAAAGATGACACATTTTTGGCTGATTGTAATTTCAGATCAGACGCCTCTATCTGCTGTTAACGGTTGAGGAATCTGCCATTGACGTACCAACAAATCTTGAAGCACGTAGAAGGATTGCATTTTTTACAAATTCACTGTTCATGGACATGCCACGTGCTCCCCAAGTCCGAAAGATGGTTTCATTCAGGTTTGTTTATAGTTCATATATATGAGCCTTGGGCATATCTGAGTTTCATTAGGTATATCTTCCTTAAACCAAGTAGGTTGGGTCTTCTTATTTTACTCGGGGGGATTTCACATACTCACTTAAAGTTCAATCATGAGAGTGATAGATCTTTGAAGGTCTACACCCTTAGAATATTGCAACATTAAAGTGCATCAAGAAAAGAATTGCGTAAAAATGACCAAAAATTCCCAAAACTTTATTTGGTTCCTCCTTCTAATCTTTAATCAGTGGGAGCAGTTAGTTTTTTTTCCTATATTCAATTGAAAATTACCCTGTAAATATTATCATTCAACAAGAAACTTGTTGGGCTTTCCGATCGGCAATCTAATAACAGGCCAACTTTTTGAGCTTTCAAATGTCTTCTCCATCACGTAATATTGCATCGTTGCCACTGACAGCATCTTGACACCATACTATAGTGAGGAGACTGTGTATTCCAAAACTGACCTTGAGATGGAAAATGAAGATGGTGTGTCAATCATATTTTACTTACAGAAGATTTTCCCAGGTAAGTAAAACTATCTTTAACATGCTTGACTCTTTCGAAGTCAGAGTGTAAATGATTTAACAGTCATCTTGTGACTTCTTTAGATGAATGGAGTAACTTCATGGAGCGACTTAATTGTAAAAAGGATAGTGAAATATGGGCAAATGAAGAAAATATTTTACAGCTTCGTCATTGGGTCTCCTTGCGGGGGCAAACTCTCTGTAGGACAGGTATTTGTTTCCATCACCTGCTCTATGAAATATCTCTGGTACTAATTTGTTTTGGTGTTGCAGTTCGTGGAATGATGTATTACCGACGAGCTCTGAAGCTTCAAGCTTTTCTTGACATGGCTACTGAAAATGGTAGGACTAAGAGAATGTTCTTTTTCTCCCATAATGTTCAACTAGTGATTAGTAATATGGAAAAGAAATTTAATGTGTAAAATCTTGTGCCTTCATGCCTAAGATATCTGCTTTACTTAAGTGTGCAAAGATAATAGATGGCTAAAAATCCATATTATTTTTCGGGGGGAATTTGCTTTTTTTTTTTCTCTCCTCATGCATCTAACTTTAGAGTGCATAATCTTTTCCTTTTTGTTTCTTTTCCATAGTATGCAGTGAGTGCATAGTGAAGTTGTTAGTTTGGAGGTAAATATGTTGGTTTCTGATTCTTTTAGTTATAAGCAGTGATACTAGATGGCTACAAATCCATCACAATTCCATCAGCGGAAGGAAACAAAAGCAAAAGTTCCCTTTATGCCCAAATAGAAGCAGTGACTGACCTTAAATTCAACTATGTTGCTACCTGCCAAAACTATGGCAATCAGAAACGAAGTGGAGATCGACGCGCAACAGACATCTTGAATCTGATGGTTAAGTACGTTCTCTGTCTGATAAATCAGAATATTTTGCAATTTGATTCCTTGAAGTTAGTATCACTGAGCTCTTTGTTTTCTTTTCTCAAGAATCTTATTACTTGTTCTGCTACAGCAATCCCTCTCTTCGGGTTGCATATATTGATGAAGTGGAAGAGGGGGAAGGTGGAAAGGTGCAAAAGGTTTATTATTCTGTGTTGGTCAAAGCTGTTGACAATCATGACCAGGTAAACCTTTGACCTCATGACAGAACCACTGTGTTGCTTGCAAGTGAAAAACTGATTATTTTTGTAATTTTCAAAAGGAAATATATCGTATAAAATTGCCGGGTTCAGCAATGATTGGAGAAGGGAAACCTGAAAACCAGAACCATGCTATAATTTTTACTAGAGGAGATGCTCTTCAAGCCATTGACATGAACCAGGTAAAACCCATAGAAGTTGAGCTTATAATAATTACTCTCTAGATTTTCAGGCCAACTGAGATGTTTAATTTTTACATTTCTTGCAGGACAATTACTTAGAAGAAGCTCTTAAAATGCGTAACCTTCTTGAAGAATTTAATATGGACCATGGAGTGCGGCCACCTTCAATTTTAGGTGTTCGTGAGCATATATTTACTGGAAGGTGTGCTGTTTTTAATTTTTAATTTAGAGCTACAAATTGTATTTATATTTATGTCCTTGCTCATAATAATTCTGATTTATATGACATGTTAACTGCAGTGTTTCTTCATTGGCCTGGTTTATGTCCAATCAAGAAATGAGCTTTGTCACCATAGGTCAAAGAGTTCTAGCAAAACCTTTGAAGTATGTTTTCTACTCTGAAAGTAATCCAAGGAAATTGTTTAGAAAGATCTGATCATTGTAATAATTGAGCAGTACCTTATGTCCAGAAGCACAGTTCAGATGAGATTTCAAAAATGAATGTAACCGTACTCAGGTGGTGTGCTGTCATCTGTTGATATAAGCAGTACATGGTGACAAGAAATTTGATGGGAATTTTTAGTTGAATAGTTCTTCATGGTATAGAAACAAATTTATGTGATTTTCATTTTAGTGGACTATCAAACTCTCTCATGTTACCCCTCCAGTCTTTTCATTTTTCTTGACCATGCTGATGATACATCAGCAATCAGTTCTAGACCGAGTGGGAACTAATATTCATTTATCTTGATGTTGTGATACGAAATTCATATGGTGTGGATTTGATTTTTAAGTTTTAAATCATTTACTAGAAAATTACATTTTGGCTTTAGGATTCGGTTCCACTATGGACACCCAGATGTCTTTGATAGAATCTTCCACATTACTCGTGGTGGCATGAGCAAGGCTTCCCGTGGCATCAATCTGAGCGAGGACATCTTTGCTGGTAACATTCTTGAATATACAACACACAAGCACATCTTCCATGTCTGTTTTATGATTCGAGATTTTGCTGTGTAGGTTTTAACTCAACACTAAGGCGAGGGAATATTACTCACCATGAGTATATCCAAGTTGGGAAGGGTAGAGATGTTGGACTCAACCAAATCTCTCTCTTTGAAGCTAAGGTTGCTTGCGGTAATGGAGAGCAGACACTCAGCAGGGATATTTACCGCTTAGGGCACCGCTTTGACTTCTTTCGAATGATGTCCTGTTATTTCTCGACAATAGGATTTTATGTCAGTGCAATGGTAATCCTTTTAAACCCGTTTATTTTTTCGTTTTAGAATTAGAACATTACGGTATTTTTTATTCTATTATACTAGGTAGTGAAATCAACCTTTTTGATTAGATA
This sequence comes from Oemleria cerasiformis, assembly GCA_037349345.1. Lineage (NCBI taxonomy): Eukaryota > Viridiplantae > Streptophyta > Magnoliopsida > Rosales > Rosaceae > Oemleria > Oemleria cerasiformis. The sequence continues at coordinate 14,426,249 of JAZGTL010000006.1, forward strand.
TAGTTTAATGAACTGCAAATCCTTGCTGTCGTGTTACATTAAGTTGATTCATTCAAATTTCTGAACTGTATAAAATAAATTACCTTCAACTTTCATGACTTTTAGTATTAGAGCCTGAAGTGTTAGCAAATGCTATTATTTACATATGTTTAATGAGGGAGAAGAAATCTCCACAAGAGTTTTGGGAGCCCATAATTATATACATGTTTAATGGAATGCCTTGCCTCTACAGTTACCATTGATAACACTTTTTTAATGTCAAAGTTACTCCCATTGTCAGCATCCCATTTGACATATTGGCATGCAGACAATGGCGTCTTGAGCACACCATATAGATGCATGGCATAAGTAGGTGGTTGAACTGTACAAATCCACTGTTTGTGGCAGTCTGGTTGAGTTGTACTTGATAATGAAACATAGAAATGTCTCCCTGTTGTCCAAATGTTATGCTTTGCTGTCCTATGTTATCATTTATTTTATCTCCCAAATCACTCTCCGCTCCTTGCTCAACCATCACATTTCCAATCAAACTATTTGTGACTCCAATATTGAAAAGCAGAGTTCATTGTTCAGTTCTCCAAAGCAATATTTCATTTTTTTTTAATGTGCATTTTATCACTAAAATTGTCTGTTTTCTTGTTATGCAGTTGGTTGTCATTACGGTGTATGCTTTCTTATATGGCAGACTTTACTTGTCATTGAGTGGAATGGAGAAGACAATTGTTAAGTATGCTGTCACCAAGGGAAATATTGTTCTACACACAGCCATGGCTTCACAGTCTGTTGTCCAATTAGGTCTTCTGACTTCCTTACCCATGATCATGGAAATTGGACTAGAAAGAGGGTTCAGAACTGCATTAGGGGACATGGTAATTATGCAGCTGCAACTAGCATCTGTTTTCTTCACCTTCTCTCTTGGAACAAAGGTTCATTATTATGGGCGAACAGTCCTGCACGGAGGGGCTAGATACAGAGCAACTGGCCGTGGCTTTGTTGTTCGGCATGAAAAGTTCGCCGAGAACTATAGGATGTACTCGAGGAGCCATTTTGTGAAAGGGCTCGAAATTATGGTACTGCTAATAGTTTATCAGATATATGGTTCAGCAGCAACTAGTACAATATCACATCTCTTTGTCACATACTCCATGTGGTTCTTAGCGGTTTCATGGCTGTTTGCCCCCTTCTTGTTTAACCCTTCGGGATTTGAATGGCAAAAGATAGTGGAAGATTGGGATGATTGGAAAAAATGGATAAGTAGCCAAGGTGGTATTGGTGTGCCGGCAACCAAGAGCTGGGAGTCCTGGTGGGCTGAGGAACAGGAACACCTGCAGTACACTGGAATTTGGGGACGGTTTTGGGAGATTGTTCTTTCCCTGCGCTTTTTTCTCTTCCAATATGGAATTGTGTACCATCTACACGTGGCCAGGGGTGATAAAAGCATCATGGTAAGCATTGTTGCGTTTGTAATTAATTAATTGACTTTCATTTCATATATAAGCGTATTTTTGGCTGCTTTCCCTAGGCGTAGATGAATTGAGATTACATACATTACTTAAACATGTCATAGAAGATGTTTAAGTTGGGATTTTGATGCTTCAAGTATGAAAAGCATTCAATTCAATTGGACAACATATATACGCATAACTTCCTTCAATTTGTTTCTTTGTTTTGTAATAAAAATAATTAAAATTAAAATTCCAGGTGTATGCTTTGTCATGGCTGGTCATTGTTGCTGTGATGATCATCCTAAAGGTTAGTTTTTTTTTCAAGGTTCCTGCAGTAGAGTTTGTGATTGCAAGTGATATTTTGCATCTGACTGGTCTGAATTGCATGCAGACTGTGTCCATGGGTAGGAAAAGGTTCAGTGCAGATTTCCAGCTGATGTTCAGATTTCTGAGGTTGTTCTTGTTTATCGGGTTTGTTGTGATTCTGGGTATGCTCTTTAGTTTCCTTAGTCTCACTATCAGTGACATCTTTATCAGCTTGTTGGCCTTCTTGCCTACTGGATGGGCGCTGCTACTGGTACTATATTGCTTTTGTTTTACTTTTGTGTAATATCAACTTTTGGTGTTGTCTTCTCTCAACAAATCGTACTATTATTGAATCGCCACTGATGAGTAATGAATATGAGCAGATATCACAAGCATGCAAGCCTTTGGTGAAGGCAGTCGGGATGTGGGGGTCTGTGAAAGCTCTAGCAAGAGGGTATGAGCACTTGATGGGACTGCTTATTTTTGCACCAGTGGCTCTCCTGGCATGGTTCCCATTTGTCTCAGAGTTCCAGACCAGACTGCTATTCAACCAAGCTTTCAGCCGAGGACTTCAGATCCAACGTATTCTCGCTGGCGGGAAGCACAAGTCAAACTAGACACATTCCAGAATTTATCCATTTAGGTTGTACAGAGAGAATGACAACAAATTCTTCAAATTTAAGGTACAGTATGAAAATTCAGTGAGTCCTTATTATGTTCATGGCTTTTAAATGTCGAGCAATGACGTACGTTTATATTACCTGGATTGTGTAGTTTTAGAAGAGAATCCATTTCTGTTAAATACATACCAGGTAAGAACTGATGAATCTAGTTACGAGTTAACTACTTGCATCAATGACAGGTTCTGTAAAAAGGACATGTTTTCAAAAGAACAGATTTTGTTGCAAATGATTTGAGGCAGCTAGCTCATTTTTTCAATGTTATACTTATCCTATACGTTTTATAAGTACAAACTACTTATTGTAAGCATTTTTGGTTGATGGGTCTTGAATTGAATTAAATAACTCATTTAATTCAAATTCAATTCAATTCAATATAATTGTATGTAGAAGTAAATGTTTTTCATAGTAAATGACTACTATGAATTTAATGAGTTATCTAATTAAATTTAATAAGTCCCTTAAACATGGCCTACTAGACGCACTTCCGAGATAATTCTAGAGTACGAGTCTAAATTGGTGAATGATTTTGACAACTTTACAAATCCAATAGTACTACATGAATTTTAGGAATAAGATTGGAAGCATCTTGCTTATACAAGAAAATTTGGAATTTTTTTTCTTATGCTAGACAACTTACAAAACATTTTCTCTCAAACAGCCTCTATTGACAAGGTCAAACTTCCCTTTTTTTAAGGTTTTTTACTCAAGGTACTCTCTGAATTTTAACTTTAGTCTCAAGGTGGACTTTGAACTTGATCTTGTAACAAAATACTCCTTGAAACCCACTATTCGTCTCAAAATACCCCATGAAACCCACTTTCTGTCTTAAAATGCCTTTTTTCTGTCAAGTTTGCTAACTTACTATAAAATATAAGTGCAATATGGTCGTTTTGGACAAATCGGCATTTGAGTGGGCCCCACTTAGAAAAATAAAATATATAGAGAGTATGTAAGAGGAAAATTTTCAAAAGAGACACCTCATAAACCAGAGAAGTAGAGCCCTATCACATCCTTTAGCATATGGCCTCTGGCCCAGCGCACCCGCGACGTCGTTGTCAACTGTCTCATCGAAACCCTCTCCACCCCTTTCGCTCTTTCCAAGCGCTATGGTATCTTGGCTGCAGATGAGGCCACCGCCACTGTCGCTGCTTGCCTCATCGAGGACAATGCTTTTGATTCTGATGTGAATTAAAACAAGCAACAATTATGAAGCCTATTATATCCAGTTAAACTTTGCAAGTATACAAATTGATTTAGACAAGTATAGTGACATGCAAAGATAGATACCTCCCTCCCTTCTGATGTTAGGCCTCATTACTATAGAACTGTTGTTGTTGCTAAATTAACTGGGTCTATGTTCTTTAATGCCAATATGAAACCTAGTATGGACCCTGGTGAAACGTTGAATATAAAATGGATCCTTCCAGAAGTCGGATGCTTCAAGCTGAATTTTGATGATTCAGTTAGGAATGGTAATAATGCGGGCGTGGGTTATGTTATTAGAGATGCTCAAGGTCTCCTGGTTGTTGCTGGTGCTAAAAATATAGGTAAAACTAATAGTATGGTTGCTGAATGTTTGGCGATGTTGGAAGAGGTTAAAGCTGCTTATAATTTACGATGCCATAATATTTTAGTAGAAGGAGACTCCAAGATACTTATTGACTCTATCCTTACTAAAATTGTGCCGCCTTGGAGAATCAAAAGCATTGTCAGGACTGCGAGAAGATGGAAAAGCCTTTTTCACACTATTTCCTTCGCTTACGTGCTCAGGGAAGCTAATTTGTTGCTGATGCTTTAGTAAATTTGGGTCAGCAAAATGGTATGGATTAGATCTGGAGGAATGTTATCCCCCTATCGGCGTCTTTGGCTTGGAAGTTTGACTTCTTAGGCTGTGGTTGCTCTAGGGGTTGCTCGTTGTTTTAATTTATTTTGTACTTCAAAAAAAAAAGGTAGATCCCTCGATGACTTGTTCAATGATTAAATCCACTTATAACTTAGATTCAATAACCCAGATCAAAACTCTAAAAACAATTAAAGAAACAAACAAAATACCTAGACGTAGACTCACAAACTAATGCAATGAGCAAACAAACACTAAGACACGGCTAGGACTCTCAAACAAAACAAAATGCTTACTTAGGACTCAAGAAACACAAAAGACTGACTTAAAGACTCCAAAAAAGAACTCACGAAAAAGGGGGGTTTTGGTGATTTGGGATTGAATTTAAAGCAAGTAACGTAAGATGCAAATAACAAGTAAAACAACAATGAATAAGATTGTAAATCGATAACTAAGGCCAATTAAGGCTAACTATCCACCACCAACCACTTCTAGTTCCTAACAAGATTTCCAAGATTCCGTTACTATTAAACGTCTAAATATGATGTCCATGCAAGGGTCCGAGTTAGGGCCCACCCCACATATTTTATCCTCTTCTTTCTTAGCATGTTTTAAGCCGTGTGAGCACTTAAAACGTCTATCATATTTTGGGCTTCCAAATCGAGATCTATTTCACATTAATATGGATTTCTTTTGATGCCTATATACTATAATGACCTGCTACATATTTAAATTTTAAGGTATTATCGCAATCCAATTCAATTATATGTGGTTCATATCCTATGGATTTCTGTTGAGTATTGATCTACTGGTTCTTCATATGATTTGTTCCGAGATGTTAGTGCTGCACAAATTATAATGAAGTGGTTGCATTTTGAATTGGAAATTTTTTGAAATTTTCCTCTTATATACTCTCTACATGTTTTACTTTTCTAAATGTAGCTACTCATATGCTGATTTGTCCAAAGTGACCATATTGCCTTTAAATTTGACGGTATGTTAGCAGACTTGATGGAAAAATGGAGCATTTTGAGACGAAAAGTGAGTTTCAGGGGGTATTTTGTTTCAAAATCAAGTTCATGATCCAAATTGAGACTAAAGTTAAAGTTCATGGAGTATCTTGAGTAATTTTTTTTTTTTAATATAAGATATTGTAGAATGAGAATTATATTATACACATTGGATATCGATCTCATTTTTTACGAGAGTTGAACCCGATACCTTCCACCATACAAATGGAGAGGAATACTACTAGGTCCAAGTAATAAGTGAATCCGTCTGATGAACATTGCTTATGAGGGAACGAGATTGAGTATCGGGTCCCCAAGTGACCATAACAAGCCAAAGCATTCACAAACAAAATTTGTTTTGCAAAAAATATGATTAAACTATATAAAGCGGAATATGTATAGGTCTCGTTAGGTGAATAAAATTGAATTGAATAACTCAAATTATATAATCTTACTCAGTAAACGTAGCTATATATGTGAGAATGTTATATTAGCATTGGGTTAAATTTCGAGTTTCAGCCCACCCAAGCTTCACTCTGACTAGTGGGCCGACATAGTAATAGACTGATAGCCGGGCTGAATTGTGTGAGTGAATTGTGCGAGGACAACTCAACAATACACATTTGACCAAATTACCGGACAAGCATAAAAAGTCAGTGTTGTAAGTAATTGGTAAATTTCGGATAAGCATAAGTCAGTGTTGTAAGTAATTGGTAATTTTCGGACAAGCATGACGTCAATCTTGTCATTTACAGCACCGAGTCGCGAGCTCGGGTTGGGTCATGGGTAGGGTGGGAGTATAAAAGCTGCCAAGTCGATTTTGGGTTTTAGGGTTTTTCCAATTCGCACTCTTTCACTTCGCTTCCAGCTCTTCCTTCCTATTTACAATACACAGCCATGACTGCGCAGACACAGGAAGAGCTTCTCGCTGCCCATCTCGAACAGGCAGCAATCGATGTAAGTTTTAAGTTTGTAACTCTCTCTCTGCCAAGAGAAATGATTGATGGCTATTTGGTGGGGAGCCTCTGTTCAAGTTGATTAACTATATATCTATCTAGGGGTATATGTATATATTCAATCCTGTTTTGATCGGTTAGCATACTATTTCAAAATTCATGCAAAGATGTCTTGATTTGGGATTTGATTTTAATGAAAGTATACAGCTTCAGAAATGCCAAAAAGAATGGTTATGGCTCACTAATTGTGAAGTTGTTTAAAAGAATGAAAGTAAATGGAATACAACTTTACATTAGATCAATGGTACTCTACCTAAACAAGTATTTCTGTATCCTGGAGCTCAGATGTATTTATTGCCTTACATTTAGAATCTTTATTGTATATAAATGTTTGTTTAGGATGTTGTAGCTAACTTAGAATTAGCTTGCAATGCCCACATCACGAAAGTTTGAATCTCTTTATATCCTATTTATCTTGTTTTATTAACTTTATCATAAAATAGCTATGCTTAGGATGTCTTTTTAATTTAATATTCTTTTGTTGGCAGCCCGATCAGCCTACTGTTGAAGAGGATGAAGATGAGGATGATGATGATGAAGATGACGATGATGACAAGGATGATGGTGAAGCCGAGGGTAAGTTTATTGCACTGGATGTGGACGTATAATATTTTTCTATAATTCAGAATGGAAACCTTGCTTTTAGTTTTAAGATTCAAAGTTTATTATTTATAAATGAACTTTCTTGCTAAGAGTAAGCGTGTCAAAATTTTGTTAATCTTTTTTATTTTATTAGTTTGATTTTTTTGTATCTATTAGATATCCTTCATTTTAAGTGCAACATATTAGCAATCTAGTTGGGATGGTTTGTGTGACATTAAATTTTTAGCATGAGTTACTCAAGCTTATAATAGATTGAGCAAATGACATTCTAGGTTTGGTTGATGATGTAGACCTTCTATATGTAGACCCTCTCAATAAGGACACAACCTCAGTATATGTAAAATTTCTAATGATCTTCTCGCTCTTCCCTTCCTTGGTGGTCAGGACAACTAGATGGGGAGGCAAGTGGCCGGTCAAAGCAAAGCAGAAGTGAAAAGAAAAGCCGCAAAGCAATGCTGAAACTTGGAATGAAACCCATTCAAGGTGTTAGCCGGGTTACAGTCAAGAAGAGCAAGAATGTTCGTGCATTTTCTATTGTGATCTTTATAATATAATTGCCTTTTAAATTTATCTGTTTGCATTAGGATTTCGATATTTTGATAACATTATCTTTCTTGGCTTTCAAATACCAGATCTTATTTGTGATATCGAAACCGGATGTTTTCAAGAGTCCAGCTTCGGACACATATGTTATCTTTGGTGAGGCAAAGATCGAGGACTTGAGCTCCCAACTACAGACTCAAGCTGCAGAGCAGTTTAAGGCTCCTGATCTCAGTAATGTGATCTCCAAACCTGAGGCCTCGGCGATTGGTCAGGATGATGAAGATGTAGATGAGACCGGGGTGGAACCCAAGGACATCGAGTTGGTGATGACACAGGCAGGAGTATCCAGGTCAAAGGCTGTAAAAGCACTGAAGGCTGCAGATGGAGACATAGTTTCTGCAATCATGGAGCTTACCAACTGAGTTTTTAGATATGTTTTCGCATCCGATGGTTTTGTTATGTTTTTGGTATTCTGTTTGTATGCTCTATAGATTTGTCCAGGTCTTTTGTGCTTGAAGTTGGTCTGGATTATTCCAATTTACTTGTATCTTTCTGTCAACCTTGTTGTATCAGTAGCAAACTGGGACTTGCATTGCATTAAACTGAGCCATGCATGTTGGTTTTAAGTTGAGTCCTTTTTCCTTGATGTGGGTTTGTTCTCACAAGCATAATTTGATGATGCTAATATTCTATAACGCCAAGTCAAAGTCCCATACATGTGCCCATAAGTTTGGGGTTTGGTGAAATCATTGCTCAGAGCTCGAATTTGCAACTCTTGTTGCTTCCACAATCTTGATAGGTGTTTTAAAATTGCATTGGATCTTAGATTTTTGAGAGTAGAATTGAATGTTGTGAAATTGGAGTTGTTAAAACTTGGTAGTTGGGACACCGATATGGGGGTTAGTCGTCAATCCCTTAAACAAAGTACGTAATGTAGTAAGTTTCATAAACGGAGTATGTACGGTATTAAGGTTCATTTTTGGAGGTTATTAGAAGAGTCTTTGGTTTATTTGCAAATTTGTAATCTAAACATGAGGATTGAGGATTGAGGATTGAGGTTTGATCTGTCTAGGATTAGAGTTGCTTGTTGGCATGAATTTTCGAAGGCATCATCTTCCTAATTTCTTGGTGACAATCATTTTAACTTGGCTGACACAAGTTACTTACATTTTTTTCCAAATACTGTAATATTTGTTTTTTTTTTTTAAAAAAAAGCTGTAACTTCGTGGATCATATAAAAATATAACGATGTTAAATATTATTTATTAGTAAGGATCCAAGTATTGTTATTTCATTCAATTACATATTTTTTTTACAAATAGTGTAATAATATGGGATCATACGAGAACGTTACGGAGTCAAGCACCTTGTTTGTAAGGATTCAAGTATTATTATTTAAAACAATAAAGCTTAAGGTTTCTAAATATAAAAAAAAAAAAATTGGTCCATAAACTATTTAAGTCAATATACGTTTTAAGTCAATATACGTTTGAAGTTTGTCAGACGCAAATATTTGGGGCAGTGAGTGTAGTTGCGAGGTTGAGTGGTGTTGAGCTACAAGCACCTTGCAAATTGCGATCCCTTTGAACTTTTGAAATTTGATCATTGGATTGATACCCTTGCTTGACGAGAGAGAGAGGAACAAACAAGCTGTAAATGGAAGGCCGAGGGCGTGGCCGTCTTCAGCCTCGAAACGTTTCTTCTTCAGAATCAACGCCTTCTCGGTCCAACAGGGTCGCTTCCAGACCCACCGGAACTGCCAAATTTTCGAGCAGAGGTGCAAGTGGTAGTGGTAAAAAACCACAAAACGCCGATGTAGATGACCCTTCCGACCTTCCCGCCATAGTGGGTACTTGCCCTTTGATGTGCCCAGGTCAAACTCCATTAACGCTTCATAATTGTTTTCAATTGGCTCATAGTTATTGCTGTTATGACGTCGATGCTCATTTTTTTGGATGCACGTGAATGCTGTGTATGTATGCAGAAGGAGAGAGGGCCCAGAGAGAGCGACTTCGCGATTTGGCCGTGTTTGAGAGGCTACATGGAAATCCAACTCAATCATCTCCAGACCTTGCCGTTAAAAAGGTAAGATTCCAACTTTGTTGTCTTCTCTTTGGTAACTATTTGACAATATTTGGATATTGAACACTGGGAAGTTTCATTTAAGGTGAAATAGAAATCAATAGTACTCGAAAGAACAGTCTTTTTTGTGCCATCTTTAGTTTTCTATCAGCCTTTGTTCATAGCCGTTATCATATGAGATTGGGAGCTGTTCCTTTAAAGATTTAAATTCACTTAGCGTTAGAAAACCAGTTATTACGTGGGGATCGTCTACAGTATTAATTAAGAAGTGTTTTCAAAAAGAAAAGAGAATGAGGGGTTTGGGCTTTAGAAATCTGTTGATTAGAAATAAGGCTTTGTTAAGAAAGCAGCTTTGGTTTTCCCTGCTCGAAAGAGAATCCCTTTAGCATGCAGTGATTAGAAACAAGTCCGGGCCTGGTGAGAATGGTTGAGATACCAAGGTAGTTTTGAAAGGTTCAAGATAAAATCCATGGGAAAATATTTCCAAAGGTTATGTTTCTTATTGAATCTAGCTGGGAGAAATCACTTTGAAATACTTATTTTCTACGATTTACAGATTATCTAGATAGCACAAGACTTTCTCGAGCTTTTGTGGGTTCTATGGTTCATCCTTTGATCTGGGACTTTGGTTCAAAGGAACTTGCAAGATTTAGAGTTGGTGGAGTTATCATCTTTCTTATTGACTCTAGAATATGTTCGGCTGCAACCTGCCAGGACTGAACAAGGAGTTGGCTTCTTGAATCTGCAGGATTCTTCTCCATCCAATCTTATTTCTTTTTTTTGCATGCTAATGATTCAGATATGGTTTTCAAGGTTGCAAGAGCGATCTAGAATCTGTTGATCATGATTGTTTACACTCTCCTGAGGTCTTGAGTCTTAGGTTGCAACTGTGTAGGGAGTTTCAAGTAAGTTGGTTTATATCCAGGGACCGTCTCTCTTTTCTGTCTATGAAGTATAAATTACTGGGGAATGGGAAAAAGACTAAGGTTTTGCGGGATGCATACTATTGGCTGTTGTTTTTTTTTGGGGGTAATCTGGCTGGAGAGGAATAAATTTATTACTGAAGATACTGGGAGCAAGAGAAAGGAGTTTGATATTTTTTTTTTGTGTGGGGTGGGGGGGTGGGTGCGGTGGGGTGTGGTGGTGGGGTTAACCTGACTGGAGAGAAATAAAATTGTTATTGAAGATGCTGGAAGTAAGAGAAAGGAGTTATGGGATAGAGTTTATTTCTGGTCTTCATTATGGGCCTCTTTCTACAAAATTCAGGGATTTATCTTCTTCAGGCATTTGGCTAGATTGGAAAGCTGGTATACATTAGGTTTTGTGCTTCTCAACTAGTTTTAGCTTAAGAGAGTTTTTTTTCTTCTTCTTAGTTTGTTGTTTATGCCTTACATTTTGTGGACATTGTCCACTCCATTTGTAATTTTATTATTATTTAGCAATATTTGTTTCTTTAAAAGAAAAATTGAATTATATATGTAAGATTTTCAGTTTCAAAGACCATATGTCAATTATCTGTGTAGCTAAACTTGGAATACCAACATGGAAATTAAGCTCATCCAAATTGGAATTATGATATCCCTAAGTTCAATATCATGAAAGTAGAATTTCAAGTAAATGCCTATGTGATACCAAAGCTAGGCAACCAAATGTGCCTAAATATCATCTGGATACAAGGATTTAAAACAAGGGAATTGGGTTTTGACAACAAGATTACATTGGTTAAAAGACTCATGAAATAAATTTTTTTTTTCATGCATTGGTTGAAACAACTCCTTAACATGTAATGCAAATGGAGCTAACACATGATTTCTTCTTCTAGTTTTTCAGAACCATGTCCACCAAACAAGTTGAAGCATCAGATGTCCGCCCACTCCCTGTGCTGGAAGACACCTTGAATTACCTTTTGAACTTGTTTGATTCTAGAGAACATCCTTTTGACGTGGTTCATGACTTCCTCTTTGATCGAACAAGGTCGATAAGGCAAGATCTTAGTATGCAGAATATTGTCAATGATAAAGTAATCCACATGTATGAGAAAATGGTACGAGTTCCATGTAAAACCTTTTATCCTTTTGAAGCTTCATCTTTATGGTAACCAGATGCAGTTAATATTTTCAGTTCCTTAACATACTTTCTGGTTTATCAATTTGGATCCATATGCATTGCAACTCAGTTATTACTTTGAATTCATGTAATTCGGCTGGTTTTTTTTTATATTTTTTTTAATCATATCATATATAGAAAATAGTTAGCCACTGTCTTGTGCTGATCATGCGTGAAGCTTATGTGGTTCTTATGCAAACTGCAATCATATTAATCAACACAATAACCTTTGTTCAAAATGCTATTATCCAATAAAGAACAGATTCAGAAGCTAATGAGACTTGTATATTGACACTGGTCTGGTGCTCAAAGCACAAATGGGTGTGTCTTTTTGGTGTTTATTCAAGTGGTTGTATGACATAGTGATCCTTGTGTGATAGCTCAAATTAGTGAAATACACATCTCAAGTTTGAGTTCACCTAGCTTAAAGGCACAAGCTCATAAGTACTACAAAAACATGCTTCTCTCCTTAGTACATCCATGAAAATAGAATATAGTACCAAATTTGTTTTGAATTTAGAGCTCTTGACCCTAGACATTCCAAAAATTTTATATATTTACAGTGTTCATTGTACAGGTCAAGTTTCATGTCATATCTCTTCGCAAGCTTTGTGGTTGTAGCAGTCAAAATACTTCTTCAATGCATCACCTGAACATGGAGCAGCTATCAAAGACACTAACATCGCTATATAATCTGTATGATACAAATCGGGATTCCAATTCTACGTATGAAAATGAGGCCGAGTTTTGTTCGTTTTATGTGCTACTTCATCTTGGTCCTAACAGTCAGCCAATGGTTGATCTCAATTGCATTTTTATGTTTATTTCATTTTATTTCTTCTTTTTTTCTGCTTTTTATTGAGTCCTATATATGTGAAATTTAGCTTGTTCTGGTCCCAGGGAGAGTCGCTTTCTTGGTGGTTTCATCATGTACCTTCTGCAATAATCAAATCTAAGGAAATGTGCTTTTCCAGAAAGATTTTACGGTAATTTCCACTTATGATTTTCTGTTCTTTTCTTATTAAAGGTAATTGGCATGATAAAATGATTTTACTTCTCCGATATGAAAATACTTTCACGTTTCCCATTTGGAATTGTTTTCATTAGTATTAGTAGTATGAAAATTGAAAGATGGTCTATTTCTGCAACAGCTTTTTTCGGATGGGCAACTATAAGCGTTTATTAAGTACTGTAGCATCTGAGGCATCTTATCTTCAGTACTGCATTCTTGAACCTTATGTTAGTGAGGTATATGAATATCCAGAGTGCTTACATGACTTCTATTCCGGTTTCTTATAATCTGTATGTTTAGTTTGGCCGGTCTTGCAAGGACAGTTTTTGGTCTTTTAAATGCTAAATTTCCTGGCTTTAATGCTTTTGATGATAAAATTTGACTCTTGTTTCTTGCGTTTGTTAACATTGAAAGGTTCGAGCCCTAGCTGTGTCATGTATAAATAATGGTGGATACAAGCTTCATCCATATCCGCTAGCATACTTAGCCAAGCTCTTGATGATGACGGTACATTTTCAATAACTGGCATTTGCCAGAATTTATTAATTTTATGTCTAATAGTTTCCGAGCCACCTAAATCTGTATTTGGTTTTTCAGGAATCAGATTTGGAATCTTTTTGTAAAGCTTGTGGTCTGGAGATTTGCACTGATGAAGAAGGATATAATTTGTTACCTACTAAGCAAACCACCTTTTGTCATCCCAAGGATGGGTTTCAAAGCTACAGATTTTTAGGCTTGGAACAATTTGAGAGGTAACTTAAAAACTTTCTGACCCTACATGTCCTCCTGTGATGAAATCCTTCACCGTTATAGCCTGTGAAAATTTTGTTACTGAAGGCCTTTAGGGATGAAAACATTTCATAGCTAAGATGTTGATGTTTCTCACACTAGGTTAGAGTTGAGGGGCCTTATATGTAATTTTTTTTTCCTTTTGTTCTTTTCTTTTGCAAAGTGTATTTGTGTAGTCTAAAGTTATGTTACCTACTGCAGATGATATCAACTGAGTATCTGCAGTATATCATCATCCTCTCCAAATCCCTCAGCAATCAACTGATTCAACTTCATTAAGTTATGTGTCAACTTAACATTCACCAAATGCATCACAAAAAAATTATATTGAGGTATTGCAAAATGACTAGATGCAATGCGCGTACTTAGAAGAATTTGCGTACTTAGAAGAATTTGTAAGTAACTATTTGATAGAAATTATTTGGAAATTCTTTGTTTTAATGCTTTTGCTATTCTCATTTTGTGTATTTCTAATTCCTTCATTTAATTTTTTTTGTAGTGGACTTCTTAGTAATATAGATTAATCTCTCGGTTCTTTTAATCTAATTTATTTTTCTCTTAATCCATGTATAGGATCATTTTTCAAAACATCTATTTATGAATGATCAAAAACCTCGATCATTTTTCAAAACTTCTATTTATAAATGATCAGAAACCTCGACACAAGCCTTTTAAGTTGTTACATGCTTTTTTTTTGTTAGAAGAGGTTGTTACATGCTTGACACATCTTAAAAGATTGCCCGAAGTGGATTCATTCTTCCTCATGAGGAGACCGTTTGGAGGATGATTCAGATTATGTATTAACTCAAAAACTTACCTCAAAAGGCTGTAAGGTTGAGATAAGCAAAAACGCATTGGAAACAGGGAAGATGGAAGATACCTCTATAGAAAATGGTTTCTGATTATATGAGGGGTTTAATTTGTCAAAGCATTGAAAGCTAAAGGATTATAGGAGGAAAAAATTGGAAATTGTTGAGGAACAAATGCAGGTACACATAAATGGCAAGGAAGAGGAAATTATGATGATGGATGTCTCCAAATTTACTCAAGAAGAGAAAAAGTTTATCAATGATAAAAAGAAAATGCAATAACGAGGTCCTATGAGAAACAAGCCTCTCACTCTATTTTGGTGGACAACTCCGCCGACTTTCATCCAAGTCCACCACCTTATTAGTTTTTATGTTATTGTCAATTTAAATTTGTGATTTTCATTTATGTTTGTGGTTTTCATTTAAGTTTGTGATTTCATCTATGTTTGTAGTTTTCATTTAAGTTTATGGATTTCACCATTACTAGGTAAGTGTTCTTTATGCTTGCTTACACTACACTAAAGAAAAATGATAGTGTAAGAGAAATTGAAGAAAGTATCAGTATTTCCCCTCGGATGGCCCAGAAATGTTTTTCGTCTGCTGGATATCTCTACGATGGTGAAGGTAATCTCATAAGATATAAGGAATAATGAAGCTAGAATCTTGAGGAGGTAACTTTCATTGAGATAGTCAATGGCAAGTTAGTGTCTTTATACCCATTTCATGATTTTCCAGCCTTTTGGATTGGGTTTTGAAGGTCCCAGGTTTGAGCTTGGGAAATGTTGAGGATTAGGATTTGGAAGGGGGAAGGGTCTCAGTGTATAACTGTTCATTGGAACCCAAAAAAAAAAACAGAAGCAAAACATATCTTCCTGAAATAAGAGCACCTTGTGTTGTTATTCTTTTATCATGATTTGTAGCTTGTCGTCAAAGTTTCTTCTGGCACAAGGATTGCAAATTGTTGCTTCTCTGTCATTCTAGTCAATTAATAATAATTTCAAACATTTTTGTTCCAAGTAATGGGCGAGTTAACATAATTTAGTTCATTATATATGCGACTTTTCACTGGATGGTACCCTGTGATGTTCAAGTTTACACTACCCTCCAGGGTTATACAATCTTTAATGTGTACCACCATAGCGATAGTGGCTGATGTTTTAAGCAATATGGTTCAGATATAGTGATGGCTGTTTAGTTGATTTTCTTATGGCTTGTAATGAGATTCTTTAAAAGAGTCAAGTTGATGTTAAGTTATGAACTTTCTTTTGGGACCTCATTAAATATGAAGTTATATGTTTCAAGAAAAAATGATGCGTACATTCTTGAATCTCCAAAGGACCTTTGGTTATTATATATGTCTTTTTTTAAAGCAAGCATCAGCTCGTTGATAAGTTCAGAATGTTACCATACACTCGATCAGCTTAGCCTTGCTATCTTCATTTGCCTTTGGCCTTCCTTGAGCCTCTCTGATGTTCTTGTTTGTTCAACTTGTTAGGATTTGAAGAAATTGAGGTCAACTTAATACTAACATTTTTTGTGGTATGGTGAGTGAAGTATCTCTAGATTAAGTTACATTGACATTTTCTGCCATGTCTAAAACATCACCACGTCAGACTATCGATACATTAGCAATACCTTCTGCTCTGCCATGCATAAAACATCAGAATATTAGAAGTTAGAATTAGTATTCCCATGAATCACTACTTATTATCTTGTTTGGCTTACTCTGTTGGTATTACAATTTTTATCAGAGTGTCTGTTGAGTTGAGAGACTACTTGTATCAAGCTATGACTTGGTTTTCTATTCATTGATAATGGTTTAAATTGTTCTGTTGAAGTTCTAATCTGACTCTATTGCATTTACTTCTTGACATTGTTTCCTTAATGAATCTTCAAATGCCTTGCCTTCTCCTTAGCTACCCTATTTGAGCGAATTGTTACAGACACATGAAATGCTTTCTCACTGTTTAACAGACTGCATTCTTTCAGTCAGTGAACTCATTGTTGACTGCTATACTTAGAGATCCAGGATGAATTCATAATAGTTTGTTTTCATTAGAGATATAGAGAGAATACTCACAATCAGAAAAGATGTGAAAGTTCTTAATTTGTGCTAGATTATCCTGTCAAAGGGCAGCAAGGTTTTCTGATTTGTATGAGCTGATATGATGGAACCATATCACTTTTGAGTTTGATCATAACAACATGTTATTGGAACTAAATACAACGGTAATGGCCAATTTATTAAGCTTAAAGTTTCTTGACTTTGTACAGGAATGGTTAGTTGCTGCCATAAAAGTGGGAAAAATATGCCAATTGTTGGCTACGTCATCTCCTCTGCATATTTACAACTTTTGACTTTTCTTGCTTGCAACACACATGGAACTTATCTTGTTTTAAAAGCAACAATTCAGAAAAACCTCCTTTTGAAGGGGTGCTTTAGAAAAATCTTCTCACTAGAAAGAATATCTAGACAGTAGGAGAAAGGAAGTGTGCAAGGTGTTCTGCTCTTGTTAATTCTCGGCAATGATTCACAACACAATTCACTCCTTTTCCTCCAAAACAGTAGCCATTAAGTAACTCATGGGCATGTTTGGGTTGAGTTCTTTGGTTCCTACCTTACCAGTTTTATCAGTCAGAAATATCTTTTTATCTTGATGGAGTCCATGGATGATTTGGCATTCATAGATTTGGCTTCAATTGCAACAAGGGCATATTTGGATTCTAGGTCAGATATTTTCACCGTAGGGGTTAGATATTTTCACCATCTGTATGTTTGTAAGTGCATGTGAGGTTTGATGGTCTAAACTCTAAAGGCACCAACTCTTAGGGACTGTATAGCCTTGATATCAAGTGTCATCATGCTGCTGTTTTGGCAGTCTTAAGTATTATTTTCATTTGATGTCAGCATTTGTAGAAGGAAAAAACAGTCAATATTTAAATGCATTAAGAAGGCACGTACCTTAAAACATTGTGTTATTGTATGAAGTTTTTAAGACCTCCCTAATCAGCCTTACACTTTTAAGTTCATAATGAACCCCGGATGCAGAAAAAATCACCCCTCCTTTTTACTAAACCAAGGGGAGCCCGGGAGTCGTTTACCGGGCAAATTTAGTTGTCGTGACAATACCCACCTAGTTCACCGACCTCACGAGTCTAGTCTGATTTGGCTCTCTATTGTCCACCAAGGAAACTCCAAATAATTCTACTATGACTGAGCGATCTCATCGATATGACCTTCCTGCTCGGTATGGAAGGACTCTTGACTGACTCTGAGACTCAGTTTTCCGACTTGAAGTTGCAATTATTATACTGCTTCATTTTTGCCATAGGGAGGATGGGTTACCTTGCAACTGCTAACACCGGCGCACTCCACGGTGATACACTTGGTCGAATAAATCCCATATCCACCAAGTCTTGCAATTGAGTCTTCAACTCCCTCAATTCTGCCAGTGTCATTCTGTACGGTGCCTGCGATATAGTTTGGGTACCCACGAGTAAAATCATGCATGCATAACATAAATATCTATTTTTATGCAATTATGATATAAAGATGATCTGAAAACCACCGGAATTTCATTTTTCTTTAAAAACATTTGGTTGGACCCACGAAAATCTGTATAATGAAAACACACCGTGGTCCACAATTTGGTTTGAAAATCCTCCTCAAAGGAGTTTAAAATCATGTAAATTGACCTGGACACAAAATATATCAATACATAACCCACTGTTCCCGAAATACCCTCCACACACCCGATATATCTCGAGTTGTGCAGAAACATGTGCTATGCGTAGACAGTCTCAATGACCCGACGGAGAAAAACCCCTCGACACCAGCGTCGGAGAACCCTCAATGAACCAGGGAACAAAACCCCTCAACGCTAGTCGGAGAAACCTTGACCATCGGCGACAGAAATTCAGTGAAAACCAAAATTCGTGTTTTGAAATGCTTGTTTCTTGGCCTAAGCCAAAGTCATTGTAAAATCATTTATGGCCAAATCCAGTAAATCACAAATACGGGTCTCAACCCAAAATCACGGACTCAATAATTACCACGTCAAGATGACATAAGAACCGAGTCCAAAAACCAGGCCATTTCCCCAAAACACATTTTCACTGAAATATGGAAAACCTGTGTCTAGTAATAATTTCTAAATTCCGGAAATTGTCACAAACAATACATAACATAATTTAATTCAAAGATACCTTTATGCATGAATTACAATTTATAAACCAAAGTCCACTCACCACTCGTAAAAGTAAGCTCAATCCCGAGTCGTACGCTCCTTCGAAGTTCTTTGAGCAGTATCGCCTGTCAATATTAACAATCGGGATTACCAGCTAATAATAAAAACCCTACATTTAAACTCCCTAAACCCCGTGAGGTCTGCTTGGGCCACTCTAAAAACGAAGCCACCTCGGACGCCCAAAACTACCCTTAAACGACGTCCGATTAACCCGAAACCTGCACCAACAGATCCGGAACGTCGAAACCTAACTGACACGCGTTGCTGTGACCCCAGAACTAGTCCCACGCGCCGCCACTCGCCGGTGGAAGGTTGAGCCACGCGCCCTCATGCTCCCCCACACGCCGTCATGAATCCCCACACACCTGGTACTGTTCACGATGCGACAGAATATCCCGACGGAATTAGAATATTTCATCCAGACTAATGGCATTAGGGTTCCGTCAAACACTGTTAACTTTTGACGGAATATGCCTACGTCGTCAGCATATTCCGTCAAATCCTGATGGCGTCAATTGACCGTTAAATCAACTTACTGCTGACTGTGTGGCCAGGTGGCACCCACGTGGCTACCAGGTGGCTACCATGTGGCAGCCATGTGGCGGCCATGTGGCATGCCACGTCAGCCCTGTCTGACCGACTAGTCGCCGGAACCTCGCCGGAGTCTCGCCGGCGAAGACGACCGCGTTGCCGTTGCCGGAAAACCCCATTTCCGGCCTACCTTAAGTTTTTCCTGACTTCTTCAAATCTCAACCATTTTTCACGAATTTTATGTCTAAATCTATTTTACTCGAACCCAAAAACTCAAAAATGACCTCAAAACACTAAACTCGTACCTGTGCTAGCCGGAAAATCGATCGAAACTTCTGATTTTTCTTTTCCTCGATCCTGAGTCTCCCGCGGTTGCCTCGTTCGACGGTTGGTACGTCTGTGATCGTGGGAAGGAGGAGATTTCGATTAGTGGAACTAGAATGAGAGACTTGGCCTTGAATCGAAGTTCAAATTTATGGGTTTTGAGTTTTGGGTCGCACGGGTTCGGGGTAGTCTAGAGAGAGTGTGTGAAAATGATGAAGATCAGATAAAATTGGGGGTTAAAAAATATCTAGTCCTACCAAATTACCAAAATGCCCCTGACATTCTGGACCCGCATCCGTTTTTTGCGTGCCGCCTGTCTACGAACTCGTGAGTTCGAGACCTACGCAACGGTACCCAAACCACAGCCTAAAGTGTCTTGAAATAAAATTTGTCTTTCACGCCCCTTAATCAACCAAGGGTAAAATAGTCTTTTTACAAAATAATTTATGAAAATTCAATAATTAAATTTCCGGGTCGTTATAGAGGCTGAGGAAGCAAAAAGTGTTGTTGAAATGATGATTCAAAGGGATTTTGAACCTAATTTGATCACATACAATTCACTTATGGTACTGTTTGAGAGGAGAAATGGGTATGGCGAAAGAGGTTTTTGAACGGCGAAAGAGGTTTTTGAACTAATGCTTAGCAAGGGCTTTATGGCTGCGGCTCGTAGTTACAACATATTGATACATGGATATTGTAAGCAGCATAACATCGACGAGGCCATGAGACTTTTCAAAGAAATGTCTCATAGGGGAGTGGCTCTATATATCTTTACTTATAATACTCTTATGGATGGGTTTTGCAAATTTGGGAGAATATAAGATGCACATAAGTTGTTCTCTGAGATGAAAGCTTGTGGCCAACTTCCAGATGTTCAAACTTATGTTGTTTTAATGGATGGTCTGTGTAAAAAGGGACAACTCTCTGCGGCAATGGAATTGTTTAGGGATATGGAGAGTAAAAAGTTGGATATAGATATTGTGATTTTCACTGTTCTTATTGAAGGCTTGATCATTGGTGGGAAATTAGAATGGGCAAAGGAAATCTTCTTTGGTTTATCATTAAGAGGACTTCAACCTAATGTGAGGACATATACTATTATGATTAATGGACTCTATTCCGCCAGCCTAACAACCGAAGCAGAGAAGTTGTTTAGAGAAATGGAATAGAAAGGCTGTCCTCCAAATGGTTGCAGCTACAATATAATTATCTGAGGGTTTATCATTAACAACGAGACAGGAAGGGCCATGGAACTTATTCAAGAAATGGTGGAGAAGGGTTTTTCTGCAAATGCATCAACGACAGAAAGGATAATTGATTTGTTGTCTAGAGATAAAGTCAATCATGCGCTGTTGCCATTGATAGAAAGATCGTAATAGATGCTTCTCATCAAGTTTGAAACTGCTGGATCTTCTATACAACCATGGATGCATTAGGTATGTTGTTTCGTATCTGTGCATGGAAAATATTATGGAAACAATTGCACAGCATAATTATTATGTTGAAAGAACTTGACATAGTTTTGTTATCTGTGCGTGGGTAGGTTATCATTGATTAGTATGATTCTTTGCGGGATGAGATATAGAAGAGAATCATATTACTCTTTCAAGACTGAAATTCGTTCAGTTGTGATGTTTACTACTTTGGGCAGGTTGTTATTTCTTATCTATGAAGAAAGGAGATTTTGGTTTTGGCTGAAGAAATGAGATCTTTTCTGCTTTTTGTGAGATTTGAAAAAAATTTATCTAACCGAAATTTTGGCTTTTAGCTTTATTTGGTTTTTTATTTTGTGGGTAGTTGGGTTTTTTTAAGTTTATTTCTTGCTATACTTGAAAGTCTGTATCATTAAGAGGACTTCAACATGGACATTTAGAGGGGGGACTTAAACAGCACCATGAACCTCAAACAGCACTAAAATTCTACTCTACTTCTCTTGATAGAATGAAAATCCCAGAAAATTTTACTTCTTTCTGTCTAAGTTGTCCCCTTAGATTTACTATTGATTGAAAAAATATGGGTCTTTTGTGACATATGGTCGAAATAACTTATTACGTACTTATACAGTTTCAGTATTAGTTGGGATGAATGACAAATATTTTCAGTATGGTAGTTGGTGATGTTGGTGTTACATTTTAAATATTTTCTTCTTCAGATTTGAGTGAATATAAATATTCTGATAGGAAGGTGTCTCTGTAGGGTTATGGTTTGCCTGATCTAAAAGCTTCTCCCCTGATTCTGAAGGTGTGTAATATTCTTAACGAGATGGATGAGAATGACATATTTTTAAATGTAGATTGTGATTTCTCGTTTTATCCATTTATAGGAACTTACTGATTTCCCAAATTTCAATCATTTGTTAGTTTCAATTGGAAAGAGTGATAGTGGTCAAGGAGTACCTCGCACATCCAACAAGTACTTTCTACTTGCCTTACAATGTTTCTGGTCAATATATACTAAAGGCTACTGACTTTTGTTAGTGATGTGATCAGGGCGAGTCAGTATTTTAACTACATATTCGTCTTACAGTATTTCAAAGGATGACGGCCAATTTTCAAAAGGTAGCCTTATAAATTAAAAGGTATTTGTGTTACACGGCTAGCCAATGAGCGGAGTTGCCTTCTTGGACACAAGATCTGTTGTTGAGTGAATTTTAGAGACGTTACCGCTTGTATGGCCCAGAAAATCACAAGTGTTTTTGTCTACTGGATATCTCTAGGATGGTGAAGGTAATCTCATAAAATATAAAGCTAAATCCTTTAGGAGGTAACTCTTCTTGAAATAGTCAATGACATGTTAGTATCTTTATACCCATTTCATGATTTTCCATCTTCATGGATTGGTTTTGAAGGTCCCAGGTTTGAGCTTGGGAAATAGTGAGGAGTAGGATTTGGAAGGGGGAAGGGTCAGAGTGTATAACTGTTCATTGGAAGTTGGAACCTGAAAAAAAGAAACAAAGCATATCTTCCTGAGATAAGTGCACCTTGTGTTTTATTCATTTATCAAGATTTGTAGCTTGTCGTCAAAGTGTCTTCTAGTATTCCCATGAATCACTACTTATTATCTCGGTAGCTTACTCTGTTGGTATTACGACTCTTATCTGAGCGTCTGTACAGTTGAGAGACTACTTGCATCAAGCTATGACTTGGTTTTCTATTCATTGATAATGTTTAAATTGTTCTTTTGAAGTTCTAGGCTGACTCTATTGCATTTATATCTTGATAATGTTTCCTTAATGAATCTTTAAATGCTTTGCCTTCTCCAGTTATTATCTTATGCTGTTCAGCTACTGTATGTGAGCGAATTGTTATAGACTCATCATTATAGGCTTCGTCACTCTGTAACAGACTGCATTCTTTTAGTTAGTGAACTCATTACTTGCTCAAATAGCCCTGGTTCAAATAGCCCTTGCTCTTGCTCCTTTCGTAGACCGGGGACTTTCGGCTCACTGTCAAGTTCCACTTCCACTTCAAGTCTCAGGGAAAGGTAACATGAATTTTCGAAATTCCTTTACATGTTCTGATTACAAGAATCAATATTGGTTTCAATTTTTCCAGGTTTTCGCGGGAATTGTTTGTTTTTGGTTTGGTCTGGCCCTCATTTTATTTTTTGTTGTGACGTTGCGTTGGGCTTCAAGCCATATTTGGTGTCTGTTTTGACTGGATTGTAACTTGTATGGGAGCTTCTTGTTTCTTCAATCAAATGCAGTTTTTTTTCCTCATTCTTTATGCCTCCCATGATTAGATCAAATCTACTGCTCTAATTGCACTCACCATGGGCCAAATTTTGCCAATATAACGTCTATGGTACCGAGGATTAGTTAGAAATGCACCGCAAAATCAATAGACGGGACGGATTTCAAATAAATAAATAGATGCAATATATTTTGAAGAATTTGTAAGTAACTATTTGATAGGTGTTACTTGAAAATTCCTGACTTTTAGTAGTTTTGCTATGCTTATTATTCAGTGCTTGTGCTCACTTGCTAAGTTGTTTTTTTTTCCCACACTTGCTTAATTGTTCTAATAATTTGTAATCCATCTATTTAATTATCTATAATGTATTTTTTAGTTCCTCGCTCTATTTAAATTCATTAGTATCTTGGAGTTCCTCGCTCGAACATTAAAGTTATAGTGCTTAATTTTTATTTTGGTAAGCATGTTTAAAAAAATTCGTTCTTCAGCGAAACATGTCTTATACGATAACGTCTAATGACATTAGTGTTATATGTCACAACTGCACATGATTTCATCCATGGAACAATTTCGTGCATTTTTTGTAGATCTTAAGTTGTAAGTTTTCTTTTATAAAGCTTCTAGAAGGAATGGTTCCTTACAAGAAAATAAATTTCAATGGATGCTCGAGAGAGATGAAGGCAGCAAAGTTAAGCAATTATGATTATATACATGCTGAAAGTATAGGTTCATCATCTTCACCATGTAGCTGACAATCATTTTCGCAAAGGTTAAAAGTTACCGAGTAGCTAACAACAAAACTTACAACATAAAGGGCCTAACAGTAACAACAAAACTTAAAAGGTGAAACTAGTATTCTCCGAGCATCCATCAAGTGACGTAGTCAGGATTCAATCCAATTACTATTGATTGAATGGCTAATTTATGGAAAGGCCGGAAGATACTTTAGTATACATATTCATGGAAGTCTTTGAGTGCTCCGGTATTCAATCCAATTACTATTGATTGAATGGCTAATTTATTTAATTATATATATATATATATATTATATTTTTTACTTAAAATATATTTCTAATCTAATAAAATACAAATACTTTAATAAATTTTGATCTTTTGTTAGCCCCTAGTCAAGAACATAATAGGACGTCTTCTGAGCGTTTCATAGAGATAATAGGAGACGTTAAGGATTAGATCAAATGGGCAAAAATGAATTTTTGGGGTACAACAAAAATTTGTATTCTCAAATGATATCGGGTTCAAATCAACAAAATATTATCAAATTAAGTAAAAATTCAAAAAATCATATCATATTACTAATTTATTATATAATTATCCTAGACGAGTTCTTATTTTTTGAAATCAATATTATTTAGTATTTGATTTTCTTTGATATTTTTCCATAATTAAAAGATATATTGACTAATTTAAATCAACACTCAATTCAAATTTAAATATTTCTAATAAAATTATATTATATTTATATTTCTTTTTATTAAAAATATATTATATCTTTATATATATATATATTATATTGGTGAGTGGGGGCTAGGACCCTAGTGGACCCCCCAGGCTCCGCTCATGCATATATCCATCCCTCTATAATAATATTATGTATATCACATGTTTACAACATCGAAATATATGAGATCTACAAGGGCTTTCATATCACACAAAAGTTGAATTTGAGACATTTCACACAAAGTGTAGACCAAAATATCATTATATTGTTGTAATACTAAGTGACTCTTTATCACACATTAGTTATTAGTTATTAGTTATTATTACACACATGGAGATGCAAGATGGAACCGCAAATGGTTGATGAAGGCGTGTAGGCGAACGTTAGCAACCACGCCTTTTTTATACTTTGACAAAACGCTCACCAACTTTCTCCTTTCTTCTCTTAGAAGAATGGGAGGGAACCCAACCCACTGCTGTAAAATAAGAGCTGGTTGGTTTTAGCCTATCTTCTTTCTGCAAGACCCTAGAAACTTATTTCAAGTCTGGCACCTTAAAGATCGGCTTCTTATCTATCTTGGATCACAAGTTTTGTTAAAGTCAGATGCCACAAAATGCAACAAGCTCTTAACTTAACTTCATACAAGCCTTCATCCACCATGTGCATAGTGCAGTAGTAACAACATCTACATGGTCCTCGTGTTGGTGATGCATGGAATATGAAAGACTATTACAATGTTACTTCTGAGTTCTGAGAAGCACAACTTGTACTCAAGATGAATCTCAGCTCCGGGATGCTGCCTTTAAAAACATAAAGACCAAACTTGAAAGCAAATATCTTTGGATAACTCGACTCCAACCAAAACCAATTATACTTCAGAAGGCAGTAGCTCAAGAGTATACAAACTGGTCATCCAATTTTGTCATCCAACACATTGTCATCAGCGAAAAAGAACTCGGACTTTCAAATAAAAGCATTAAGATGATAAACCACAGATGGTCCACCTCTGAACTCTAAAGATGAACCTGACGTAAAATCCATATCATATCATTCTAAGTGATTCTTATCACACATATTAGTAGGGATGGGTATAATTATCCATGGGCTTGGGTACCCATGGGTATTAGCTATATGGGTAAAGATATTGACGGGTAAAAAATAACCCATCATTTGATGGGTAGGATATGGGTTACCCGCGGGTACCCGTTACTCACTAAGAATGTTTTTCTTAAGATACGACTGGGATGAACCTGCACAAATAATAATTCGTCTTTTTCCTTCTCTTTCTAATGCTAAGCATGGATAATACGTCTCTCTTTTTGGTCTCTAACTGGAATTAATATTGAGTTATAATAAAAATTCATGTTAAATAAATAAATATAAATTAAAATAAATAAATATAAATATTTAAAATAATAAATAAATTATTTTAAATAATAAATAATAAATTCATCTCTCTTCTCTTGACTAGAAAAAATTCTCATAATAACACTACAAGAAATTAGAAGTTGCCCGGCGAAAATAGTCCGTCGAGCCACTTAAATAATCCGTCGAGTAACATATACAACGGCGAATATCTGTCGGGCAATAGGCGTCGGGCTACCGCTGTCGGGCTTTTAATTTACTCGACGAGCTCAGTGACCTCGTCGAGCAATTAACTAATGCCCGTCGAGTAACATATACAACGACGAATATCTGTCGGGCAATAGGCGTCGGGCTACCGCTGTCGGGCTTTTAATTTACTCGACGAGCTCAGTGACCTCGTCGAGCAATTAACTAATGCCCGGCGGGACATTTCGTCGCTGTAATCTTCGTCGAGCAACATAAAGTCAACATCATAAGATCGTCGGGTAAGGTCTTACTTATCCGTCGGGTAATCTATTAAATATACGTCGGGGGCGGTTTATATGCCGTCGGGTAAAGTCATACATAACCGTCGGGTAACGGTAAGAAACACCGTCGGGTAAGGTTAAATATAGTCGTCGGGCACTGTTATATACACGCGTCGGGTAACATGATAAACAACCGTCGGGTAACGTTTTCCACATCCGTCGGGTAACATGTCACTCAATCGTCGGGTATAGTTTGAATATCTGTCGGGTAACATTTAACTCATTCGTCGATAATAGTATTATATGTCGTCGGGTAACATTACAATTCGTCGGGTAACATGTACAGAATTCGTGGGGCAACCTCCTCTTTATATTGAAAATAAAATATTAAATTAAATAATAAACAATAAAAAATTTAATTAAAAATTAATAAAAAGAATAAAAATAAAATAAAATTAATATTAAAAAAAAATAATGTAATTTTTGGACATCATTAGGAGTATAAAAATACTTTATATATACTCTAAGAATTAGTAGAGTTGTCAAAATAGCTGGGATCTTGAGGGGGCGGTTGGTTGGGCGATGAGAAAATATCATCCAATCCCTGATCACCCAAACGTTGAAGGATGTTGTCAAGGGCGTTCTTGATATGTTGGTTTTGGGCTTGAATCTCCGCGTATTGGGCTTTGATCATAGCATTTTCGGCCTCGAGATTTCTCATACGATCTGACGTCTCCTGGGAGCCTACCCGAGATGAAGACGACGATTGAGTCGAGACATCCCGCACAATCCCGTCGCCCGCTCCCCGAACGACCCTCCCTGGGCGCCTCCCTAGTCGTCGCTCCAGAATAGCGATCGACATGTCAACATTAGGGAGCTGTTGTTGCAAAGGCACATCTGGATGCTGTTGGGTGAGCTCAGCTTGTGTCTGTTGGACGTCTTGCACCATCGCATCCTACAAATTCGAATAAATATTAATTAGATAAATAATTATGAAATTAAGAAAAAATGTTTAATTAGAAGGAAATAAACTTACGTGAATTCGATCAGCCTCTTCATCCCCCCGTCCAGCATACACCTGCCCCCAGGCATCCACCTCTGGGAACATCGACCCGGCGATGCGCCGATCCTCCTGCCGGGCCGATAAGGATCGCGACCCCCCGTGGTGGTTGAATTTCTTTGCCCCCCGGTTCGAGGTGTTGGCAATCGATTTCCGCTGTTCATTCGTAAAACCAAAAATTAGATTTGAAAATGGAAAATAACATAAAAATTAAATAATTTAATTAATTAGATAGATAATACGTACCAGATAAGTGGGTGACATGAAATGGTCGCACAACCACAACCACCCTGGCAGTTTCGGCCCATCTAACTCCTCCGGAGGATTTTCCCGAGCTTCCTCCGGAGAAGGCCAAGTCAAGAAGTACTTGTGGAGCTTGTACTTCCAGTCGGCGTACCGTAACTGCCAGTGTTGGGACAGGTACCTACTGAGCTCGACGTTTTCCAAGTCGAACTCAAAATTGATCTGCAATAAAAAATTAAAGTTAAAAAATTAATTAATAAATATGAAATTAATGTTAAAAATGGGAAAAAAACCTACCGATAACTCTCCCCAACAATGCGAGATCTCCTCTGGGGTTTGGGTTCGGAAAGTCTCCCCCATCATTAGTGACTTGTTGCGAAGAATCGCACCAATGTCATGAACTAGGAGGCTGTGAATTTTGACCGGCGCGGACCGGAGGCGTGGCACGTATACCACCAATATCTTTGCATTTGTCGTCCTACAAATACGCTGGGATGTCAAACCTCGGTTGATCCCGCGCACATTCACTGACCTACCTACAAATTCGATGAACATTGATAAATAAAATGAGTAGCAAATAAAAACGATTGATTAAATAAACAAAATAATAAACTTACCCTTAGGGAGTGCTCCGATATTAGGCCCCATTTCGTCTTCTCCGACGTCGTCCTAGGAGGGCCGGGGGTCGGTACGGGGTTCCCCCCGTTTCTTGCTATGCTGTCTACGAGCCGATCGAGCACTCGGTCGCTGATAGACTGATAGGGGTGCATGAACCGACGCCGCTGTTGAGGCAACTGAGTCAGGGGCTGCCTCCTCCGGCTCATGACCATCAACAGGATCCGGGCAAGGGCGAGTCCTGGATGTGATTAAGGTGCGATGCGACATCTACAATAACACATATAAATTAATTAATTTAAAATTAAAGAACATACTTTTAATTAAATAAAAAAGAAAGCAAACATTTTTAATATTAAATATAAAATATTAATTTCAAAAAATAAAAACAAAATAACATTTAAAATTAACCAACATGTTATAAATCCAATAAACATAAATAAATAAAGCATCAATTTTTTATTTATTAATAATTAGGAAATTGGTATCTAAAAACTAAAACCATCAAATTTTAATTTTTTAAAATAAATCCAACACAAACGAAAATTAAACTTAAACAACTAATTAATTAATTCAAGCGTACTAAACTCAAAATTCACAACATTATACCTAAATTCCTAAATCCAAATTTCGGGACCAAAATCAAACTTACATATTAATCCAAACATATACTATTAATATCCAAATCCAAAAATTCACAAATTAAAAATTTATAAAACACATAATTCCAAAATCCACTTATACTACACCTTATCAAAATTTCCCATAATTGTTTTTAAAATTAAAATACCCAAAATTCATACATTTCACATAAATACCATATAAAAAATCATACCATTATATCAATTTCAACATTATACCAAACATCAAAATTTCAACAAATCTTCAACTATTATATATACCTTAACAAATATATATATCCAAACATAAATATATACATAATCATTAACAATAACAATATCCAATTTCATAAATTCATTTTTCAAATCAAAATTAACAATAAACCAATATATCCAATATAAACCAATATAAACCAATAAACAATAAACCAATAAACCAATAAACAATAAACCAATATATCCAAATTAACAATAAACAATAAACCAATAAACCAATATATCCATATTAACAATAAAAAATATATCAAAATTAACATTAACATTAACAAGGAGAGCGGCGGCGAAGGCAAACCTCGGTGAGAGGAGCGGCGGTGACGGCAAACCTCCGTGGACAAAAACAGTGTCCTTGACTGTT
The DNA here is from genome assembly GCA_037349345.1 of Oemleria cerasiformis. Taxonomy (NCBI): domain Eukaryota; kingdom Viridiplantae; phylum Streptophyta; class Magnoliopsida; order Rosales; family Rosaceae; genus Oemleria; species Oemleria cerasiformis. The sequence goes on from JAZGTL010000006.1 coordinate 14,455,750, forward strand.
TGGGAGAACGCAGCCGATAGGAAAAGCAAGTGGAAGATGCAAGGCGTCCTTGACTGCTTGAGGGAGAGGAAGATGCAAGCGGCCTGAAAATGAAGAGCATAAAGAAATCCAGAAAACGGGTACCGAAGGAAGAAATCCAGGAAATGAAGAGCAGAAAAAATTCCAAAAAATGAAGAAGAAGGAAGAAGAAGAAGCCTCGGTCTGATTTAAGTATCTGATTGGTATTGCCCGACGGATACATCCGTCGGGTAACACTTTAATGACCCGTCGGGTTTAAGAAAAAGGCCCATGCGTCGGGTAACGTCTCACAACCCGTCGGGTGACAATTAAATCAACGCGTCAGGTAACGTTCAAACCCCCGTCGGGAAATACCATCATCGAAATACGGAATATTAGGTCTGCCATCCGTCGGGTAACACTTTAATGACCCGTTGGGTTTAAGAAAAAGGCCTATGCGTCGGGTAATGTCTCACAACCCGTCGGGTGACAATTCAATAAACGCATCGGGTAACGTTTCAAACCCCGTCGGGCAATACCATCATCGAAATACGGAATATTAGGTCTGCCATCCGTCGGGTAACAACAACTATACCCATCGGGTAAGGATGACTGTCGAATATCCCTCGGGTTATACCTTTATACTCCCTCGGGCAACAAAACGCGGGACTCTTGAGAATCCGCAAAAATTAAGTCGGTCGGGCTCGTCGGGCAACTGTAACGCATTCGTCAGGGAAAACAAGGCGGCAAATTTGAGATTTCGCGGAAAATTAGGCGGAAAATTGAAATTTTAAAGAAACTGGATGATATCTTAAGGTTACCCGACAGAAATGTTAATAATGCGTCGGGTAACACCAAGTTGCATATTTGAGATTTCGCGAAAAATTAGGCGGAAAATTGAAATTTTCAAACACTGGACGATTAATTGACGTTACCCGACGGAAATGTTGAAATGTCCGTCGGGCATGAGCTTCCTGATGCCGTTTTTTGAATTAATCCGAAAACCAAGTCCGGCGAAAATATATGCAACATCAGGACCATTTAAAGCTTGGTTTTATATGCCTAAAACCCCATCTATCATTATTGTGATGTTTTGGGGATTTCAAAACGTCCGATCGTGAAGAAACGTTGTGTAACCGTTGAATCGTCGCACACCGTTACCTAATCCCGGGATTTCCATTTGGGGAAATTTTTCTCGCAGATGATCTATGGGTACCGACCATAAATGTGGACGGTTAGATCGGTAAGTTTCAATTTTAAGTTTTTGAAAATCAGAAAACAAGCATATCGCCCAAGGAGGTTAAACTCTTGAAGGAAATTTCAATACATTGTTTGAATTTTTGGTTTTATTGATATTCAAACGAATGAATTTGAGCGATCTAACCGTTCACTATGTGGTTTTACGTTGCTAGATGTCGCTCGTCAAAAATCTTGAGGTTTTGAGGATTTCAAGCCTTCCGATCGTGATGAAACGTTCTGTAACCGTTGAATCGTCGCGCACCGTTACCTAATTCCGGGATTTCCAATTGGGGAAATTTTTCTCGCAGATGATCTATGGGTACCGACCATAAATGTGGACGGTTAGATCGGTCAGTTTCAATTTTTAAGTATTTGAAATTTTTTGTAAAAAAAAAATGTAAAGTTTTTAATATGGTAAATAGATGTGTAATAAAAATTGTAAATTTAATCAACTAAATCTGACCCGACGGTATTTCATATAACTCCGTCGGGTATGTATACAGACGTGGTCGTCGGGTAACCCGTATATTATCCGTCGGGTAACATGTACAATAAAATTGTAAATTTAATACTCTAAATCCAACCCGACGAATGTGAAAATATATCCGTCGGGTATTTATACGGAGCTTGCCGTCGGGTAACACATACATTATCCGTCGGGTAACAGATTAAAAATTTAATCAACTAAATCCCACCCGACGAACCTTCTTACATATCCGTCGGGTAACTTGACGAGTCTGTCGTCGGGTAAACAAGACATATTCCGTCGGGTAACAGGTGTAATAAAATTGTCAATTTACTTAACTAAATCAAACCCGACGATGGTTTATACGTATCTGTCGGGTTATGTTAAGATTCTGCCGTCGGGTAACATCTGTCATAAAAATGGTTAATATGAAAGTTTGGTTCAATTTTTTTGACATTGCATTAAAGAGTAAAAATTGACTTTTCATCAAAATATTGTACTAAATCTGCCACCTTCATTTCGTTTGAAGTTGCGTATTTTGTGGAGGGCATGTATCGTTTCCTCACTTTGAGAAAGTAATAAAACTATATTTTTCAATGAAATCATACAACATACATAAAAATAAAATTTATTGATTTGAAGATGGATATTTCATATATGAATGAAATTTTGAAATTACAACGGTTCATTCGGATTCGCTTTCCCCCTCCCAATCAGACTCGTCATCCGACATGTGTACAGTACTTGATTCCTCTGAATCACTTTCAATTTGTTCTAATTCCCCCAGATCAATAAAAATGTCATCAATCGCAATTGGTGTTATGATGTCATTGGTCCGAACTCCATCCACGTTTTGGGTGGATGCCGATGAATCTACCTGATAAATGATTTGGTCATCGTTTATTTCCCCATCTTCTTCATGGTATCGATCATCCAAGTCCCAAATGTTTCTGTGATTCACCATCTCGACTACTCTCCATCCACCACCAGCTTTTGGATCATCCACATAGAATACTTGTTTCGCCGTACTAGCGAGGATGTAGGGATCACTCTCAAACCACCGGGTGTTTGTGTTTATAGAAGTATATAACTGATCTTTGATGACACTTCCTGGGATACTTGGGTTCGTATTAAACCAATGGCACTTGAACAAGATGACTTCCTTACGATCGGCGTATAACACCTTAACCACAATTAACAATTTGCCGTAGAAACCCGTCTCAGCATTTTCCCCATCCCCCGGCACGAATACCCCGCTATTTTGGGTAGACAACTTGTCGTCTCGTTCTGTGCACACGAACTTCACTCCGTTAACGTGACAACCAGCGTATGTTTCTCCTCGAAATGGGCCAATGGCAAGGTGCATTAATTCTTTATTGAAATTTGGCGAGTTGACATCTTTCAGCTGTGCCATCTGGTAGGATACACACAAGAAACGAAATAGGTAAGCTTAAAATAATTTAAGAACTTTGGGAATAAAATATTTGACTTACATGCTGGGATAACCAACGTGGAAATAGTTGTTTGTCCATTTCTTCCCAATTAAAAGGAAATTGGGCCTTCATCAATGACTCGTGATGCTCGTGGAAGGGCCAGACTTCATCACAGTTGTTGAGAATGAACCAATGAGCCATCTCCATATCAGTATTGATGAACGGCTCCGAGATTGGACCAGTGCCGAATGGTCGTGCGGGTTGGGCAAATACAGATAGGGTCTCGGGACGTTGACCACCATCGTCGTTGCGAGACGGCCTATTGAAGGCAGTTTTAACATTTCAAAGGTACATTGCACAAAATGTGAGTGCCTCATTTGCAATGTACGCCTCGGCTATGGAGCCTTCGGGACGTGTCTTGTTCCGCACGTACCGCTTATACGTACCTAACATTCTGCAAGGAAATTTACATTAAGACTCACAGATTATACATGATAGTAAGGAAATATTATCAAATAGCAGGGATAAGTTATACCTCTCGATGGGGTACATCCAACGATAATGCACCGAGCCAGCTTCCGGCAGATGTATTAGTAGGTGCGCCATTACATCAAAGAATGCAGGTGGATATATTTGCTCAAGCCGACACATGATGTACACAATATCCTCGTTAATTGCTTTAAGGTGCGCTTTAACCAACGACCTGGAACATAATATCTAGAAGAACTGAGACAAATAAACTATCGTCTCAACAACACCAGCCTCCAATAAGGCTCGAATACCAATCGGAATGAGTCGTTGTAGCAAAACATGATAGTCATGGCTCTTCATACCAGAAATGGTCCCACCGTCCGTGCTAACACTCCGGGATATGTTGCCGGCGTACCCGTCGGGAAATTTCACACCCTGCAACCACTTTAGGAATTTTTTCTTGTTTTCCGGCGTAAATGTATAACTTGGATGAGCCATGATGTATTTGCCATTGACGACTTTTGGCCACAAATTAGGCCGAATCCCCATTTCTTTCATGCCCATACAAGTTTTTTTTTGTGTCCTTTGACTTTCCTTCGATGGGTAAAGTCGTTCCCAGAACACTCTCAGCAACATTCTTCTCGATGTGCATAGGATTGGCGATGTGTCTGATTTTCAATTTCGACCAATATGGCAACCGGAAGAATATGCTTTTTTTCGTCCAATTTTCCTGTTCAACTGGTTTCGATCCTCTTGTCACGAACTCATGTATACTGTTGAGTTTCGATAATATCTCATCACCGCACCTCTCCCTTGGTCGACCTCTTAACTCTGATTTACCATCAAATGAGTCAGATTGCATTCACCATCGGTGATCCCAGGGCAGAAACCTTCTCGCACCCAAGTAGCATACCTTAGATGCGTGCCAAAAGGACGTTTGTCTGGTCCACATGTCGGGCAAGCAAGATAGCCCTTGGTGCTCCATCCCGATAACATACCATAAGCAGGAAAATCATTAATTGTCCACATTACGGCCGCTCGTAGGGTGAACATTTCTCCACTGCACTTGTCGTATGTTCAGACACCATTTTCCCATAAATCCACGAGCTCGTCAATCAATGGCCGCAAATACACATCGATTGAATTACTCGGCGATTTGGGCCCCGGTATCAAAGTACTGAGGATTGTGAATTCTTTCTTCATGCATCTCCAAGGAGGCAAGTTATACGGAACCATAACAACCGGCCAAGTGCTATAGGGCTTTGCAAAACTCCCAAACGGATTAAACTCGTCACTTGCGATCCATAATCTGACATTTCTTGGCTCTGCAACAAACTCGGGATACATATTATCAAATTCCTTCCAAGCCTCTCCATCCGCCGGACGCCTCAGTACATCATCATCAATGCGTTCATCCTTGTGCCACCTCATATCACGGGCTGTGTGAGACGACATGTAGAATCTTTGTAACCTTGGCTTCAGTGGAAAATAACGCAACACCTTGTTAGGAATCTTGTTCTTTTGAAACTTAGGCTCATTGCACATGGGACATTTGTCAAGCTGCTCGAATTCACCGTAAAACAAAACACAGTTCTTCTTGCATGCATGGATCTTGATATACCCTAAACCAAGCCCCTTCAACAACTTCTTCGAGCTATAATGATCTTTTGGCAGACAGTTGTCTTCAGGGAGCATTCGGATGATAATGTCCAACATGTGATCAAAATGTTTGTTCGTTTGATTATACTCAACTTTCATGTGCATCAACTCCACAACTGCCCCTAGAACCGAAAATGATTTACAACCGGGGTACAATTCGCGCTGAGCTTCTTTCAACAATCTCTCATAATGGAGATCAGAGTCTTCCGGTTGCAACCTTGGTGCATCATCTTCCATATCATCCGATGCCGGAGGAAAAGCATCGGTTAATAACTCAACGACTGGATCATTATCACTTCGCCCATCCAAACCACTTTCGTCCCTACTGGTCCCGGGAACCGAAGATGTCGATGCAGAAAATATTTCTTCCCCGTGATAGATCCAATTAGTGTAGTTGTGTACGATCCCATTCCATTCCAGATGAGTTTGGACCTCATTCAACGACATCCAAACGCAATTATTATATTTACGGCACGGACACCTGACACGTCTTGTATCACTGCAATGACTACGTGCAATGGAAATGAAGTTGTCGATCCCATCCAAATATTGATCAGAAGATCTATCAAACATTTGTATCCACCCTCTATCCATTGTGCCTGCTTTCACAACATAGAGTCAACATAAGTAATTCAGTTAACATTGCCCAGTAAATAGAACAAGTTAAAATCAAAATCAACTTTTCTCCTTATGCCTCCGATTTTTTGGCCCTATCCCATTCGAGAGTGCACGTTCTGTGCTGTGTAGTTTGCGACCTACGAGGCTAAGTTCAGATCGAGGGAAATTTCGGCAGCATCTCCTTACAGTTCCCCAAATGCTCGACGTAGATATTATAAACAAATATCTAGTATGCATTCGAAGAACATTGAGGGGATACAAACTGAATTTCCCACAATCAAAACCTAACCACGTAGACCGCCAACTACACAACACATAGTTGCGCCCCCCCAAACTGTCCGAATATATGGACAATTCAAGAGTCAGTCAATCAATCGGATTTACTGACTCTCAAACGGGTCTAAGGTTTTTCATTGAATTTCATTATACGAAGTTAATCAACTCGATTAACTTCGCATAAACTGTTATGAAATATGAATGTATTTCACTCCGTCGGAGCTAAATAAAGCGTTTTAAAAAAAATATCACTACAAATTCAAAAATACAAACATATATAAATTATGCATAAAACACAGTTTTAAATTTTATAATTTATGTACATATTTTCTATTTCCCTATTTTCCTAACATATTTTCTAATTTCCAAATATAATATCGAATTTTATTAATTTCATTACATATTTTTTTTCCTATTTTCCTAAAATGTTTTCTAATTTTCTAATTTCCTAACATATTTTCTATTTCCTTATTTTCCTAACATATTTTATATTTCCCTAATTTCCTAACATTTTTCTTAAATTCCAAATATATTTTCTAATTTCAATCATTTCATTACATATTTTTAATTTTCCTATTTTACAACAAAATTTCCTAATTTCGTAACATATTTTCTTTTTTCCTAATTTCATAACATATTTTCTATTTTCCTAATTTCATAACATATTTTCTATTTTCATATTTTCCTAACAAATTTTCTAATTTCTAATTTCCAAAAATTCTCAAAAATTTCTACACATTTTCCACAATAAATACAAAATTTCCTAATATAATTATATCCAACATTCTTAACAAAATTAATTTCAGAGGTAAACACATACCTTTTCACAAGTATTCCTTCAAATTAACTACAAAATTTCTACAACACAACACATAATTAATTCCTATTCAAAAATCAAAATTTCAAAAAAATAAAAATTTCATACCTTAATATTTGATATTTGATGATTGATAGAGAAAAAATATTTGTTGGTAATGAAAATGGTGATGAGATGATAATAATAGGTATATAAAGAGTGAATGAGTGAGAGGGAGAGATAGAGAGCATAGAGAAGGATGAGAAACAGAGAGGAGGAAGAAGAAGAAAGAAGAAAAAAAACAGACTCTGGTATTTAGAGTGTTTAGAACGTTGCCCGACGAACCATATTCGCAGGGTAATATTAAATGATTCGTCGGGCGATAAAGAGTCAACGTCTGATATTACCCGACGGCGATTGGTCGTCGTTGTTTACCATTTTACCCGACGGGTAGTCTACATCGTCGGGTAACAATGTCCAATTTTACGCGCCACGGGTTTTTTCTTCCAGCCAACATTTTACCCGGCGACTCTAAATGTCCGTCGGGCAATTGGAACTTACCCCGCGAGATATTGTCCGTCGGGCAAACTGTAGTCGGGCTACTCGGATTTTCTTGTAGTGTAAGCATATTTGATTAATTATTTTTATCATTTCGTGGTTAAGGAATATTCACTACAATAAAATCCAAGTTGCCCGGTGAAATGATGTCGTCGAGCAACGTAAGACCTCCGTCGAGTAACATTGACAATGGCGACTCGCCATCGGGCAATAGGCGTCGGGCTATCACAGTCGGGCTTTGAGCTTACTCGACGAGCACAATGTCCTCGTCGAGCAATTTCATAATGCCCGGCGGTATAGTTCGTCGCTGACGACTTCGTCGAGCAACATAAAGTCAACATCATATTACCGTCGGGTAAGGTTTCCCAAATCCGTCGGGTAAGGTTTTAAATATACGTCGGGGGAGGTTTACAAACCCGTCGGGTAATGTTATATACACCCGTCGGGTAACGTTATACACACCAGTCGGGTACCGTTATATACACTCGTCGGGTAATGATATATACACCCGTCGGGTAACGTTATATACACCCATCGGGTAACATTATACACACTCGCCGGGTAACGTGTTACACAGCCGTCGGGTAACGTGTTACACGTCCATCGGGTAACATGTCCCTCATTCATCGGGTACAGTTTTAAAAATCCCGTTTGTATGCTCGACGGTATGGCTGTTCGTCGGGCAACATCTCCATATTTAAAATATATTTTTAATAAAATATTTAATTAAATAATAAAAATTAAAAATTTTAATAAAAAGAATCAAAATAAAATTAAATTAATATTAAAAAAAATTAATGTAATATTTTGACATCATTAAAACTATAAAAATATTTTATATATAGTACACTCTAACAATTAGTCGAGGGGTCAAAGTAGCCGGGATCCTGAGGGGGCTGTTGGGTGGGCGGTGAGAAAATGCCATCCAATCCACGGTCACCCAAACATTGAAGGAGGTTGTCAAGGGCGCTCTTGATTTTTTGGTTTTGGACTTAAATCTCCGCGTATTGGGCTTTGCTCATAGCATTTTTGACCTCGAGGTTTCTCATATGGTCCGACGTCTCCTGGGTATTGCCTATCCGAACGACCCTCCCTGAACGACCCTCCCTGGGCGCCTCCCAAGTTGTCGCTCCAGAATAGGGATCGACATATCGACATTAGGGAGCTGCTGCTCCAACGGCACATCCGGATGCTGTTGGGTGAGCTCAGCTTGTGTCTGCTCGACGTCTTGCTGCATCGCATCCTACAAATTCGAATAAATATTAATTAGAAATATAATTATCAAATTCAGAAAAAATGTTTAATCTTCAAAAAATATACTTACGTGAATTCGATCAACCTCTTGATCCCCCAGTCCAGCGTACACCTGCCCCAGGCATCCACCTCTAGGAACATCGACTCAGCGAGGTGCCGATCCTCCTACCGGGTCGATAAGGATAGCGACCCCCCGTGGTGGTTGAATTTCTTCGCTCCCCAGTTCGATGTGTTGGCAATCGATTTCCGTTGTTCATTCGTAAGACCAAAAATTAGATTTTAAAATGGAAAATAACATAAAAATTAAATAATTTAATTAATTCTATATATAAGACGTACCAGATAAGTGGGGGACATGAAATGGTCGCACAAACACAACCACTATGGCAGTTTCGCCACGTCCAACTCCTCCGAAGGATTTGCCCGAGCTTCCTCCGGAGAAGGCCAAGTCAAGAAGTACTTATGGAGCTCGTACTTCCAGTCAGCGTACCGTAACTGCCAGTGGTGGCATATGTATCTACTGAGCTCGACGTTCTCCAAGTCGAACTCAAAATTGATCTGCAATCAATTATTAAAGTTAGTAAAATAATTAAAAAATATGAAATTAATGTTAAAAAGGGAAAAAAATATACCGATAACTCTCCCCAACAACACGTGATCTCCTCTAGGGTTTGGGTTCGGAAAGTCTCCCACATCATCAGTGACTTGGTGCGAAGAATCGCACCAATGTCATGAACTAGGAGGCTGTGAATTTTGACCGGCGTGGACCGGAGGCGCGGCACGTACACCATCAGTATCTTTGCATTTGTTGTCCTGCAAATCCGCTGGGATGTCAAACCTCGGTTTAGCCCGCGCACATTCACCGACCTACCTGTAAATTCGATGAACATTGGTAAATAAAATGAGTAGCAAATAAAAATGGTTGGTTAAATAAATAAAATAATGAACTTACCCTTAGGGAGTGCTCCGACATTAGGCCCCGTTTCGTCTGCTCCGACGCCGTCCTGTAAGGGCTGGGGGTCGGTACGGGGTTCCCCCCGTTTCTTACTATGCTATCGACGAGCCGATCGGGCACCGGGTCGTTGATAGACCGACAACGATGCCTAAACCGACGCCGCTGTTGAGGCAACCGAGTCAGGGTCTGCCTTCTCCGGCTCATGATCATCAACGGATCAGGGCAAAGATGAGTCCTAGACGTGATCAAGGTGCGATGCGACATCTAAAATAACAAATATAAATTAATTAATATAAATTAACAACATACTTTTAATTAAATAAAAAAAAACCAAACATTTTTAATAGTAAATATTAAATATTAAATTCAAAAAATAAAAACAAAATCACATTTAAAATTAACCAACATTTTATAATTCCAATAAACATAAATAAATAAAGCAATAATATTTTTTAGTAATAATTAGTAAATTGGTATTTAAAAACTAAAACCACCAAATTCTAATTTTTTAAAATAAATCCAACACAAACGAAAATTAAACTTAAACAACTAATTAATCCAAACGTACTAAACTCAAAATTCACAGCATTATACCTAAATTTCTAAATCCAAATTTCGGGACCAAAATCAAACTTACATATTAATCCAAACATATAATAATAATATCCAAATCCTAAAATTCACAAATTAAAAATTTATAAAACACACATTTCCAAAATTCACTTATACTACACCATATCAAAATTTCCCATAATTTTTTTTAAAATTCAAATACCCAAAATTCATAAATTTCACATAAATTTCATATCCTAAAGCATATAAAAAATCATACAATTATATCAATTTCAACATTATAACAAACATCAAAATTTCAACAAATCTTCAACTATTATATATACGTTAACAATAACAATAAACCAATAACAAATATATATCCAAATATATATACATAAACATTAACAATAACAATATCCAATTTCATAAATTCTTTTTTCAAATCAAAATTAACAATAAACCAATATATCCAATATAAACCAATATAAACCAATCAACCAATAAATAATAAACCAATATAAACCAATAAACCAATATAAATGAATATATCCAAATTAACAATAAACAAGATATCAAAATTAACATTAACATTAACAAGGGGGGCGGCGACGACGGCAAACCTCGGTGAGGGGAGACGGTGTCCTTGACTGCTTGGGCGGCGGCTTGAGGGAGAGCAAGACAAGTTGGCAGCTTGGAAAGGTTGAGTAAAAACGGGAAGAGAAATAAGGAATGTTGGGTCGGAGGAAAGTTCAGAAAATGAAGAAGAAGGAAGAAGAAGAAGAGTCGGTCTGATTTATGTATCTGATTGGCATTGCCCGACGGATGCGTGCGTCGGGTAACACTTTAATGATCCGTCGGGCTTTAAAAACTGGTGGTTATTCGTCGGGTATCATGTACTATATTTGTCGGGTAACTATTAAATACAATTGTCGGGTAACTGTTAAGTGCCCGTTGGGTAACATATTTGAAATCCGTCGGGTTATGTTAAACATATCCGTTGGGCAATATTCGGCGGTAAATTTGAGAATCCGTGAATATTTAGGTGGGAAGTCAGTCGGGTAACATTCAAAACACCCGTCGGGTAAGGATAATTGTCGGATATCCATCGGGTAATACCTTTATACTCCGTCGGGCAACAAAACGCGGTACTTTTGTAAATCCGCGAAAATTTAGGCGCATGGTTCGTCGGGTAAAATTTAACATATCCGTCGGGTAATATAACCGGTCGGTAATCCATCGGGTAACAGTTAAAATATCCGTCGGGTAACACCAAGCAGGAAATTTGAGATTTTGCGAAAAATTAGGCTGAAATTTGAAATTTTTCAAAATTGGCCATTTTATTATTGTTACCCGACAGAAATTTTAAAATATTCGTCGGGCATGACCTTTCTTATGCCGTTTTTGGCATTAATCTGAAAACCAAGTCCGGCGAAAGTATAAGCAACATCGGGACCGTTCAAAATTTGGTTTTACATGCCTAAAGCCCCATAGATCGTTATCGTGATGTTTTGGGGATTTCAAAACGTCCGACCGTGAAGAAACGTTGTGTAACCGTTGAATCGTCGCGCACCGTTACCTAATCCCGGGATTTCCAATTTGGGAAATTTTTTGCGTAGGCAATCTATGGGTACCTACCATAAATGTGGACGGTTAAATCAGTCAGTTTCAATTTTTAAGTTTTTGAAAATCGGAAAACAAGCATATTGCCCAAGGAGTTTAAACTCTTGAAGGAAACTTCAATACATTTTTCCAATTTTGGGTTCTATTGATATTCAAACGATTGAATTTGAGCGATCTAATCGTTCACTTTGTGGTTTTACATGCCTAGATCTCGCCCGTCGAAAATCTTGATGTTTTGAGGATTTCAAGCCGTCCGATCGTGAAGAAACGTTGTGTAACCGTTGAATCGTCGCGCATCGTTACCTAATCCCAGGATTTCCAATTTGGGGAATTTTTCGGGTGGGCGATCTATGGGTACCTACCATAAATGTGGACAATTAGATCGGTCAGTTTCAATTTTTAAGTTTTTGAAAATCGGAAAACAAGCATATTGCCCAAGGAATTTAAACTCTTGAAGGAAACTTCAATACATTTTTCGAATTTTGGGTTCTATTGATATTCAAACGATTGAATTTGAGCAATCTAACCATTCACTTTGTGGTTTTACGTGCCTAGATCTCGCCCGTCAAAAATCTTGATGTTTTGAGGATTTCAAACCGTCCGATCGTGAAGAAACGTTGTGTAACCGTTGAATCGTCGCGTACTGTTACCTAATCCCGGGATTTCCAAATTGGGAAATTTTTCGCGTAGGCGATCTATGGGTACCTACCATAAATGTGGACGGTTAGATCGGTCAGTTTCAATTTTTAAGTTTTTGAAAAAGTTGTGTAAAAAAAAAATGTAAAGTTTTTAATATGCTAAATACATCATACCCGACGAATATTCATATATATATATATATATATATATATATATATATATATATATATATATATATATCCGTCGGGTAATTATAAGCGGAGGCGGTCGTCGGGTAACTCGTACCATATCCGTCGGGTAACATGTGTAATAAAAAATTGTAAATTTAATCTGCTAAATCAGACCCGATGAATATTCATATATATCCGTCGGGTAATTACAAGCGGAGGCGGTCGTCGGGTAAATCATTAAGTGTCCGTCGGGTAACACTAATTGTTTATATCCGTCAGGTAACTCGTACCATATCCGTCAGGTAATGTGTTACATATAGTCGTCGGGTAATATTTACGTATCCGTCGGGTAACAAATATTGTTGCGATCCGTCGGATAACTTGTGTAATAACCGTCGGGCAAAATCAATTTAAACAAATTGTTTATTAAATAAAGGTAAATTTAATATGGTAACTAATTGTTTATAAAAATATTACCAAAGCACATTTTATATACAAAATGTTTTATAAAAAATTGTTGTATCTTATTTGGTTAATATGAATGTTGGGTTCAATTTTTTTCACATTGCATTAATGAGTAAAAATTGACCTTTATGATTTATCAAATTGACCTTCATGACTTATCATCAAAATATTTGACTAAATCTTTGACCTTCATTTATTTTGAAGTTACGTATTTTGTGGAGGGCATGTATGGTTTCCTCACTTTAAGAACGTAAAAAAACTATTTTTTTGAATGAAATCATACAACATACATATAAATAAAATTTATTGATTTGAAGATGGATATTTCATATATGAACGAAATTTCGAAATTACAACTTTCATTCGAATTCGCTTTCCTCCTCCTAATCACGCTCGTCATCCGACATGTGTACAGTACTTGATTCCTCCGAATCACTTGCAATTTGTTCTAATTCACCCAGATCAATAAAAATGTCATCAATCGCAATTGGTGGGATGATGTCATTGGTCCGAACTCCATCCACGTTTTGGGTGGATGCCGATGAATCCACCTGGTAAATGATTTGGTCATCATTTATTTCCCCATCTTCTTCATGGTATCGGTCATCCAAGTCCCAAATGTTTCTATGATTCACCATCTCAGCGACTCTCCATCCACCACCAGCTTTTGGATCATCCACATAGAATACTTGTTTCGCCGTACTAGCGAGGATTTAGGGATCACTTTCAAACCACCGGGTGTTTGTGTTCATAGAAGTATATAACTGATCTTTAATGACACTGCTTGTGATACTTGGGTTCGTATCAAACCAATGACACTTGAACAAGACGACTTCCTTGCGATCGGCGTATAACACCTTAACCACAGTTAACAATTTACCGTAGAAAACCGTCTCAGCATTTTTCCCATCCCTCGGCACGAAGACCCCGCTGTTTTACGTATACAACTTGTCGTCTCGTTCTATGCACACGAACTTAACTCCGTTAACGTGACAACCATCGTACGTTTCTCCTCGAAATGGGCCATTGGAAATCTGCATTAATTCTTTATTGAAATTTGGCGAGTTGACATTTTCAACTGTGCCATCTGGTAAGATACACACAAGAAACGAAATAGGTAAGCTTAAAACCAATTTAAGAAATTTGGAAATAAAATATTTGACTTACATGCTGGGAAAACCAACGTGGAAACAGTTGTTTGTCCATTTATTCCCAATTAGAAAGAAATTGGGCCTTCATCAACTTCATCAAAATTGTTGAGAATGAACCAATGAGCCACCTCCATGTCGGTATTGATGAACGACTCCGAGATTGGACCAATGCCGAATGGTCGTGCGGGTTGGGCAAATATAGATAGGGTCTCGGGATGTTGACCACCATCGTCGTTGCGAGACGCCCTATTGAAGGCAGTTTCAACATTTCCAAGGTACATTGCACAAAATGTGAGTGCCTCCTTTGCATTGTACGCCTCGGCTATAGAGCGTTCAGGACGTGTCTTGTTCCGAACGTACAGCTTATACGTACCTAACATTCTGCAAGGAAATTTACATTAAGATTCACATATATACATGATAGGAAATATTATCAAATAGCAGGGATAAGTTATACCTCTCGATTGGGTACATCCAACGATAATGCACCGGGCCAGATAACTTTGCCTCATCCGGCAGATGTATTAGTAGGTGCACCATTACATCAAAGAATGCAGGTGGATATATTTGCTCAAGCCGACACATGATGTACACAATATCCTCGTTAATTGCTTGAAGGTCCGCCTTAACCAACGACCTGACACATAATATCTAGAAGAATTGAGACAAATAAACTATCGTCTCAACAACACCAGCCTCCAAGAAGGGTCGAATACCAATCAGAATGAGTCGTTGTAGCAAAACATGATAGTCATGGCTCTTCATACCAGAAATGGTCCCAACGTCGGTGCTAACACTCCGGGATATGTTGTCGGGGAACCCGTCGCGAGATTTCACACCCTGCAACCACTTTAGGAATTTTTTCTTATTATCCGGCGTAAATGTATAACTTGGATGAGCCATGATGTATTTGCCATTGACGACTTTTGGCCACAAATTAGGCCGAATCCCTATTTCTTTCATGCCTAGACGAGTCTTTTTTGTGTCCTTTGACTTGCCTTTAATGGGTAAAGTCGTTCCCACAACACTCTCATCAACATTCTTCTCGATGTGCATAGGATCGGCGATGTGTCTGATTTTCAATTTCGACCAATATGGCAACCAGAATAATATGTTTTTTTTCATCCAATTTTCTTGTTCAGCTGGTTTCGATCCTCTTATCACGAACTCATGTATACTGTTCAGTTTGGATAATATCGCATCACCGCCCCTCTCCCTTGGTCAACCTCTTAACTCTGATTTACCATCAAATGAGTCAGATTCCATTCGCCATCAGTGATCCTAGGGCAGAAACCTTCTCGCACCCAAGTAGCATACCTTAGATGCTTGCCAAAAGGACGTTGTGTCTGGTCCACATGTCGGGCAAGCAAGATAGCTCTTGGTGCTCCATCACGATAACATACCAGAAGCAGGAAAATCATTAATTGTCCACATTACGGCCGCTCATAGGGTGAACATTTCTCCACTGCACTTGTCATATGTTCGAACACAATTTTCCCACAAATCCTCGAGCTTGTCAATCAACGGTCGCAAATACAGATCGATGGAATTACTCGGCGATTTAGGCCCCGATATCAAAGTACTGAGGATTGTGAATTCTTTCTTAATGCATCTCCAAGGAGGCAAGTTATACGGAACCATAACAACCGGCCAAGTGCTATAGGGCTTTGCAAAACCCCCAAACGGATTAAACCTATCAGTAGCGACCCTAATCTGACATTTCTTGGCTCCGCAGCAAACTCGGGATACATTTTATCAAATTCCTTCCAAGCCTCTCCATCCGCCGGATGCCTCAATACATCATCATCAATGCATTCATCCTTATGCCACCTCATATCACGGGCTGTGTAGGACGACATGTAGAATCTTTGTAACTTTGGCTTCAGTGGAAAATAACGCAACACGTTGTTAGGAATCTTGTTCCTTTGAAACCTAGGCTCATTGCACACGGGCCATTTGTCAAGCTGCTCGAATTCACCGTAAAACAAAGCACAGTTGTTTTTGCATGCATGGATCTTGATATACCCTAAACCAAGCCCCTTCAACAACTTCTTCGAGCTATAATTATCTTTTGGCAGATAGTTGTCTTCAAGGAGCATTCAGATGATAATGTCCAACATGTGATCAAAATGCTTGTTCGTTTGATTATACTCAACTTTCATGTGCATCAACTCCACAACTGCCCCTAGAACCGAAAATGATTTACAATCGGGGTACAATTCGCGCTGAGCTTCTTTCAACAATCTCTCATAATGGAGCTTAGAGTCTTCGGGTTGCAACCTTGGCGCATCATCTTCCATATCATCTGATGGCGGAGGAAAAATATTGGTTAATAACTCAACGCCTTGATCATTATCACATCGCCTATCCAAACCACTTTTGCCCCGACGGGTCCCGGGAGCCGAAGATGTCGATGCGGAAAATATTTCTTCACCGTGATAGATCCAATTAGTGTAGTTGTGTACGATCCCATTCCATTCCAGATGAGTTTGGACCTCATTCAACGACATCCAAATGCAATTATTACATTTACGACACAGACACCTGATACGTCTTGTATCACTACAATGACTACGTGCAAAGGCAATGAAGTTGTTGATCCCATCCAAATACTGATAAGAAGATCTATCAAACATTTGCATCCACCCTTTGTCCATTGTGCCTGCTTTCACAACATAGAGTCAACGTAAGTAATTGAGTTAACATTGCCCCGTAAATAGAACAAGTTAAAATCAAAAGCAACTCTTCTCCTTATGCCTCAGGTGATTTGGCCCTATCCCATTCGAGAGTGTACGTTCTGTGCTTTCTAGTTTGCGACCTACGAGACTAAGTTCCGATCGAGGGAAATTTCGGCAGCATCTCCCTATAGTTCCCCAAATGCACAACGTAGATATTATAAACAAATATCTAGTATGCATTCGGAGAACATTGAGGGGATACAAACCGAATTTCCCACAATCGAAACCTAACCTCGTAGACCGCCAACTACACAACACATAGTTGCGCAACCCCAAACTGTCCGAATATATGGACAATTCAAGAGTCAATCAATCAATCCGATTCACTGACTCTCAAATGGGTATAAGGTTTTTCATTGAATTTCTTTATACGAAGTTAATCAACTCGATTAACTTCGCATAAACGATTATGAAATCTGAACGTATTTCACTCCGTCGGAACTAAATAAAGCGTTTTAAAAAAAATATCACAACAAATTCACAAATACAAACATCTATAAATGATGCATAAAACAAAGTTTTAAATTTGATAATTTCCGTACATATTTTATATTTCCCTATTTTCCTAACATATTTTTTAATTTCCAAACATAATTTCATATTTTAATAATTTCATTACATATTTTTTATTTTCCTATTTTCCTAAAATGTTTTCTAATTTCCTAATTTCCTAACATATTTTCTATTTCCTTATTTTCCTAACATATTTTGTAATTTCAATAATTTCATTACATATTTTTATATTTTCCTATTTTCTAACAAAATTTTTTAATTTCCTAACATATTTTATATTTCCATAATTTCCTAACATTTTTCTTAATTTCCAAACATATTTTCTAATTTCAATCATTTCATTACATATTTTTAATTTTCCTATTTTACAACAAAATTTCCTAATTTCCTAACATATTTTCTATTTTCCTAATTTCATAACATATTTTCTATTTTCCTAATTTCATAACATATTTTCTATTTTCATATTTTCCTAACAAATTTTCTAATTTCTAATTTCCACAAATTCTAAACAATTTCTACACATTTTCCACAATAAATAAAAAATTTCCTAACATAATTATATCCAACATTCTTAAAAAAATTAAATTGAGAGGTAAACACACATACCTTTTTATAAGTATTCCTTCAAATCAACTAGAAAATTCCTACAACACAAAACATAATTAATTCCTAATCAAAAATCAAAATTTCAAAATTACAAAAAAATAAAATTTTCATACGTTAATATTTGATATTTGATGATTGATAGAGAAAAAAGATTTGATTGGTAGTGAAAATGGTGATGAGATGATAATAATATGTAGAGAAAGAGAGTGAGTGAGTGAGAGGGAGAGAGAGAGCAGAGAGAACCGATGAGAAGCAGAGATGAGGAAGAAGAAGAAGAAAAAAAAAGAGTCTCGGGTATTTAGTGTGTTTAGACTTTTGCCCGACGAACCTAATTCGCAGTGCAATCTTTAATGATTCGTCGGGCAACATAGAGTCAACGTCTAGTGTTACCCGACGGAGATTGGTCGTCGTTGTTGATAATGTTACCCGACAGGGGATGCAAATCGTCGGGTAACAACTTCCAATTTTGCGTGCCAACGACTTGTTCTTCCCGCCAACCGGTTACCCGACGAGTGTGCATATCCGTCGGGCAGCATGAGCTTACCCCGCGAGATTTTATTTGTCGGACAAAAACTAGTCGGGCAACCACGATTTTCTTGTAGTAATTCAAGGAAACAGAAAATAAAAGTGCATGCATACTAAATTCCTATATTTGGAAATTAATTAAAATAAGTTTTTAGCTAATGTTTTATTATTCTCTCTGATCTTTGGCTCTATTGGTACGGATGAATATAAACATATATGTGATGAAATATTTATTTCCTTACGATTCAGACGACACAAAAAGAAATAAATTTTACCTATAAAAAAAAGTAATTTTTTAAAATGATTTTGAGAAAATGTAATATATCTTTAGAATTGGCCTCTTTTATTTTCCGACTTTTCTGACTCTGCAGGGAGGTCTGAAGCAGTTGGAGTGTGCGGCAGGACTTGGTTGGCGTTTCATTTTGTGGCTTTTGAAAATATATACAAACATATATATATATATATATATATAAATGCTTATATTAGATATAATATATATATATATATATATATTATTTTCTTTTTTCATCATCAATGTTGAGATTGTTGATGATGATGACGACTATGAAGAAGATTAAACTTGCACAAACGTCCTTATTATTTTGTTATAATTTTATAAGATTGAACTTAAATTTGTAATATTATGAACTTTTATGCATGTACTAGGACCAAAAGAAAAGCTAATGTTGTTTTTAAAAATCTTGAAATGTTATGCTATTTATTATAATGAAGGAGAAAAAAAAAATGAAAAGCAAATAAAAAAATGAAAAGCAAAAAAAAAAAATGAAAAGCAAAAGAAATTGAAAAGAAAAAAAAATTAGAAGTTAAAAACAAAATGAAAAACAAGAAAAATAATTGGAAGAGAAAATAAAAGGTAAATTGTCATGGGTATCCATTACCTAATGAGTAGGATTTGAGTAAACGCTTAAAAATTGAGAATGGATCTAGATGGGTATAATACCCATTTGTACCCATATTGGGTGAGAATTTACCTATACCCTTAATTTGGCCATCTCTACATATTAGTTATTAGTTATTACACACATGGAGATGCAAGATGTGATGGAACTGCAAATGGTTGATGAAGGCATCTCTACGCAAATCTTATTTTTATTTTTTCCATAGCTGAAAAAATTGTGAAGGTGGATCATTTTCGGGGGACATGTGGGGTGAATGACAAACACAAGAGTTACACTCTTTTAGTGAAAGACTATTCTTTAATTAGTCTCTTTTAGTGAAGACTAATCTTTAATTAGTCTCTTTTAGTAAAGACTATTCTTTAATTAGTCTCTTTTAGTAACACAAACACAAGAGAAATATTCCTAATGTAAAAAACATAAACACGAGAAACAGGCCTCACGCTTAATACATTTCGCACCAACACCACACCTTAACAAGCTGTCAAAGCCTTAAAGATGAAGAGAAGATGATGAAACCCGCCGCGCGCCGTCTCCAAGCCGAAGCCTTAAACCTCCGAATTTAAACCCTCCATTTCAGTCCTTCAAAATCCAAACCCCTCCATCCCAGCGTAATTAGCCCTGACCCCAGCAGCCCGAGTGAAGCCGAGCATTGAAGCTTTGGGTTTTTTGGTTCTTCGTCCTTCTTAGTTTTCCCTCTTCTTCTTCTTCTTTTTAATCGGGCAGCTCGTGAGAGTGAGAGATACGCCCAAAATCAATAATCTTGAAGATGCCTTCAATGTGTTCGATGAAATGCTTCAAATGCGTCCTCTGCCTTCCGTTATCCGTTTCAATTAACTCTCGACTAAGTTTCTAAATTGAAACATTATAACCAAGTCATCTCATTGTATAAAAAAATGGCTGTCTCCGGAATTGATCCTGATGTTTATACCCTAAGCATTGTCCTTAATTGCTTATGTCAATACGGTAACCATATGGGGGTTAGTTTATTGTGTTGGGAAAATTTTTAAAATTGGATATTCAAGCAAATGTCACCACGTTTAACATTCTAATCAAGGGCTTTCTTCTTCAAAATAGAGTGGCTGAGGCGGCAGGGCTTTTCAATAAAATGATTAAGAGTAGAAATTGTAAGCCCAATGCGTTTACTTTCGGGACACTCATAAAGGCCTTGTGCATGAAGGGAAACTATAGTGCATGAAGGGAAACTATAGTGCATCTATTCAACTACTTAGGAAGATGGAACAAGTAGCTTGCAAGCCTACTGTAGTTATCTGTAACACGTTCATTGACAGTCTCTGTAAGGATACACTAATTGCTGATGCATTGAACTTCTTCTCAGAAATGATAAGTAAAGATATTGCCCCAGACGTAATTACCTACACCTCTTTGATTCATGAAGTTTGCAGATTAGAGGAGTGGAAAAAAGCTACGAGATTTTTCAATAAAATGCTGAGCAAAAATATCTTTCCAGATGTTTGCACCTTCAATGTCTTGGTTGATACACTTTGCAAGGAGGGAAAGGTTGAGGAAGCAGAAAGTGTGGTTGAAATGATTACTCAAAGGGATATTGAACCTAATTTGATCACATACCATTCGCTTATGGATGGTTACTGTTGGAGAGGAGAAATGGGTAAGGCGAAAGAGGTTTTTAAACAAATGCTTAGCAAGGGCTTTATGGCTAATGCTCATAGTTATAACATATTGATAAGTGGATATTGTAAGGACAAAAACATCGACGAGGCCCAAACTCTTTTCAAAGAAATGTCTCATAGGGGAGTGGCTCCAAATACCGTTACTTATAATACTCTTATGGGTGGGTTTTGCCAATATGGGAGCATACAAGTTGCACAGAAGTTGTTCTCTGACATGAAAGCTTGTGGCCAACTTTCAGATGTTCGAACTTATGTTGTTTTAATGGATGGCCTATGTAAAAACGGAGAACTCTCTACGGCAATGGAATTGTTTAGGGATATGGAGAGTAAGAAGTTGGATATAAATATTGTCATTTTCACTATTCTTATTGAAGGCTTGATCCTTGGTGGGAAATTAGAGTGTGCAAAGGATCTCTTCTTTGGTTTATCATTAAGAGGACCTGATGTGAGGACATATACTATTATGATTAATGGACTCTGTTCCGCTAGCCTAACAAGTGAAGCAGAGAAGTTGTTTATGACAACTTAGAGTCTTTTCTGAAAAGTATATCTTTCTTTCATTGAGAATCTCCTATTATATAGACATAATACAAGCTAATATAGGAAAGAATATAGGCTGATATTCAGCCCCTAAAATAGCTAACCTACCATATATACAACTATCCAATTATAGCCTACAGCTAGTATATCCTAATTAAGGAAAGAATAAAACTATATAATCAAATCTGTCAAGTCTGTATAAGGCATAGAATCTGCGGGTATTAAAGGGGTAGGTATTTCCTTTGCCATCCCCCCTCAAATTGATGCTGGTAAATCGACAAGCATCAATTTGCCAACTAGGAAATGATGGCGCTGACGTGGCATGGATTTGGTAAAGATATCTGCGATCTGAAGAGTTGTGGAGACATGTGGAAGTGTGATAACCTGATGATCATAAGCTTCCCTGATTGAGTGATAGTCAACCTCGATGTGCTTGGTGCGTTCGTGAAAGACGGGTTTGGCTACAATGTGGATGGCACTAGTGTTGTCAACATGTAGGGAAGTAGGATGAATTGGACAGAAATCGAGCTCTGTGAGAAGGCCACGTAGCCAAATGATCTCGGAGCATGCAACAGACATGGCGCGGTACTCCGCCTCAGTTGAGGATTTGGAGACGTGGTCCTACTTCTTGCATTTCCAAGAGATAAGGGCATCACCAAGAAACATACACCAGCCGGTAGTAGATTTCCTAGTGTCTGGGCAACCGACCCAATCAGCGTCACTATAGGCTTTTAGCTGAAGGGAAGAACCTGTAGGGAAGAATAAGCCACGACTAAGTGTGCCAAGAATGTAGCGAATAATACGGCGGACGACAGAGGGACGGAGATGCCGTGGTGTTTGCATGAACTTGCTGACGGTGTGAACAACATAAGAGATGTCTGGTCGGGTAATGGTTAGATAGATAAGACTACCAACCAGCTGCCGATAGAGAGTAGGATCCTCAAGAAGCTCCCCTTCGTCACGTCGAAATTTCACATTAAGTTCCATGGGAGTGTCAACCGAAGTAGTGTTAGTGAGGCCAGCTAACTGAACCAGATCCTGACTATACTTATGCTAATTCAAGAAGAGACCGTGAGGCTGATGATGTACCTCTAAAACCAAGAAATAGGTGAGCTGGCCAAGGTCCTGCATGTGGAATGTAGAGTGCAACAAAGTCTGAACCGCAGAGAGTGCCTCCAAATCAGAGCCAGTGAGAATGATATCGTCCACATAAACAAGGAGGACAACGATACCCATGGATGTCCTTTGGAGAAAAAGGGAGGAGTCATACTGGCTTTCAGTGAAAGATAAACCAAGCAAAGTGGATCGAAACTTTTCAAACCATACTCTTGGTGCATGCTTCAAAACGTACAAAGAACGTTTCAATTTACAAACATCAATAGGTGAGGAAGTAGGCATACCAAAGGGAAGTTTTAAGTAAACGTCTTCCTTGAGATCATCGTGGAGGAATGCGTTCTTGACATCCATTTGATGTAAGGGCCGGGATTGGGATGCAGCAAGGGCAAGGATAGTTCGGATAGTGGTCATTTTGGCGACTGGTGCGAAGGTCTCATCATAGTAAAGACCATATTCTTGTTTGTTGCCAAGTGCCACTAACCGAGCCTTGTAACGATCGACGAACCCATATGAACGAAGCTTGATAGAAAACACAAACTTACTGCCAAGGGGTTTCACGGAGGAGGGACATGGAACAACATCCCAGGTTTGGTTTTCTTCCAGTGCGAGAAGTTCGGTTTCAACAGCTTTCCGCTAACACTCATGCTCTAGTGCCTGTTTATAAGATGAAGGAAGAGAGATAGAAGACAAGGTGACTGTGAAGGATGAAGGAGGAAAGAAACCAAACCTATATGGGGGTCGATGAACCCGAGAACTGTGTCTGAGAGAGGGAGGTGCAGTTGCTAGAACAGGAGCAGCAGTCGGGGGAGGAGCGTGAGGGGGCTCGGGAGGTGTTGAAGGCTGGTGGGAAGTGGCAGAGGTGCGGCGTTGATATACTAAGAGAGGCTTAGAAGGGACTGGAGCTATAGAAGAGTTAGTAAACATAGGCAAAACAGAAAATGAAGGAGAAACAAGATCATGATGCGTGGAAAAGAAATACTGATTTTCTAGAAAGATTACATTTCGAGAAACACGAATGCGATGCAGAGTTGGATCATAGCCAAGAAAACCTTTTTGGTTTATGGAATATCCTAGGAAAGCACATTGAATCGACTGAGCCATGAGTTTGGTGCGTTCATGTGCAGGAAGATGAACATAACAGACACAACCAAAGGTACGAAGGTTAGAATAAGTTGGAGGGTGACCAAATAACCTTATAAAAGGAGAGTTGTGGTTCAATGTGGGAAAAGGTAATCTGTTGATGAGGTGGACAACAGTGGAGAGAGCTTCACACCAAAATCGAGAGGGCATAGATGACTCTAACAGAAGAGTGCGAAAAACATCAAGAAGGTGACGGTTCTTCCTTTCAGCCATCCCATTTTGTTGAGGGTTGAAGGGCAAGACCGTTGAGAGATGATGCCATGATGCTGCAGGAAGTCCTGAAACAAACGAGACATATACTCACCCCCATTGTCAGAACGAAGGACTTTGATAGGGACCGAAAATTGGGTATGAACATATGCATGAAAAACCTTAAAAAAAAAAAAAGACTTCGTCTTTAGAATGCAGGAAATAAATCCATGTGAACCGGCTGTAGTCGTCAATAAAGGTGACAAAGTACTTGTAATGAGCATGAGAAGTGACTGGTGCCATACCCCATACATCACTATGTATCAGATCAAAAGGTTAGACTACATGTGGTGTGTGAATAGGAAAGGGCAGAGTTTTACTTTTGCCAAGTCTGCAAGAATGGCAATCAAACTGAACAGCACTAAGAGACGGTGATTCTTTATTTCCAAGAAAACCAGAATTTAGTAAAGCAAGAAGTACATTAGAGTTTGGATGTCCTAGACGTTTATGCCACATTCGGTAATCAACCTGAGTAGAATTACAAGTGACAAAGGGCAAAGAAAGAGAAGACAATGGAAATTGAAGAGGAAACAGACGTCCCACCTTAGGCCCCATCGCGATCATCTGCCCTGACTGTTGATCCTGCACAACACAACCAGATGTAGAAAATTCCACTTTACAATCATTATCAACCAACTGACCGACATACTCAAGATTGGTGGTAAGACCAAGAGATACAAAGACATCAGTGAGAGAGGAAGAAACATCACCAGTGGCCGTGATAGGTCAATGAGTGCCAGCAGCAGTAAGAATTTTGAGATTTCCAAAATATTTGTTTACATTGGTAAGAGAATCAGCATTGTTGGTCATATGATGGGAAGCCCCAGAATCAAAGTACCAGGGAGAGGACGTAGAGAAGGGTTTACCTGAGAGTCCTAAAGCGGAAAATGCAGAAAGGATCATTTGTTGAATCATGTCAGGGGTCACGGGTTGGATAAGAGTAGGAGCACTTTGTGTCAGAGGTGCTGTATTCACAAAACTACCAGTACCAGTAGAGTCAATTGAGGCAGTATATGCTGTCTCTGATTTCTTGGGAGGTCGAGTAGGGCATTCCTTGATGATATGACCATCCTTTTTGCAGTAGTTGCAGAATTTTCGGGGACAATTGGTAGCATAATGGCTAAATCGCTTGCAATAGAAGCACTGAACAGTGCTCATTTCCTTACCTCTCGGCCTACCTTGTGTTGCATAAGCCACAAGAACAGATGCAGAGCGTCGTTGTTCCATGGTGGTTTGAGTGAGAAGACGTTGTTCCTCGCGAAAGAGATCATTGAGGCATGTATCCAAGGAGGGGACAAATTCTCGGTTCATAAGATTGGATATGGTGCCTTCAAATTCAGGTCTCAGCTTCATGAGAAATTGATCCCTTTGAGTAGTTTCATGGACAAATTGAACAAAACTAAGACCTTCGGATGGTAAGCCAGCATAAACTATATCAGTGTATTCAACCCAGAGATTAGTGAAGCTAGAGTAAAAATCAGAGATAGAAAGACTATCCTGTTGGAGAGTGGCCAATTCATGCTTAAGCTGGAACCGACGAGCAGTGTTTTGTTGGCTGTAGATCTTCTTCAGGTAAGTCCACATCTGAGTTGTAGTCTGAGAAGATCGTAGGTTCAAGATGATGTTGGGTTCGACAGATCCTAAAATCCATGCCATAACTTGAGCATCCTTGACATCCCACTTGGCGTGCTGGTCCTTGTCTCGAATTTGGTCAGGAGCTGGGTTACTTCCATCAACATGTCCCCACAGCTCCTTACCTTTGACGAAGATCCTGAAGTGAAGCGCCCAAGCAGAGTAGTTATTGCCATTGAGAAGAATCAAGGAAACATCAGACTTATCTGAAGACATGAGGGCAAGAGAACTTGATCGAGACTAACCGAGACTAACCGAGACTACTAACTGAGACTAAGGAACTTGAGCAAGAAAAAAAACCGATACTAAGGAACTGGAGAGCAAGAAAAAAAATTCAAAGTTGTCGCTCTGATACCATGACAACTTAGAGTCTTTTTTGAAAAGTATATCTTTCTTTCATTGAGAATCTCCCATTATATAGACATAATACAAGCTAATATAGGAAAGAATATAGGCTGATATTCAGCCCCTAAAGCAACTAACCTACAATATATACAACTATCCAATTATAGCCTACAGCTAGTATATCCTAATTAAGGAAAGAATAAAACTATATAATCAAATATGTCAAGGCTGTATAAGGCATAGAATCTGCGGGTATTAAAAGGGTAGGTATTTCCTTTGGCAGTTTAGAGAAATGGAAGAGAAAGACTGTAGTCCAGATGATTGCAGCTACAATATGATTATCCGAGGATTTATCAGTAACAACGAGACAAGAAAGGCAATGGAACTTGTTGAACCATACAATGGATCGGTCGAATTGTGAAAGCACACACTCATACCAAGGCACAACGATATACGTGGTTCACCCAAATCGGGCTACGTCCACGATGTTATCCCATTCTCATTCATAATATATGTTGTACATGTTACAATAGGTATTGAGCCTTAGAGATAGTGATGTATGTAGAAAGAATGGAGAGAGATTGTCTCTTGAGATTGTGTGAGTATTGTAGAGAGAGAGTCCTGTTTGAATGAGGGAGGAAGCTCCCTATATATAGGCAATATCTAGGTTAAGATCATGAGCCACAATGGTGGGCCTTAGGCATGGGCATCGTTGATGGGCCTGGATGGTGGGCTTGATCTTGACACAAGTGATCTTTCGGGCCTTTCTGCTAGGTCCGTTGCTTGGTCAGATTAGGTACGAACAGAAGTCCCCCAAGTTCTTGACTGAGGTGGATTAGCTCGGTGGAGGACTTGTAACAAGAGTGCACTGACCGAGCAACCTCTTTGTTTCAGTCTACCAATCTGTACGGTGCACTATATCCAGTCCCCCAAGTCCTCGATCGAGGTGGGATACCGAGGGAGACTCACATGTTGTTGTAGTGTCTGATATGACAATGGGAGGAGAGCCGTCTTGGCGAGGGTGAACAAAACTGACTGCTCAGCTTTGTGGTGGCCTGGGCCTATTTGTGTTGATGTCGAGTCTACCTGGTAGTAATAGGAACCTTGTAGTTCCTAGGTGATGCCTTCGGCTGAGTTGTTTCCTGCAAGGTCGTGTTGGTCGATCAAGGTGATGCCTTCGACCGACCAGGTGCCACTTTGCTACATTGAAGTAGTGGTGGGTATGCCATTTTTCTACAAGCCACAAAGGGGGAACCTTGCATGGTCATGTGACTGATCGGCCCTAGAGAATGTCCTGTTTTAACTGATCAAGAGCCACGTGCAAGATGAGTGTATGTCATCTTGTACGGCCTGCATGAGCGGGACCTCGCACGATTAGTTGACCGATTAACTAGGAATGTACATAGCCGATCGAGTGCCATTTGCAGGATGAATGTATGTCATCTTGTATGGCCCACAGGAGCGGAGCCTCGCACGATTAGCTAACCGATCTGCTAGGAATGTCCATGGACGATCGAGTGCCACTCGAGGTGGTGTGTTTGCCACCTCGTATAGGGATGCCTGTGAGCTCATGCCAAACGATAACAAGGAATGCCTACGAGCTTATGTCGATCGGTAGCAGGGAACGCCTGCGAGTATGTCGATCTATAGGGAGGTGTATGACCGTCCCTCTTGCAAGGATGCCTGCGAGCTCATGCTAAACGGTAACAGGGAATGCCTGTGAGCTCATGTCGATCGGTAGCAGGGAACGTCTGCGAGTATGCCGATTGATAGGGAGGCGTATGACCGCCCCTCTTACATGGATGCCTGCGAGCTCATGCCAAACGGTAACAGGGAATGCTTGTGAGCTCATGTCGATCGGTAGCAAGGAACGCCTGCGAGTATACCGATCTATAAGGAGGTGTATGATAATCCCTCTTGTAGGGATGCCTGTGAGCTCATGCCAAACGGTAGGAGGGAATGCCTGCGAGCTCATGCCAAACGGTAACAGGGAATGCCTGCGAGACGCCGGTCATTTTTTTGACGATGAATGGCTCAGATATCGCATGGGTTTTGTAGATCGTACCTTTATGATTTGAACGGTGAAAGCTGCGTAACTAACTGATGGCTGGTCAGCGTCGATTTGGAGGTTGAAGGAGAACCCAACGCGGTCGTCGCGCGTCCGTAGGGGTCGGCGAGTCTCGCAGCTGTTGTGCAGATCGTGGCCTCCTAACCACGGTGGTGGCGCGGTTGGCGTGCGGTGGCTCTAGGTGGCAGAGAGTCTGATATGCAGGTGGCTGATATGCAGCCCCAAAGATGAGTGTTTGTTTTGCTGACCCATATATGGATTTTATTGTTTATGCATCCCCTGAATCTCTCTGACCCTCAATAAATCTCATGAATAACAATCCAAAACCCACCAAAAGCAGGAAGCTTTATTATTTATGGAAAAATGTGGCCTTGTTTCGTCTGGGGTTCTTGAGTGGGAGACCAACAGTAAGCAAATTCGATTATTGACCATTGCTAATTGCTCTTCTGCCTCATTGTTGCAGCAGAAAGTGATTGGTGTTTTTTTTTTAGAGAGCGGAGGATTTTGGTTGTGACCAAGAGAAGAAAAGAGATTTTCTGGGTGTTTTGGCAGTGAGCCAATCTGGGATATTTTTGGGAGTGAGGTTGGTGTTCTTGGGTGTTCTTGGGTGTTCATGGTGTTTCAGCAGGAATGTAAGTTTTTGAGAGGGAACCGACCTGGATTTTTATCGCGTTTTCCACAGACGGCGCTAACTGTTGAACCATAAAATGGATCGGTCGAACTATGAAAGCACACACTCACACCAAGGTACAACGATGTACGTGGTTCACCCAAATCGGATTACGTCCACGATGTTATCCCATTCTCATTCATAATATATGTTGTACATGTTACAATAGGCATTGAGCCTTAGAGAGTTGCACGATACTACGACTCAATGGTCCACCACAGAAGTTTCAGAGTAGGGGACATAGTCCTACGAAAGGTCAGCCTTGCTACCAAAGACCGATCGACCGGCACATTTGCCCCTACATGGGAAGGACCTTACACAGTCTCCCGCATATGTCGAGAGGGAACCTACGAACTCAAAGACTCGAACGATAAGACACTACCACATCCTTGGAATGTCGACCACCTAAAATTCTATTACAAGTAGGCCAACGGTCAGAAAATCATGTTAGGCAATCGCCGACCATTTTGTACATGTCACTGGCACTACTAGTTATTCTCAATGAACGAGTTTTTACTAGGCACTCCCTTTTCAGTTTCATGTGCAGTTTTTAAACATTTGTTTAGGCGTTAGCCAACGGCCTTACTTAAAGAATCGGCCTACAAAAATCTATTAGGCTGACACTTGCAAATGATGAACAAAATTCATTTTTTATTATAATATCTTAATCAGTACATAGCCTTTCGGCCTACGGAAAATTACAATAACAAATCAAAATTACAAATTCAAGGGGCATCCCCCCGGCCTTCACCATCGGCCTCATCCTCCTCCCCCCCCCCCCCCCCGGCCTGCTCATCAGCTTCATGTCCATCATCCTCATCTGGCAAAGGGTTGACGTCTTCGTCGAGGTGGTCCTCCAGGACAGGTGGATCCTTCAACCACGGGAACTGGATGGCCACGCCGGTGTTCGCCAAAAGGATCCGTTTGAAGAGTCCATCCTCTAGCCGACCACCAAACCGTTGCAAGTCCAGATGATGCTCTTGGGTGGACCTGTACTCCTTAGCACCCACCTTCTTAGCCAAGACCAGCTGATCGACAAGCTTCGAATTCGTCGCCTCTGCTTCTTGGGCTCTAGCCTCGGCTTGTAGGGCACTGGCCTCTGCTTGCTCAGCTCTGGCTTCTAGCTCGGCCACCTTCGCATCTTCAGCCTCCCGCTAAGCGACCAGCTGCTTCTCCAGCTCATTTGCCTTCAACTCGGCATCCACCTTCGCCTGAAGAGACCTCTCGGCCACGGCCTCCATCTTCGTCTTCAGAGCTTAGCGCTCCTCAGCGATTTTTTCCTTGGCCTGGCTTGCATTTTGAAGAGTGGTGAAGACTTCACCAAGGAACTGAAATGGAAGGACACGGTCAGAACCGAGTCAAGACTACAAAAAAAAAAAACCACATTCCAAATGTACTTACATGGGCCCTATTCCGCATCGTCTTGTCACACCGATCGGCGAAGTCCCTTGCCTTCAGAGAGGCAATCTCATTCAACTCATACTGCGACCCACGAACAACAGTGTGCATGAAGTCCAGGTGCGAGGGATGGAAAGCAGTCGATAATTGCCTCCACGTTTCATCCGGCTCATGAGTCCTCACTAGATCTAGCTCCCCGTTGGTCTTCAGGAAGTACGACCGAAGCGACGCATCCAGATGGGGCTTCCTCACTTTCTTTGGGACCCGTCGGCCTTCCAGGTCAGAGCTTATTTTCGGGCAGACTATCTGGCGAACGGTCTCAAGGGCTTCAATCTGCCCTTGCCTCTTCTACTGCAGGGCAGCGTCGGCATCAGCGGGGAAATCTTCCCGCTTCCTCTTCATCCTTCTCTCCTCGGCCATTAGTCAACGACGCTCATCAGTTGCATCGTTCGCCCTGATAACAATGATCGGCGTGGGTCGACTAGCGGAAGGAGTCGAAGACTCAACAACCGACGCCCCGCCCGAGTCCGCAACACTTGGGAAGAGAGGTTCCAGGGCCTCCCCGGAGACCGTGTCCATGACATTAAGGGCAGATCCGTCGGACACGGGAGCCTCTACCCGCAGCGTGACCTTCGATGCAGCCTTGGCCCAGATCGGCTTCCGATAATCCCCCCTTGCCCACGGATGCCCCGACCTTCTTGGCCTCCACCCTTGTATCAGCAGCCTTATTCAGGGCCTCGACAACCTTCTCCATCCTCTTCTTTAGTTGGTCGGCCACTGAAGTGATGATATCGGGGTCGACTGCATCACGAAACCTGGTCAGTTATAGGCAACATTTAACACAAAAAATACAGGGACGACGAACACATACGCAATGAGTGGATTAGGCCGACTTGTAGCAGATGAACCGGCAACCGCAAGAAATCCTCAATTCTCTCCACTCGGCTTAGCTTCTCGAAGACTTCCGCACAATCTGTAACCTCTTGCTTGCTTACGGCCGATCGCTTGAACACCTCTGCACAAAACAAAGGAAAACAGTCAGCCCAATCAGCAACAACAAAACAAAGACATACGATCTAGTCAATCTAAATTAAATCCTACGGCCACCACTTTTCGACTGATACACGCGAGGCATGCGTCGGCCGAACAGGGGTAACTCTACGCACTCCCAATTCCCAGACACAAAAGCAAATTTGTGCTTCCAGGCTTTTTGAGAAGTCGGCATATCTTCGATGAAGGGGCCGAGCTCACGCTTCGTCCTAGACTCAACATATACCCAACTGGTCCTGTCTCTGACGAACTTGTAGAGATGGCATACATGACCCCAGGTTGGCTCCCCTTTCCCGCACATTTTGAAGGTAGTATACACCCCGGTCAGCATGATCCAACAGTTAGGATTCAACTGACCAAGTGCAACACCAACCTCCACGCACATATGTTGCAGCTAGGGATGAAGTGGCAACACCATCCCATTGTTGAAGTTACTTGGGTGGAAAGTAGCCCAGCCAGGAGGTGGATTGGTCGGCCTTTCCCGTCTGCCTAGAAGCCTCATCTTCACCGAATTCGGAATGTTGAACGCCCTTCGGTAAGCCAGAAGGTCGTCTTCATCCATGGTGTTTATCTGGCGGTCGATCTCGTAGATCGAGCTAGCCACTGTTACCTGGTCAAAAGCTTCATCAAAATCAATTTCCATTGGAGCGATTTCTTGGAAGTCCCGTCCAGAAGTGGACACATTGGCGTTCGAGGTCTCGGCCCCATCACCAGCCGAGACATAACAAGTATCAATAAACCTGAAGGCATTATCCAGCTCATCTTCAAGTTCTTGGTCCGATACCCCTTGAGCTTCATCAAGGATCGGCCCAGTAACATCTGGATCAGCTTCTGCCTCTACCCTAGGATTCGACCTAGGGGAGCCAGAGGCTAATCCAAATGTGTTTAGCCAAGAATCAGAGTTACGGGAGCTAGCCTCCGATTCCCCGCTAAACGCATTGTAGGACAGATCCCGAGACCCCTCGGAATCACCATCCACACTTGACATCTACAAACACACAGAAATTCTAAGAAGGGAAACATGCTTGCCTCAACCACTATGAGCAAACAAGGATATAAACTATGAAGTTCATACAGTTCATGCAATACCACAAATCTCAATCGAAAAACCGGCAAACAACGAAATCCATACCTTGTTTATCAAGTTCCCGTCGTAGGCACCGCCGTAAATCACTCACCGAAAATCGCCTTAACCGGAGTTAGGTTCTCACCAGAAATCGCCTCCTCAATTTACAAAATTCTCTCAAAAGCAGAAGTAGGGAAAAATGGCACGCATCGATCCTCTTATACCTCACTCGGCCAATCGAACGGTCGAAACCTCGAACCCTAGGCACTAATCCTGTGATGCATGGCGCAGGTTGTCAGGCCACGTATCACACATTTATTGAGCAACTCTCGGGTTATGATCGTGCGAGGTTCGACGACAGTGGGCCGACCAAGGTGACATACAATCACCCTTGGACATGGCACTCGATCGGCCTTGGACATCCTCCAAGCCGATCGGCCACGCCATCGTGCGAGGTTCCGCGCAAGCGGGCCGACCAAGGTGACATACAATCACCCTTGGAAGTGGCACTCGATCGGCCTTGGACGTCCTCCAAACCGATCGGCCACGTAATCGTGCGAGGTTCCGCGCAAGCAGGCCGACCAAGGTGACATACAATCACCCTTGGAAGTGGCTCTCGATCGGCCTTGGACGTCCTCCAAGCCGATCGGTCACGTAATCGTGCGAGGTTCCGCGCAAGCGGGCCGACCAAGGTGACATAAAATCACCCTTGGAAGTGGCACTCGATCGGCCTTGGACGTCCTCCAAGCCGATCGGTCACGCAATCGTGCGAGATTTCGCGCAAGCGGGCCGACCAAGGTAACATACAATCACCCTTGGAAGTGGCACTCGATCGGCCTTGGACGTCCTCCAAGCCGATTGGCCACACAATCGTGCGAGGTTCCGTGCAAGCGGGCCGACCAAGGTGACATACAATCACCTTGGAAGTGGCACTAGATCGGCCTTGGACGTCCTCCAAGCCGATCGGCCACGCAATCATGCGAGGTTCTGCGCACGCGGGCCGACCAAGGTGACATACAATCACCCTTGGAGTGGCACTCGGTCGGCCTTGGACATCCTCCACCCGAAGTGTTGAACATTTAAACACGGCATATCGCCTCGGCTAAGGGCTTGGGGGACTGGGGACTAGTACGGGATGAATCCCCACTGGTTGACAAAAAGGAACAAGCCCTCAACCGAGGAAATCCACCTCAGTCAATGACTTGGGGACATCTGTTTACACCTAACTTGATCAACCTGGTCAAGGCCGAACAAAGCCTCCCATAACTATACTTAGCCTTAGCTCAGCAAGATGCACAGCCCTAAACAGAGACAACATCCATGGCCTACACTCTCCTCGGCCTACACTCTCCTTGGCCTATACTCTCCCTCGACCTATCTCCTCGGCCTACACTCTCCCTTGTCCTACACCCTCATCGACCTATCTCCTCGGCCTACACTCTCACTCGGCCTACACCCTCCTCGGCTTATCCTCTTTGATATACCCTCCTCGGCCTACACCCTCCCTCGGCCTACACCCTCCCACATTGATTCAGGACTATCAGGACACGTGGTAGCACCAAGAACAAGGACATTTATCCCACATTGAAATACTCCACCAACAACATTCAATGCCACTATAAATACAAGGGTACCTCCTTTGAGAAAAGGTAATGATATATTTTCCCTTACACTGCCAAATCCCTCCAAACACTTGACTAACTTAAGTATCGGAGACTATTTGGCCGGCACCCCACCGATGCTCCTTTACTTCTATCTTCTCTTACTGCAGGTCTCCATTCGCCCAAGAAGTGAGTAAAGTGAGTCTGGCGGGACACATATAAGTTGGTCCATATTTGGCATCAACAAAACTTATTCAAGAAATGGCGGAGAAGGGTTTTTCTGTAGATGCATCAACGACGGAAATTATAATTGATTTGTTGTCTAGATCCGGCACTGTTGCCATTGATAGAAAGATTATAATAAATGCTTCTCATCAAGTTTGAAACAGCTAGACCTTCGATACAGCCATGGATGCATTAGGTATGTTGTTTCGTATCTGTACATGGAAAATATTATGGAAATAATTGCACAGCATAATTATTGTCTTGGGTTTTAGCTTTATTTGGTTTTTTATTTTGAGGGTCGTTGGGTTTTTTTAAAGTTCATTTCTTGCTATACTTGAAAGTTAGTATCATTAAGAGGACTTCAACATGGACATTTAGAGGAAGGACTTAAACGGCACCATGAGCCTCAAACAGCACTAAAATTCTACTTTTACTTATGTTGATAGAATGAATATATTTGCAAAAATACTGCACCTTCAATGTATTATAACGCACGGATTTACCCAAAAAGTTTCATCGTCAAAATCTTCTTTTGTGGAATTTTCCTGACACAGCAACTTGTTGAGTAGGACAAGAGTTTGAAGGTGTTACAAATTCTGTTCTTCAATTGTTTAAGGTGAATATAATTGAGTGATCAAGGGAAAACAAACATACATTATAAAGAAAGTAATTTACAGTGTCATCAACTGATTAGCTGATGTAAATCATCAACTACTTTGAAATAATTCTTTTACTTTGTTATGATTCTTCTATTTAGTTAGTTTGGATAAGTAATGTTGCAAAGTACCATTACTTGATAAGTGTTTTTTCTGCTTGCTTATAGTACACTAAAGAAAAACGAATGTATAAGAGAAATTGAAGAAAGTATCAGTATTTCCAGTTTGAACTGTCCGACTCACCCTGAAAATCCCAGAAGCATGTTGATTTCATTGTATCAGTTGCATTATCTGTATATCAAAACTAGGCTCAAAATTACAGCTTTGCTCTGCCCATTGTCCCTGCAGTTTTCTGCTGTGTGGGTGCCCTTGCCCTTATGGGGTCTCTACATCATATTGACGGGGATCTTCTTGGGTGGTGGTTATGTGAATGGGCGACCGGAGAAATTTCCTGATGTGAGTTCTCTTTTCTTTCAAAACTGAAACTTGGTTTATGTCTATCATCATTCTTGGACTCTTCTTACGGGATTTGTTGTTCATTTCAGGTCTGCCACTCCTGGTGGGCTCTTGATCATGATTGACAGAGTTCATTGGATCAATAAGGAGAAGCTTATCAAGTTCATTTTAGACTGCCAGGATACATATACCTATGAGCTATTTGTGCATTAGGGATGGGTTATCCCTATTGTCACTTTTCCATAGTGACATTTTAATCATGTACCTGGGTTTATCTGAGATGTTATGATTTAACATTAAAAATTGCAGGACATTGAAAATGGAGGAATCTCTGACAGACCAGATGATGCTGTTGATGTCTACCAAACCTACTTTGGTGGAGGAATCCTGGACGTAAAATCCATATATTTGATTTTAATACCAGAAAATCTCGCTCAATGTGAATAACCTTGTGGAAACCACACTTCAATAATAATCTTCCACAAAAACGAGCATGATAGTACATGCAACCATTGATAGCAGCACCAAACAGAATGATCTTTCAATGGTGATTCTTTCTTACACTCATCAAGGCACTGATGAACACAAGAATAGGGAGTACTCCAGAAAGTAGGTGTGCGGGTGGTGTTTGGATTTTCTTATCTCGAGAGACCATTAGCAATTCAATTCCCAGTAAACAGTGCAGGGGGCGGTGTTTGGATTTCTTATCTCAAGAGGCCATAAGTAATTCAATTCACAGCAAACAGCAAAAACACTCCAAGGATCCCAATATTAAACCTAATTCAACACACACAGAATTTAGTTAAAAAACACCAATGCAAGAAAAAAATTCCAATGGGGTTTGACATTGAAAGATTTTGATTGGGTACTAAAATTGAAACCTATAACCTTTGAGAGGCAGGAAACACTAACAAATAGCTAGATAAGTCATCTGGGGGTTTCAAATCTCAGAGCACATGAAAACAAACCTTGGGCCGGACCAGTACCACGAACACCTCCCCATTGGGTCATTGGTTGAAAAATGCTACCCAAGCGTCAAAACTACATCTTCTTTCTTTTTTTCTCATGCGGGAGATAATATTTTCCATGCAAATTTAACATGTGGTAACAAAATAGGGTTCTATTTACACTAATTCATTGTTTAAAGGTCGGCATTGCTTAAATAATCAGTGACTAAACTGAAACACAAGGTTATTAAAATTTACTCAAAAGATAAAAGAAAAAGCATATGAAAACAAAAACAGAAAACATGAGAGGACGTTCCAGAAGAAATGAAAAAACATGGGTGATTAAGGAAAAACCCAAACAGATGCAATGAATTCATTCCCAGACGCTTACATTCATACTTCATTGGAGGATAAGATCAATCATTCCATGCACCCAATGAAGCTAAGTGACCCCATCTCACAAGCACCCACTTCATCCATGTAGATAAGCAATACTTGGAAAGATATTCCGGTAAATCCTCCTAAAAACAGAAAAAATATTAGAATAGCGAGAAAACATCCCTCATCTTGTACTACCACTACAAAACATATGGAAGTTAGAAGGATCTTCAAGTTGCTAAGTCCAAAGGAGTTCAAGTTGAAAGATGATTAAATTAATCAAAGAAAAACAATAGAAAGAAAATCTGAATTCAAAGCTTGACAAACTAATTACGACCATTAGCCATAGAGAATAAACAAGGTCAACTATAAAATAAACCCTTGAAGTATGAGGCAATTTTCAATTTAGTACCCAATCAAAATCTTTTAATGTCAGACCCCACGTTTGGAAATTGTTTGAATGTCAACCTTTCGTCAATTTCAGTGTCAGGTCAAATGATATGAGAATATCTGTTAGTTGGGACCCGGGTTTTAGATGGCTTGGACATCATCTCTGAGGTATAAGCTAAAGTTAGTTTCAGTTTCTCACAAAACCTTCTGGCCCAAATGCTGCACACTAGCCAGTGCAGTCTCTTCAATTTGCTCTTTCCCTGTGCGAGGAGCATTGTCAAAGATCACACTGGCTATGCAACATTTGGGTGGCAAGGTATTATCGAAAACCTAAAAGTTCCCATAGCTCATATCTCAACTGATGTCCACATAACATTTGACTAGACATTCAAAGTTACTGAGGGTTGACATGGAATCAATCTCCAA
Organism: Oemleria cerasiformis; assembly: GCA_037349345.1. Classification (NCBI taxonomy): domain Eukaryota; kingdom Viridiplantae; phylum Streptophyta; class Magnoliopsida; order Rosales; family Rosaceae; genus Oemleria; species Oemleria cerasiformis. The sequence goes on from JAZGTL010000006.1 coordinate 14,493,379, forward strand.
ATGTTGGGTATGATGTTGAAAGATTCGAAGATCGGATGCTCAATAGAAATTTGCAACATATTTCCAGGGTTAATTTTGTAATTGACTTGAAAATATAAATGGACTTAAGTTTACAATAATATATTAGTGTAATTGACTGGTACTTAATATCACTGATCTACAATATGAGATCATGAATCAAAAAAATCCCAACATTTGACTACTTAACTTATATTTAAGTACCAGATCCTCCTAATACATCTGCAGTTCAATGAATTATTTTCATTGACTTTTCGAGTTTACTCTAATGTAAACTTGGTTCTGAACTACCTATGTTTACTACAGAAAAGAGCTTACCACAAGAATCTATATGGACATTTTGACCACATTAAAAGAAACAGTAGCAACCATAGCAGATGAGTTTGAACAAGTGCAGGGTAAAAATCAATTGCAGTGAAATGTAAAGAGGCCAAAATGACCTATAGAGCACATAAGTAAAGTATATGAGAAACTTACAGTGTTCCATGATTCTGAATATCCATCAATTGAGAGCAACCAACTTCCAGCATTAGGATGCAAATCCAGCAACTCATTGTCATAGTTGTCATCATACTTAAAGTCCCTTTTTCTCTTCTTTCTACTACTATGCTTTTTCCTGTGCTTACCTGTTTTGGATGCTCTACGGTCCAAATCAGAATCACCTTCTTCCAAGACTCCATGATCATCTATAAACGAATATCCATCTGACTTCCGGAAACTTATTGCATTATGCAGAAATAATGATTCCCACGATCCAGGAGTCTGGCATTCTTCTGACAGACTATAATAGATAACCCACGACTGAAGACCGAGCAATATGAATGCTTCTACATTCTTCATTTTAAAGCAGTCTTTGATTATTGACGCCAAGCTATTGTCATTTCTTGGAATTGCGCTAATCTTTGAAACAATATCTTCAATTTTTGCCTGTTCCTCATGGCCCTCTTCATCTCGTACTAGTCGTAAAAGCTGGCGCCCATGATTAAAAACTGCATTTAACAATAACATCTGATCAAAGCATCTAAAACCACCGAACTTAGAAAGCATAACCTCAAACAAATAAGATGAGTCCGTATAATCCTTGTGCTCCATTCTTGGGTTGAGCTGGTTATGAAGCATTTTAAGAAACTCACATAAGTCCCGCTCATCAAGAGTAATTAGAAGGCGTTTACACAAGGAAGAAAAACACTCCTCCTTCAGGAACTCACTTGTAACTTCCCATACATATCTTGAATCCTCTTTATACATCAAATCTACAAAGTACTCGATAAAAAAATTTCTATCTATGGACAAAATTTCACCATCTTTAAGTGACTCAGAAAACTCATTGGATGACCAAAATTCAGGCACATTTTCAAGGAAATTCTCCACAGTTGCCTGGACATCCAAATCAAGAAAGTAATGGGGCTTTGTAGCAACCACTGCTGGTGATTGGCCATGATTTCCCTTCCACTCAAGCTCCTCCCAACAAATATCTCGATTAACAAAAGAAAATTGCGATAATGCTTTAGCACCTGGTCCAAGCCCCAATCCACCACCAGTTCCAGAAAACCATTGAGAAATTCGTGTTGGACTTCCTGCATTTTTCAACAATTATGTCATTACAGAATTCATTAAACATCCGCATTATTGGAGGTTCTGCCTGCCCACCATCCTAGATATCGATATAATTTATCAATCTTCCAACAGGGATACATATCAATAGTTACTCATACTTTATTTAATCATAAGGAAACTAGAACTCACATACATGGATAAATATCACGATTATTGGATCTACAGAAACTAGTCGAATTGAAGATAGAAGTTAGTAAAACTAATAGAGACAAGAAACTAATGTTACTGAATAAGAGAGAATAACAAAAGTCAGTGTTAGGAAAATATACTCAAACATGAACTGAATGTATGAAAAGTGAATTGAATTGACTTGCCTTCAAAAAATTTCTTCAGTATGTCACTTCTCTTGGCTATGATGGACCCTGCCTTATGTGGCCTATTCTCAAATATCATTTCTAGGAGCTGGGATACTAAGACCTCATTCAGTGGCTTAGATCTCAACAAATTCATAAATAACTCACACTGATGGTGACGAGTAATGGAACTTAAGCTGGCTATCGTGTTACAAAGCCACAGTCGAGCCTCTGATCGATCCAGGATTGGCCAAATAACAGATTCCAACTTACTCAATAGAGATACTCTTGTCTTGGCAGATTTGTCGTCTCCGTCATCATTCCAGATTGGCTCTGACAGAAACAAATGAACCATTATATCAATGTGGTTATCAACGTCCTTAACTCAAGCACCTTATCCCAACTAAATGATTCCTTAAAAAGAGTCCTGCATAAAACCAATAGCATGATCAATATACATCAATGCAAGAGGGGGGAAGTTCAAAAACAGAAAAATAATACGAATATCACACAATGATACACAAACTACAAAAAATAGCAATTAATCCTCTATTTAAAAGAGAGAAAGGGAATTTCAAGGACACACACTGCCAGAATCACCAAGGCACAGATGTAAACCCTCAGAATTGTAGACAAAATTAAGAGAACAAACATTTTCACACATAATAATATGATACTTTCAATACAAATAAAAAAAAGAGATAATTTATGAGTTAGACACTCATATAGAATAGAAGAAAAGTTTGCTAAAGGTGGGATTCATGGGGAATCATAAAGTGTGGCTGAATCAGCAATGTTGCCACCCTCGCCAGAAACACCAATTTGTTGTACTTGGTGGTAGTCTAAACTGTAAACCAAGGCTGAGAGGAGAACAATTGGGATTGTCCGATAAAAAGGCTGATCTTCTAGAACTATAATGAAATATACGATCAACCAACATTTATCAAATTTGAAAAAGGGTCGGAAGAAATGTAATTTGAAAAAGAAATAACAAGAAAAAATTTCTTCTTTTGAAAACGTTTTCTAACCTTAAGATCTAAATCCAACACCAACCACTTTCTAAGCCCAGTCTATTCGTACCCGACTTCAACCCTAATCTAATATTCTGTCAACGATTCTAACCTTTTGATTAAAGACTCGCAATTCCTATTATTCTCTAAAAACCCACACCAAAGATCTTGGTGAACTTGGTTGGCATGGGCTCTTCCAACTGGCGATGGTGAACTTAAATGGTTAAATCTCTCTGAATTTCTTCTAAACGTAAAGGCTTCAGATTTGGGGCTCTGAAATCCTATTTCTTGTATTGGTTCGATTAAATTTGCAGAGACTGTACAAGAGGAAGAAAAACACAAAAGCCAATCCAGACAAACTATTTCTTTATCCAAAGACAGAGATAAAAGGAATAAAATTCACAGCATAAACCCCTAAAAAGTTTTTATTGTGTTTAACTCAGATATGCCAATGAATTTGAAATAAAAGTATATACCTAAATATCACAAGCCTAAGAAATAAAAAGTATAAACCTAAATATCACAAGCCGAAACAAACAACAAGAAGCAACACCAACAGGCAACATTGACTACATGAACAGAAAAATTAAGTAGAAATAGGCATGAAGAAGCTGATAACTCAAAAATTTCGGAGAGATATAAACACAAATAAAATGGAATTAAAATACAAGAAACAGAGCAGACAAGAAGTTGAGCAATCTGTAGGCAGAAAAACCAACAATGGTTGAAAGAATTTGTTGCAAAATGAAAAGGGTTTTGCCCAATTGCTTAAACTACAGAATAATAGCGACAAAAAAAAAATGCAAAGAGATGGTGAGAGAATGAATTAGAATAATTACGCAAGTCTGTCGTCTTGAGGGAAGAGGAGAGATGGTGGACGCGAAAAGCTTAGGGGTCCTAATGCTCTATCTCTATCTCTATGTAACTGGAAATAAAGAACACGGCCTCTGAAGCAGAAAACTGAAAGCATGGTTATTATTGCGCACAAAAAAAAATTGGTTTTGTTCTTGGGTCGTCTTCGACCCAAAAGGTCTCAAGACTCTTAAACAATTATTTTACTCCGAATTTTTTAGTTGGTTAATAATAAATTAACTTTTTGTTGTTTTATCGTAATATTTTTTTATGAACATCATAACTTAAAAAATTTCAAACTCTGAAAAATTTAATTTTTTGGTTAATTGACAATGAATATCACTTGTATTTTTCTTATTCCTTTGGATTTTTTGTTTCACTTTATATGATTTCAATTATTTTGCGAAAAGTTGGAATCCTTCTGTTATCTTTTTCAATTTCATAGCTCATATCATATTTGATCTATCTTGTGGTATATTTTTTTATCCAATCATTCAGATTTAGTGTATCCTTTTATCCTATCTTATCCCTTTTCAATTTTTTTTTATCCAACATTTCCTCTACATGGCCAAAAGCAGAAATTCAAACCAAATACACAATATCTTCACTTTTTCCCTTATATATCATATCGAACATTTTCTTCGTTTTTTGCAATGGATTCGCATAGCAAAGCGATGCATATACTGTTAATGAGAGCTGTATATTCCTAATTAAACTCAGTCCACTAATTAGGTCCATAGTAACATTCCTAGTATATATATATATATATATATATATATATATATATATATATATATATATATATATATATATATATATACATTTCCTATTTAATTAATATACAAGAGAATTCTCACCCAATCTGATATGATATCAAAGTAGTCGATCATGACTGTCTCTTGCACTAACCCTAAAAATCATTACGGTACCCTAACCGCACCACTACCTTCCGCCGCATAAACCTTCCCGCAAAAACCATATGCCTTCCTCAAGACATAGACCTTCCTCACCGCCGCAACAAGACATAAACCTTCCTGCAACAAGACATAAATCTCACCGCCGCACCACCACCTCAGTCTGACCCAGACCAAATACAGTACCACCTCATCATCACCGAACTAAACACCACATAACAGTCCTGCCTCCCCCTCTTACCAAATCCAACACACTCAACGACCGGACCGACCTCACCGAACCCCACCGTCCTGCATCCACCTGCGACTCGGGTTCACGTTCAGGTTCATTCGCCCGCACACTCACTGATCGGACCGACCTCACTGAACCCCACCGTTCGTCATCCACTGCGACTCGGGTTCACATTCGAGTTCGTTCGCCCGCACACTCACCGACCGGATCGACCTCACCGAACCCCACCGTTCGTCATCCACTACGACTCGAGTTCACGTTTGGGTTCGTCATCCTCCTTGACACAGTCCGTAGAAAATACTCATCCACAGAGTAAAAAAAAAAAAAAAACAGCCGCAACAAAATTATGGCTAACGTTGTGGGATCGGTAACCATCGATCAATCCTTAGTATCCGGGGACTCCAACACTACTACACAGATTGTCACGTTATAGAGTGACACCTCCAACTTCTCTGTCGGAATCAAACTGGATGAGAATAATTATTCTCTGTGGCATCAAATCATAGAGATGAAGATTGTTGGGCGAGAAAAACATGGTCACCTGACCAGTGATATTGCCCAGCCTACAGCAACAAATCCCATATTCAATAAATGACGTGCATTGGATTGCTAGGTCAAGAGTTGGTTATTCGACGCCATGCAACCTAATCAGATTAAACGGTTTATCCCTTATGACACAACAAAGCAAGTCTGGGATGCAATCAAGCAAACCTATTTAGATAGTGCGGATGAGGCCAAGATTTATGACCTTCACAGAAGGTCCTTCACAATGAAGCAGACTGGGGCATCAGTTGCAAAATATTATAGTGAGGTCACTGAGATTTTCAGGAGCTTGATCAATTAAGTCCCAGCACCATGGAGCATCCAAAATATATTGAAACTCGATGCCGAGAGATTGATCGTCTCCGAGTGTATATATTTCTTGCAGGTTTGGACAACAATTTTAATCAAATTCGAGGAGAGATTTTAGGGATGGAGCCTAAGCCAGAACTTGAGGCAGCATATGCACATATCAAACGAGAGAGTAACCGACAGGGAACCATGTCTGTCGTTGGTGTACTCTCGGACGCCACGGCCTTGGCTGCTGCCAGGTCCAAACAATTTCAGCCGACCACCTATAGTGTTGACCCTACTCGTACCCATGCTCCAATGAAGTGTACCAAATGTGGTTTAGATAACCACACAATTCAGGGCTGTTATGAGATCATTGGTTATCCGGAAGCTGGGTCCACAAAGGGCACAAGAAGGATTCGTACAGAGCCTCGTTTGCTTCTGCTCAGTCATCCCAGGGGATCGCATCCGAACCTCCATCAGGTACATCTGGCTGCACGGCCTTGGCCACCTCAGGTACCTCTTGCACATCTTCCCTTACTTGTAATAGATCATGGATTAATGACACTAGCGCTATTGATCACATGACATCTAGTTTCACTGGTTTGCACTCTACCAAACCCTCAAGCCAAACACATATTACCAGTGCCAACGGAACCACCTCCCAAGTCATGGGGGAGGGATCCTTATCCCTTACACCCTCCTTAAGTCTCGCTTATGTCTTAGTTGTCCCATCTCTCGACTATGACTTGTTATCTGTCCCTCAAATTATTGATTCCCTTAATTGTACCGTGTGTTTTTGGCCATTGTATTGTCTCTTTCAGGATCTTCTCACCAGGACCGTGATTGGATGTGGTACTAGGAGGGGAAAGTTGTATAATCTGGACTTGACAGCCGATAGCAGTCCGAGATTGAGTCACGTACATCATGTGAAAGGCGATGAGTCCATCAGGATGAAGAAAATTTGGCTTGGCATCGACGTTTAGGGCATGCTTCTTTTGGTTATCTGAAACTTCTTTTTCCAGATTTGTTTTCCCAGTTTCATGAATCAGACTTTCATTGTGAAACTTGCCTTTGGGCAAAAAGTCATCGTATTTCTTACCCTTTAAGATTGAATAAAAGCTCTATGCCCTTCATGATTGTCCATTCTGATGTTTGGGGACCATCACGAGTTCCCACTGTTAGTGGTTTTAAGTGGTTTGTGACATTTATTGATGATTACACCCGGATGACCTGGGTCTTTCCCCTACACTAGAAAAGTGACGTCACCGCCAAATTCAAGCTTTTTTATCAATACGTTGCTACTTAGTTTGACAAGAAAATCATGACCCTTCGATCTGACAATGGAGGTGAGTACATCAACCATGACCTACATCAGTTTTTCGGCCACCATGGTATTGTTCATCAAACCACATGTGCCTATACACCACAACAGAATGGTGTCGTGGAGTGCAAGAATCGACATCTCTTAGAGGTTGTGCATGCCTCTTTATTTGAGGCCCACATGCCTCATCATTTTTGGGGGGAGGCTCTGTGTTCTGCGGCTTACCTCATGAATCAAACACCTTCCAGCACTCTTCAGTATCAAACTCCATTTCAGACATTGACTACTCTCCTCAACATGCCATCTTCCCCAAATCTCGAACCACGTCTCTTTGGTTGTGTTGCATATGTCCAAGTGTATCCACATCAGCGTGGCAAACTTGATCCATGTGCACGGTATTGTGTCTTTGTGGGTTATTCTGCCACTCATAAGGGCTATAAGTGTTTTCATCCTCCCACTCAGACCATGCACGTTACCGCCGATGTGACCTTCAACGAAAGTGAGTTCTATTACTCAGGGGGAGTCACTAAGCATCCTCTATAAAAGGAGAACTCTATCTTTTCCGAGCATACTCAGATCATCCAAATTCAACACCATTCATCCGAGCAGTCCGTGTCCGAGGGGCCACAAGCTCAAGAGTCCCTCGATACTCCTAATTCTGGTTAAGACAATTCCCCCTCTACAACTCCTATTACATTACCATCACCACTCATCCAATCAGGTCATGAAGATTCCCCACAGGTAACTGAATATTCAAACTCTATCTCAAGCACCTTACCTGCGTCAAGTTATACAGGTTATCAATTACCCCCACGCACAACTAGAGGGATTCCTAGACAACAGTATGACCCTGACCCTAGAGAAAAAGTTAAATAACCTATTGCTAATCATGTGTCTCCGTCATGTGCATCATTTGTGTGTCAATTATCCACTGTATCTATTCCAGTAATGTGCAGGATGCTCTGAAAGATCCCAAGTGGACACAAGCGATGAATGATGAAATTGAGGCTCTCCAGAAGAATTCCACTTGGGAGATGACTACTCTTCCGCCAGGGAAGAGAACAGTGGGTTGTAGATGGATATATACAATAAAGTTCAAGGCAGATGGCACCATTGAACGATACAAAGTAAGACTGGTAGCGAAAGGTTACACTCAGACTTATGGGATTGACTATGGGGAGGCCTTTGCCCCTGTAGCCAAGATCAATACAATTCGGGTACTTCTTTCTCTGGCAGTAAACCTGGACTGGCCATTACACCAATTTGATGTCAAAAATGCCTTCCTGCATGGCGACTTAGAAGAAGAAGTCTATATGGATTCACCTCCAGGATGCAAGATGGGGCCCAATAAGGGCAACATGGTTTGTAAACTGAGGAAGTCCCTTTATAGATTGAAGCAATCACCTAGAGCATGGTTTGGAAAGTAAGCCAATCAATGAAGGACTTCGGATACAAACAAAGTAACTCATATCATACTCTTTTCTTGAAACATAAGCAAGGTAAAGTCACTGCCCTTATTGTATATGTCGATGACATGGTAGTTACCGGGAATGACCCAGATGAAAAGGCAGCGTTGCAGTACCACTTGGCAAGTGAGTTCGAAATGAAAGATCTTGGTGGTTTGAAATACTTCTTAGGCATCGAAGTGGCTCGTTCAGACCAAGGAATATTTATATCACAACGGAAATATATCCTTGACATTTTAACTGACACTGGAATGCTAGCCAGTAAACCAGCAGATACGCCAATGGAGTTAAATCATCAGCTTGGTGAATATCCGGATCAGGTACCCACCAACAAAGAAATATATCAACGCTTGGTGGGTAAGTTAATCTATCTCGGACACACTAGACCTGATATCGCATATGCCGTAAGTGTGGTGAGTCAATTCATGCATGCACCAAGTGAAGCCCACATGGATGCGGTAAACCGAATTTTGAGATACTTGAAGTCAGCTCCTGGAAGAGGATTGATGTTCTCACAACATGGTCATCTAGATGTTGAGGGTCACACGGATGCAGACTGGGCGGGTTCTGTTACTGACATGCGATCAACATCTGGATACTTCACCTTTGTGGGAGGCAATCTAGTGACTTGGCGAAGTAAAAAACAGGAAGTAGTGTCAAGATCAGGTGCTGAAGCAAAATATCGAGGTATGGCACAAGGAGTATGTGAGCTACTCTGGATAAGGAATTTGTTGGGGGAATTGGGGTTAAAACTCAATCATGCCATGCAACTGAATTGTGACAATAAAGCAGCAATAGACATCGCACATAATCCAGTGCAACATGATAGAACCAAGCATGTTGAAGTTGACAGACATTTCATCAAGGAGAAACTCGAGGCAAAGATCATTGAGGTATCATTTGTTAAATTTGAAGATCAACTTGCAGATGTCCTCACTAAAGCAGTCACCGGCAGAGTATTCCACCGCTCACTTAGCAAGTTGGGCATTGACGACATACATGCTCCAACTTGAGGTGGAGTGTCAATGAGAGCTGTATATTCCTAATTAAACTCAGTCCACTAATTAGGCCCATAGTAACATTCCTAGTATCTGTATATATACCTTTCCTATTGAATTAATATACATGAGAATTCTCACCCAATCTGATATATACTACTAAATGATGAATAAGATGATGATGGTCATGAAGAACAAGTAAACTTAGCCATCGTTGGAGTTAGTGCTTAGTTATATGCACATTCTAAATACCAATCGAAACATGATGGTTCGATTGTCGGTCATGAATACGTCAATCGTGATAGTGAAGTAAAACTTGTTGACCTCATGAAAGACTACTTCATCCCCAATCCTACCTATAGTCCTCATTGGTTCCTTAGGCGTTATCGAATGAGGCTGGAGCTCTTCAACCGCATCTTGACTGATGTCGCCAATTTCGAACCCTACTTTGCCCATAAGAAAGACGCACTTGGCTTAAATAGTCTATCCCCACAATAGTTTCTAACTTGCATTTCCCTAATGCTTGCATACGGTTAATTTACTGATGCAACTAACGAATATTCAGTGTCTTAAAAGATTTTGTACTATCATTGAAAGAAATTATGGAGAATTGTACCTATGATCCTCAACAGGTGCCGACCTACAAAGGCTCCTTCACTAGGCCAATCAACGAGGTTTTAAGTCATGTTAGGTAGTCTTGACAACATGCATTGAAATGAGTATACATGCCACAAACGTAAGCCAACAATCGTTCTTGAGGTAGTGGCATCCTAAGACACATGGATATGGGATGCCTTTTTTTGTAACTGCAGGATCAAACGACGACATCAATGTTCTTAGAAATCTCATCTATTCAATGAAACTGTCAATGGTTATGCCCATCAGGGTACAATATTATGTCAATAATGTTCCTTAATTACGACTTTGTTTATTATTTGGCGGATAGTATTTACTCGCTTAGGCTACATTTTTCAAGACTGTTCCTCACCCTAACAATGAAAATGATTTATTTTACTAACAAAAGGCTTATAGGGAAGAAGTGGAAAAAACCTTGGGGATATATATATACTACAAGCTCGTTAGGCAATTTTTAAAGAGCATGCCCGGGGCTGGGACCAAGACGGCCTTTGTTCAATCATGATGACATGCATAATCTTACACAACATGATTATCGATGATGAGCATGAGGGAATGGGAGCTGAATCTGATGATGAAGAACAAAATCCAATAAGATCTAGAAGGACAAGATCAAGAAGTTATGAGCTTCACCTACCTATGTCACATGAGTATGAACATGATGAGCATATACTGTAGAAATATGATTTTATTGATTCTCTAAGTGCTTGAGGAGTACAAATATATACTGATACAAGTGAGCTATACTAGGTAAGAAATAATCAATCACTCTATCATGGACAATTAGATAGGAGTGATGAGCAAGTTACATCAATTAGGGATAGTGATTGATGGTGATGGAGCCTGATTGAGGATTTGGTGAATCATGGTTAACACCCCCCCGCAAATTGGGCGGCCGTGATCAAACTACTTTGGAGCACAAGAAAAGGTGGCATGGCTTGTGGAGAGCCTTGATGAGGAGGTTAGCAGGCTGATCGATAGAGGGAATGAAGTTGACCCGGTGACTACCAAGAGCAACCTTCTCACGAACGAAGTGGTAGTCGAGCTCAATATGGTCAGTTCGACAGTGGAAGACGGGGTTGGAAGCCATGTAGGTAGCGCCGAGGTTGTCGCAAAAAAGCTGGACGGGGAAGGAGATGGAGACTCCAAGCTCACGAACAAGACATCACAACCAGGTGGTCTCGGCGCACGCATGAGTGAGAGCACGGTATTCGGACTCGGCACTGGAGCGAGACACAGTGGGCTGCTTTTTGGAGCACCAAGAGACAAGGTTTGGCTCGAAATAGATCAGGTAGCCACTAGTAGAGCGATGAGAATCTGGATACCCGGCCTAATTGGCATCAGAGTAGGCATGGAGACTGATTGGACCGGTGTGAGGTTGAAAATGTAGGCCAGAGTCGAGGGTGCCTTCGACATACCGGAGGATACGTTTGGCAACAACGAGATGGAGAGCCCGGGGGGCACTCATGAATTGAGCAACAGTGTTGACGACAAAGCTGAGATCAGGTCGGGTGATGGTGAGGAACTGAAGGCAGCTAACCAGTTCACGGTAGGCAGTGGGAGAGAGTAGGAGGTCACCATGGGCAGCAGAGAGTGGGACCTTGGAGACAAGGGTAGTGGAGGAGGACTTGCACTGAAGCATGTTGTGTTTTGCAAGGAGGTCATGTGCATACTTTAATTGATTGATGTGCAGAGAGCCAGAAGTGTGAGTAACTTGCAACCCCAGAAAGGAGCTCAATGGTCCAAGATCTTTGATGTCAAACGTTTGCGCAAGTGTAGCAATGAAACGAGTTAGAAGGGAGGGATCACTGCCTGTAAGCATAATTTTGTCAACATATAATAAAAGGAAATTGACATGAGAGCCTTGGCGAAAGATAAATAGGGACGAGTTCACCCGACTCTAAGTGAAGCCAGTAGAGAGTAGGAAACTGCTAATGTGTTGAAACCAAGCCCTAGGAGCCTGCTTGAGGCCATAGAGGGATTTCTAAAGACGGCAGACAAAATGCGGGTGTGCTTGATCAACGAAACGGGGGGGTTGGGTCATATAGACGTCCTCCTACAGGAAACCATGTAAAAATGCATTTTCACATCAAGTTGACGAAGGGACCACCCATTAGAGACGGCAAGACTGAGAACAGTGCAGATGGTGGATGATTTGATCATGAGGCCGAAAGTCTCGACATAGTCGATGCCATGGCGTTGGTGGAAGCCTTTGGCAACCAAGCACGCCTTGTGTCTCTCAATCATGCCATCCGGGTTACGTTTTATGTGGAAGATCCATTTGCAGCCGACAGGGTTTTGATGGGGGGCAGGAGGTACGAGGGTCCAGACGTTGTTGCGAAGCAGGGCATTGATCTTGTCACTCATGGCAGTACGCCAAGAAGGAAGCTGGGAGGCTTGGGAGTAGTAGGTGGGCTCGGTAGCATCCAAGGCAGCAAGGATAGCACACGACAGAGGATATCGTACGGTGCCATCAATGCGGGTTTTGGGTTTGGAGAGGCCATCACGAAGGCGAGTTCACATGGGGTGGGACGACATGACCGGTACTGGTGGATGAGCCGGCGGGTCTGGGCAGGAAGATGCAACGAACGCATCAGAGGTGGACGAATGAGAGGGATAGAGGCGTAAGTCGTGGGTCTCCTGGGAAACAGATAATTCAGGGTTATGTGGACCTGCGAAAAAGGGAGGGAGCCCATCATGGGCTGAGATGGAGTGGACCAGTGCATGGGAGAGCCCATCGGACGCCAAGGATAGTGATGTGGGCTAAGTCTCATGTGGAGAGGAAGCAGAAGGTCCAGGGGGGAGCGCAGGAAGTGGAGGGGCTGTGGACAAGGGGTCCAAGGCCGGGATGATGTCGAGATCAACATAGGATGCAGACTTGGAGACCTATGAAGATAAAAAGGAAAACAAGTTTCGTTAAAAATAACATGACGAGAGACATAGACGCGACCGGTGAGGGGATCCAAACAACGATACCCTTTGTGGTGAGGATTGTAACTGATGGAGACACAAGCTATGGAACGGTTAGAGAGTTTATGGGGGACATAGGCACCAAGATGAGGAAAACATAAACAAGCAAAGACGCGAAAATGAGCATAGGAGGGAGGATGATTGAAGAAGAAAGAGTGAGGAGTGTGCCAATGAAGGGTCACAGTGGGAAGGAGATTGATGAGGTGAACGGAGGTGAGGGCGATCTTGACCCAAAATTTATGAGGGAGTGAGGAAGTGGAGAGAAGGCTACGGATCATTTGGGCAATGTGGCGATGTTTGCGTTCAGCAAGGCCATTTTGTTGTGGTGTATAGGGGCACGAGAAATGTTGTTGGATGCCGTTATGGGCACAAAACGAGGAAAGTTGGGAGTTGACATATTCGGTGCCATTGTCACTTTGTAAAATTTTAATGGTGGAGTTGAAGTAATTGTGAATAAAGGCAAAAAGAGTTTGAAAGTGGGTGCAAACTTCAGACTTGCGACGCATGGGAAAGATCCATGTATAACGGGAGTAATAATCCGTAAAGAGAACATAATAATGGAACCCACTAACCGAAGGAACCGGGGACATCCATACATCAGAGTGTAGTAAATGAAAAGGGGAAGGTGCACGTTTATTATTATTAGAAAAAGGGGGTTGGGTTGATTTTCCGAGAGCGCAACCAGTACAAAATTCATGGGTGAATCGAAGATTAGGACCTAAACTAGAACCTAACTGAGACAAGACACTAGAGGAGGGATGACCGAGGCGATTATGCCAAACAGCGGAGGAGATTGCAGCAAGTGCCTGAGGGACTGGAAGGATCACGGAGGAGGAGAGGGGTAATGGGTATAGACCATCCTTACATGGGCCCTGAAAAAAAGGTGAATCAGTACGTAACTCATGAATACGATAAGAATTGGGAGTGAAAACAAAGAAGACATGATTATCACGAGTAAAACGAGCAACAAATAAGAGATTGGTACAAAGGGAGGGAATACAAAAGACATTTTGGAGAGAGAAGGAAGTGGAACCCAATTGGAGAGGAATGTTACCGATATGAGAAATAGGAGAGAATCCCCATTGCCCATATAAACTATAGTGGAGCCAGGATATGGTTGAGGGTTATGGACGGCGGTGGAGGCATTAGTCATATGGTGAGTAGCACCGGTGTCGGGATACCACGTTGGAGTGGTGGAGTGGAGAAAATGTGCACCAGCAAAGGGGGTAAGTGCATCAGGGCCAAAGTAGTGATGGGGGCACGAAGCCTGCGTGTGTTGATTGGTGTTGAACATTGGGCACCAAGCTGGGCTAAGGACACCCGCACCAAAGGAGTTGGGCCTAGGAGGGGCAGGACCACAATAGTGAGTCCAGGGGGACGGTGGGTTGGATTGCCACTAAGGGGGAGGGCTAGTCCAAGGCGAAGTCTACTGCCAAAGGCGTCGATGGCGCCTGGCCCTGGTGAAGTTAGAGGGACGACCTGTGCGGTGAGAAGAAACGTTGCCATGGCTGCTGGGTGGAGCATGTTGCAAATGGGACTGGGAGTGAGCAGGGAGGAGCGTCATGCTAGAACCATATAGAGGGGATGATTGCGGGGATTGGGTTTCAAATGAGGGGAGCCGAGAGCGGAGTTCGGAGAAGTCGGGAAGATAAGGGAAGTTGAGAATGGCGAGGACTAGAATGCGATAGTCAGGGCCAAGGCCATGCAGAATAGCCGTGACAAGATCTTTGTTGGGAACAAGTTCATCAATGGTGGCCAAGGCATCGGCGAGGGATTTGGCATGGCGGAGGTATTCGTCAACAGTCTGGTTCCCTTTGGACATGTCAAGGGGTTGGAATCGTAAATTGGATTCACTAGCAACGGAGCGATGGGCAAAGTTTGCTGAAGGCAGTCCCAAACGTCTTTGGACGTCTCACGGCCCACAGTGAGGGAAAGGACAGACTCAGAGAGGGTGCTGGTGATGTAGCTAACGACCAGTTGGTCCTGTTGATGCCAAGTAGCATGGGTGGGGTTGGGAAGGAGCTCGATGGAGTCCTTGTCTTTGCCATCAGAGGAGGGGACCAACGCAGGAGGTGGGGTGGAGGAACCATCCATGTATTGCCAAAGACCGTGAACAACAAGAAAGGGTTTGATTTAGCGAAGCTATAGGAGGTAATTGGAGTTGGTAAGTTTGAGGAAATGGGCATTGTTTGGACCAGGAAGGGATGGAGAAGAGGAAGAAGAGAGAGAGGCCATGGGAGGAAGAAGAGGTTGAAAGGAAATAAGACGATGAATAGAGGATCGAAGAGACCTGGCTGATACCATGTAGAAATATGATTTTATTGATTCTCTAAGTGCTTGAGGAGTACAAATATATACTGATACAAGTGAGCTATACTAGATAAGAAATAATCAATCACTCTATCATGGACAATTAGATAGGACTGATGAGCAAATTACATCAATTAGGGAGAGTGATTGATGGTGATGGAGCCTGATTGGGGATTTGGTGAATCATGGTTAACATATACTTTGGATGTTTAACTCGTCATAGGAGGATTCGAGCTCCAAATACTCATCACGCGTTTCCCAACGATCTAATCAAGCATTTGTTGAATCAGGGAGAAGATTTCACATGATTTATTACTTGATCTTGTTGATTTTTAATTAACGCTTTGTTATACTTTTATTAATGCTTATTTTTTAATTTGTAGTTTGGTTTGTTTTTATCTATGTATTTATTTTTTTGATGCCAAAAATGGACCAACTTAGAATTGTCTCACTGAGCTCGCTTCACTCACTCTCCTCGGGGGTAGGAAGACCTGCAAAGGGAAGGTAATGGCAAAAGAGCACCGGTGGAGTACCGACCTAACAGTCTCCGATGCTTAAGTTAGTTAAGTGTGGAGGGATTTAGGCAGTGTCAGGGCCAAGATGTCATTACCTTTTTTAGGGGAGGTTCCCTTGTATTTATAGTGGCATTAAATGTTGTTGGTGAAACATTTCGATGTGGGATAAATGCCCCTTCTCTTGGAGCTGACGCGTGTCCCGGTGGTCCCGAGTCCTAGTGGTCTCGAGCACACAATTGGCCGAGTGGTTTTTGGTGTCTTTTGTCTAAGGCTGTGTTGGCAGGATGCACCTGGTGTTTGTGGATTTGTATTGTTATGCTCTTGTTAAGCCGAGGCCAAGTACGATTTTGGTAGGGACTGGTCGACCTTGGCCAGGTTGACCAAATTAGGTACAAACAGAAGTCCCCCAAGTCATTGACTGAGGTGGATTTCCTCGGTTGAGGGCTTGTCGTTATTTGTCCACCTATGTGGATATTTGTTATGTACTACTCCCCAGTCCCCCAAGCCTTCGGCCGAGGCGATACGCCGTATGTCATTTTTCCATAAAGGGTTTGGTGAGGGAGAATGGTCGGCCTTAGATTTTCGTTGTGGCCGACTGTGTTTTTGTACGGCCTGTAGGGGCAGAGCCGCGGATGATCACATGCCTGATCGGCTAGGAGGATGTCCAGGGTTGATCGAGTGCTAATTCAAAATGATTGTATGTCATCTTGGTCAGCCCGCTTGCATGGAGCCTCACATGATCATGTGGCCGATCGGCTAGGAGGATGTCCATGGAAAATCGATTGCCACATCAATATGATCGTATGTCATCTTGGTCAGCCCGCTTGCGCAGAGCCTCGCACGGTCATGTGTCCGATCAACTAGGAGGATGTCCATGGCCGATCGAGTGCCACTTCAAGATGATTGTATGTCATCTTGGTCGACCCGTTTGCATGGAGCCTCGCACGATCATGTGGCCGATCGGCTAGAAGGATGTCCATGGCCGATCGAGTGCCACTTCAAAATGATTGTATGTCATCTTGGTCAGCCCGCTTACGCGGAACCTCACACGATCATGTGGCCGATTGGCTAGGAAGTAGCTAACATGGTATGATTGATGTGACACACGTCGTGTAGTAAATGTCTTGGGGTGTGTGCGCGATCTTTCGACTGGCCAAATGGGTTCTTATAAGAGATCGAATCCGTCTTTATTTGTCACTTTTGCTATTGAGAGAGTTTCCCGTAATTTTGAAGGCGATTTCTGGCAACTCTTGACCCCTATTTAGGCAATTTCTGACGAGTGATTCCTGGCGGAGTTTACGGGCGGAAATCTCATAAACAAGGTATGGCACCGTTCTTTCGCTGTTTTTCGAGTGAATGTGTGGTATTTCCATGAATTGTCGATGAACTTGATGCATGTGTTAGTTTGATCGTCTGTATGTCAATATTAGTTGTGTCTTGCATCTTTCCCTTATATTTTTCCTGTATGTTTGTAGATGTCAAGTTCATTTGGTGATTCAGAAGGATCCAAGGATCAGTCCTATCATGCGTTTGACGGTGAATCAGACGCTAGCTCGGCTAACTCTGATTCGCAGCTAAACGCGTCTGAATCGGCGTCTGGCTCCCATCGGCCAAACCCTATGGTAGAGCCAGAGGTGGATACAAACGTAGATGGACCGATCCTTGAGGTATCTCAAAGACTATCGACCTAAGAGTTGCAAGATGAGCTTGAGAAAACTTTCGAGTATATTGACACCCGTTACGTCTCGGTCGGTGATGGGGCCGAGACCTCTAATGCCGAGGTGTCATTTTTTGGACAGAGTGACCTGCTGAAGTCCCCGGCTGATAAGGGTAGGGTGGTGGCTTCCAGGTCACAGTCTGTAGATATAGCGTCGAGTTCCAAGCCAATGGATTTTGACGTGGAAGAGACCATGGAGTTGGTGACGGTGGCCAGATCGTTCTATGAAGTTGATTAGCAGGTGAGCACCTTGGATGAGGATGACTTTCTGGCTTACCGAAGGGTGTTCAACATTTCAAATTCCGTGAAGATGAGGCTTCTTGGGAGAAGGGAGAGGCCAAGAAATCCACTGGTCGGTTGGGCAACCTTTCATCTAGACAACTTCAGTCACAGGGTGATGCTTCCTTTACATCCGTGGCTGCAAAAGATGGCCGTCGAAGGAGAGCCGACCTGGGGTCACATCAGCCACTTGTACAAGTTTGTGAGGGACAAGACCGGCTGGGTTTATGTGGAGTCCCAGACGAAGTGGGAAAACGGACCATTCATTGAAGATATGCCGACCTCCCAGAAGGCCTGGAAACACAAGTTTATGTTTGTGTCAGGGAATTGGGAGGGTGTAGAGTTGCCATTATTCGGCCGACGCATGCCACGCGTGTATCAGTCGAAAGGTGGTAGCCGTAGGAATTTTTTTTTTGCCTAGTTTTTGTGTTGTTATTGCTGTTAAATATATAGCTGATTGGGGATGACTCCGTTTCTCTTTTTACAGACGTGTTTAAGCGGAGATCATCAGCGAGCAGGAGAAAGCCGACTGTGCTGAAGTGTTTTCGAAGCTTTACTGGGTGGAAAGGAGTAGAGACTACCTACAGCTGCCTGCCCACCTTTTGCAAGTTGGTCTGATAACTACCCTACATAAGTGTCACTCAGCCTTAGCTTGTGTTAGTGTATTTCAGTTGGTTAACATGCCTTTTTTTTATTTTCTTTTTTTGCAGCCGATCCGGACTTTGTTGTAGCTACGGCCGATCAATTGACAAAGAGAATGGCCTAGATTACAGAGGCGATGAAGAAAACGGCGGAGACTAAGGCTGAGGCTGAGAAGGTCGGGGCCTCCATGAGGAAGGGGGTTTTCCTAAGCTGATCAGCACAAGATCGATTACGAAGGATACTCTGCAGGTGGCAGATGCTGTGGCCAAGCAGGGCGGTCAGGAGGTGGTGGATCATGTTATTGGGGAGCCCCTGGCGCAACTCTTTCCAAGTGCCTCCGAGTCGGTACCCCTCCAGCCGACTGACATCTCGGGGTCACCTGCTAATCGGCCTCATGTGTTGTCCCATGTTGACCTTGACGATGAAGCCGACGAGCGTCACAGTATAATGGCCGAGGAAAGGAAAATGAGGGTGAAGAAGCATAATGAGTTGGCCTCCGATGCTGAGGATATGCTTCAACAGAAGAAGCAGGGTCAAATTGAGGCCCTTGAAACTATGCGCCAAATCGTCTATCCGAATATCAGCTCTGACCTGGAGGGTCGACGGGTTCCCAAGAAAATGAGGAAGCCGTATCTCGATTCTTCCCTTCGGACATATTTTTTGAAGATCGATGGGGAGCCAGATATGGTGAGGACCCAGGAGGTGGACGACACGTGGAGGCAGCTGTCGCCAATCTTCCATCCTTCTCAGTTGGATTTCATGAATACTATGGTTCGTGGGTCTCAGTATGAGTTGGATGAGATAGCGGCCTTGAAGGCGAAGGACTTCGCTGATCGGTGCGACAAGACCATGCGAGTTAGGGCGCATGTAAGTTCCCTCCGTTGTATCTTAGGTTTATCTGTCCTAGTTTCGTTACCTATTGTCCAAGCTGCCTGTTCTTGATTGCCCTATCAGCTTGAGGGGGGTGTGTTAGACAATCTGAATCCATTAAGTCTGATATCTCAATCAACTCTAGTCAATCCGCTAGGATCCCTATATCACGGTAATTGCCCCTAATTGCCAATTCTGCAATACTTTAGGCAGTTTGTTAATTGATTGATCAGTTGTCAATCCCTATAGTTTAGCTCCAAGCCATACGACTATACAAGTTGTGTATATAAGGACCAATTCATATCAATGAAAAGTAAGCTTGCAAATATAACAGTCCTATAATCTTACACATGGTGATGTTTAAGTCCCCCCTCTAAATGTCCATGCTGAAATCCTCTTAATGATACAGACTTTCAAGTATAGCAAGAAATGAATTTAAAAAAACCCAACTACCCTCAAAATAAAAAACCAAAAAAAGCTAAATGCCAAAATTTCGATTAAATTTTTATCAAATCTCACTAAAAGCATATAAGATCTCGTTTGTTCAGCCAAAACCAAAATCTACTTTCCTCGTATATAAGTAATAACAACCCAACCAAAGAAGTAACTTTCACAACTGAAATAATTTTGGTCTTGAAAGTGTAATATGATTCTCTTCTACATCTCGTCCTACAAAGAATCGTATTAATCAATGACACAGATAACAAAAATATGTCAAGTTCATTCAACATAATAATCATGCTGTGCAATTATTTCCATAGCATTTTCAGAGGCGGAGGCATTAGAATATCAGCTGCGCTATTACTTATACTCGAGTAGGATATTTAATTCTATAATTATTATCCTACCTAGATGCTCTGATAACACTTTTGGACTTATTGTAAAATTTTCGATTTCATCGTTTGAGGGTTGTTGTCTGTTGGAATTGAGAGTGCTATCTGATCTTTTGTTTGACCGGTGGAAGACGGTTAACCAGTCCCTAAGGGGAGACTCTGCCGAACTTTTGGCAGAGTTCTCATAATTAAATTGTAAGGACTTAAGGGTGTTTTGGGAAATTCCTTAGGTTGTCAGACGGGAGCAGAGTTCTTCCTGGGTTTCGAGGAGAAATTCGGGAAGGGTCCTTACATTGAAGGCTTTATCATTGATGGGAAATTAGAATGTGCAAAGGAAATCTTCTTTGATTTATCATTAAGAGAACTTCAACCTGATGCGAGGACATATAATATTTTGATTAATGGACTCTGTTCTGCCAGCCTAACAAGTGAAGCAGAGAAGTTTTTTAGAGAAATGGAAAAGAAAGGGTGTCCTCCAAATGATTGCAGCTACAATATAATTATCCGAGGGTTTATCAGTAACAACGAGACAAGAAGGGCAATGGAACTTATTCAAGAAATGGTGGAGAAGGGTTTTTCTGCAGATGCATCAACGACAGAAAGGATAATTGATTTGTTGTTTAGAGATAAGTAGATCCTGCGCTGTTGCCATTGATAGAAAGATTGTAATAAATGCTTCTCATCAAGTTTGAAGCTGATGGACCTTTGATATAGCCATGGATGCATTAGGTATGATTTTTCGAATTTGTACATGAATAAATAGAATAGATACCATGTTCTAGGAGTTGTGTGTTTGTCGATTTCCATTGTGTTATGCATTCTTAAAGTGCAACTTAGTAGATACCATGCTAAATACTTTAAGAATGAAAAGAGTTAGCGTAGATACCCATGCCTAACTTGTTGCTTAGGGAAATCAATAATTTAAATAGTAGATATCATGCCTTTAGGTTGACAAACATGAGCATCTAAAATCTGTTTTGTAGCATTGTGCATGTCGTTTACTTAAGGAAGAAGATTAGCGGTGAACATCGAATCCCTAACTTGTTTTCTCATTGTTTTAACCTCAATCCAATTCTATTTTTAATCAAACGGTGTTTTTTTCAATATTTTGTTTCTAAATTTTCAGTTTTCAAAATCATCTTAAAATCAATTTTAAACACATATTAATCCAGTCCTCGTGGGAATGATCTCGTATTTGCTTTCTATACTATTTGTCTTATCTTGTGCACTTGCGAGTTAAAACGTGCATATAGTTGCGTAATTTTTATGTTGCTATTTGTACAACAAGGTTTTGGCGTCGTTGCCGGGGATTGTGTATTAGTTTGTGCTGAAATGGATTTTTGGTTTTCTTTTACAGGTTGAATTTTGTTTATGCAAGGTCGTCGATCCCAAAAGTTAGCGGTCGGTGTTTACAATCCTGAGATTGAACGAACTCTTAGACGTCTTCGAAAGCAAGATGAAAGGGCAAAACTTAACACACAAAGAGAAGATTTGAAGAAGGAGAAAGATCAGAATCTTTGAACGAAATGGGGGATAAACAGGTTCGAAGGCCAATGAATGACTCCTTTGTCCCTCAAAACCTTAATCAACCATCATGCATTGCCTACCAACCAATTGCGCAAGGTAGCTTCAATTTATCACCTCAATTGCTTAACATGGTGCCGCACTACAAAGGCACACCTTCTGAGGATCCATACTTGCACATTAGGGATTTCTTCGATCTCTGCAAGACTCAGAACATCCAGGGCTTAACTCCAAAAGGAATCAGGTTAATTCTTTTTCCTTTCTCCTTAAAAGATAATGCTAAGTTGTGGTTGAATTCTCTGGCTGCAGGTTCCATTACTACTTGGGAACATTTGGCTACTAAATTCTTGAAGAAGTTTTTCCCAGCCCAAAAGACAAGACAACTTAAAAGGGAGCTTCAAGCCTTTCAACAGAAGGATGGAGATCTTTTCTTTTAGGCATGGGAGCATTTCAAGGAGTTGCTTCTCAAGTGTCCACACCACAATTTATCTCAAGACGATCAGGTACAAGCGTTTTATGAAGGTTTAAATGATATTAACAAAAGTCTTGTTCATTCAGCTTGTGGGGGTGTGCTGATGGAAAAGAGCAGTGATGAAGCCATTGAGCTATTTGAGACCCTAAGTGAAAATTCTCAGCAATTCTCATCAAGAGGGAGACAAGGAGTAAAAAGGAAAGGTGTTTATGAAGTTAGCACAAATGGTGGAGTCCAGAGTCAAATGGCAGCAATGGAGAAAAAGTTATATATGCTGGTGAAAGCAATGTCAGCTCAGAACATCTCTCAAGTTCAACAAGTTGCTAAAGTCGAGGTATGTGCTATATGTTCTCATTCTAATCATACTACTGAGACTTGTCCTATGTCTTGTTTTACAGATCATGAGCAAGCTAATTATGTGGGGCAAAACAACTATTATCCCAAGAACAACCCATATTCGAACACTTATAATCCAGGATGGAAAGACCACCCAAATTTCTCTTGGAGCAACAGTCAGAATGTGCTTAATCCACAAGGGCAGCAAAAGAACTTCCAGCAGGGAAATAATTATCATGCTTCATCACAGGTGGCACAACCAAATACTGACCAGAAGAAGAATAATCTTGAAGGGGCCATACTCCAGTTCTTGACTGCACAACAACAGACAAATGCTCTAACTAGTCAGAACATTCAGAAACTAGAGGCAACAACTAGCCAAGCTATTCAGAGATTGGAGGCACAAGTAGGGCAAATGGCAAAGGAGTTAAGTAAGAGGAAGAAAAGAGAGTTTCCCTCACAAACCATACCTAATCCGGGAGGCCAGGAGCAGCTCAAGGTTGTGACAATCCTTAGAAGTGGCAAGGTAGTTGACAACAAGGTAGGGACAGATGAGAATGAACCAGAAAGTGTTGAACCAACTCCAGCCGCAAAGGTAGGTGAGAAGGAGAAGGTGATATTGCCACCCTTCCCTCAAAGGTTAGTTAAGCAAAAGAAAGAAAAACATCTTCTTGATATTTTTGAAACTTTTAGAAAAGTAGAAATCAACATTCCTTTACTTGATGCAATTAAACAGATTCCATCTTATGCTAAGTTTTTAAAGGATTGTTGTACACACAAAAGACAGTTTCAGGAACATGAGAAAGTTGCATTGACTGAGGAAGTAAGTGCGGTTTTATTGAGAAAGCTACCACCTAAACTAAAAGATCCAGGTAGTTTTACTATTCCTTGTAGGGTTGGTGACCGTCTGTTTGAACGTGCTTTGCTTGATTTAGGAGCAAGCATTAACTTGATGCCTTATACCGTTTATGAGGAGTTGACGTTGGGGGAGCTCAAGCCAACCTCAATTATATTGCAATTGGCAGATAGAAGCATCAGAAGACCTAGAGGTATATTAGAGGATGTTTTGGTTAAGGTAAATGAATTTATTTTGCCTACTGATTTTGTTGTTCTGGATATGGAAGATTCCCCTATGCCATCTTCATTACCTATTATTCTTGGTAGACCCTTTATGATAACTGCTGATACGAAGATAAGTGTGAAAAAGGGCAATATACGCATGAAAGTTAACGGTAAGAAGATAGAATTCATGTTGTCTGACACTATCTAGTTGCCACATGATAACCATGATTGTTTCAAGATTGATGTGGTAGGAAGTGTTGTTGAGCAAGTGTTTCAGGTACATAGCGTTGACCCTTTGGAGGTATGCATAGCCCACAACCTCACAAGGCTGAATTATGAACGGGGATGTGATGTTACAGAGATAGACCTCCATGAAGCTGTGCATTCTCTTGAGGCTTCTAAGCCTTATGCAAGTAAGTATGTACCTTCCTTTGAAACTCTTGTGTCTACTAATACTGCTCTTGTCCCTTCCATTGTCAGGGCACCAGAACTAGAATTGAAGCAACTACCTGAACAATTGAAGTATGCTTACTTGGGAGAGAACCAGACATTAACAGTGATAGTTGCTGCAAACTTGAGTATGGTGGAGCAAGAGAAGTTGTTCAGAGTTCTTAGGGAGCACAGGACTGCATTAGGGTGGACCATTGTCGACATCAAAGGCATAAGTCCATCCAAGTGCATGCATAGAATCCTCCTTGAAGATAATGCAAAGCCTAACAGGGATGCTCAGAGACGGCTTAACCCACACATGAAGGAAGTAGTGAGAGCAGAGGTTCTTAAGCTCTTGGATGTTGGCATCATCTACCCCATCTCAGATAGAAAATGGGTAAGTCCAGTTCATGTTGTGCCTAAGAAGAGTGGAATCACAGTGATGAAGAATGAAGAGAATGAGCTTGTTCTTACCAGGCTAGCCACATGTTGGATAGTGTGCATTGTTTACAGAAAGCTCAACAATGAAACCAGGAAAGATCATTTTCCTCTTCCCTTTGTTGATCAGATGTTAGAAAGGTTAGCAGGTCATAGTCATTACTGTTTTTTAGATGGTTATAGTGGTTATAATCAAATTGCTATAGCACCAGAGGACCAGGAGAATACCACGTTCACATGCCCCTTTGGCACATTTGCATACAGAAGGATGCCATTCGGTTTGTGTAATGCACCTGCCACATTCCAGAGGTGCATGATGAGCGTATTTTCAGACATGGTGGAGAGATTTATAGAGGTATTTATGGATGATTTCAGTGTTTTTGGTTCTAACTTTGATGATTGTCTTAACCATTTGCAGCTTGTTCTAAAGAGATGTGAGGAATGCAACCTAGTGCTGAATTGGGAGAAGTGCCATTTCATGGTACAACAAGGTCTTGTTTTAGGTCATGTAATATCTAGCATTGGCATTGAGGTGGACAAGGCAAAAATTGACATCATAATAAAATTACCTCCTCCTACATATGTGAAGGGTGTGAGAAGTTTTCTAGGGCATGCAGGGTTTTACAGAAGATTCATAAAAGATTTCTCTAAAATGTCTAGACCTCTTTGTGCATTATTGTCTAAAGATGTTGAGTTTGTGTAGACAGAAGAGTCCATGAATGCAGTTAACACATTGAAAGAGCTACTCATATCTGCACCCATTATGATGGCACCTGATTGGAACCTTCCATTCGAGCTCATGTGTGACACCAATGATTATGCTTTGGGAGCTGTTCTAGGTCAGAGAGTTAACAAGTTACCTCGTGCTATTTATTATGCCTCTAGAACTTTGAATGATGCTCAGCTTAATTATCCTACTACTGAAAAAGAATTGTTAGCTGTTATATTTACTTTGGAGAAGTTTAGGTCCTACTTGATTGGTTCTAAAGTTATTGTTTTTACTGATCATGCTGCTTTGAGATTTTTGTTTGATAAGAAAGATGCTAAGCCTAGGTTGATTAGATGGGTGCTCTTACTGCAAGAATTTGATCTTGAGATTAAGGACAAGAAGGGTAGTGAGAATGTGGTTGCAGATCATTTGTCCAGGTTACTTCATGATGAAGAAGGGAACAAGCTTCCCTTGAGTAAAAACTTTTCAGATGAGTAGTTATTTGCAATTGATTTACAACTTCCATGGTATGCAGATATTGTTAATTATATAACTACTAAGGTTTTTCCTTCAGGTATGTCGAGCCAAGAAAGGAAGCGATTAGTGTCTATGTCTAGGCACTACTATTGGGACGAGCCCTACTTGTTCAAAATTTGTCCAGGTCAAATTATCAGACGGTGTGTTCTTGAGGATGAGCATATGAGCATTCTCCAACATTGTCATCAGTTTGCATGTGGAGGACACTTTGGAGCAAAGAGAACAGCACTTAAGGTATTACAATCTGGGTTCTATTGGCCTGATGTGTTTAAAGATGCTTTTTGGTTTTGCAGCTCTTGTGACAGATGCCAACGAACAGGGAACATCTCTTCTAGAAATCAGATGCCATTGCAAAACATTCAAGTGGTGGAGCTCTTTGATGTGTGGGGTATCGACTTCATGGGTCCATTTCCTAACTCATTTTGTTATTTATATATTCTTGTGGGTCTGGAATATGTATCTAAATGGGTCGAGGTTGTCCCCTCAAAAACTAATGATCACAAAGTTGTTGTGAAGTTCTTGCAGGATAACAACTTTACTAGGTTTGTGACACCAAGGGCAATAATTAGTGATGGAGGTAGCCACTTCAATAACCAGACTTTTGCTTCCTTAATGAAGAAATATGGGATCACACATAAGGTTGGCACTCCATATCATCCTCAAACCAGTGGTCAAGTGGAGATAAGCAATAGAGAGATCGAAAGCATCCTAGAGAAGACAGTGAATACTAGAAGGAATGATTGGTCACTACACTTGAATGATGCATTGTGGGCATATCGGACTATGTACAAAAGCCCTATTGGCATGTCCCCATATCGTCTAGTCTTTGGGAAGGCATGTCACCTACCAGTGGAGTTGGAGCATAGAGCATATTGGGCTATTAAGAAATTCAACTATGATATGCAAAAACAGGTGACAAGAGGAAGTTACAGCTGAATGAGCTTGAAGAGTTGAGGTATGATGCATATGAGAATGCTAAGTTGTATAAGGAACGGACCAAGGCGTATCATGATAAGCAGCTAGTTAGGAAGGAGTTTCATGTGGGACAGAAGGTGTTGATCTACAATTCAAAATTGAGACTTTTCCCTAGTAAGCTCAAGTCTAGGTGGTACGGTCCTTATGTTGTTACAAAAGTTTTCCCTCATGGAGCTTTACAGGTTCATAGTAAAGAGAAGAATCAGACATTCATGGTGAATTGGCATAAAATAAAGCCCTATATTGAGATGAGCTTTGAGCCTAGAGAGGAGGATGTGACTCTCCAACCTGTTCAGTACATTGCATGAGAGTCCAACAGTCTGGCTGAAGACTATAAACTTAGCACTACTTGGGAGGTAACCCAAAGGGAGGTTGGGAGGTAACCGATGTGAAGAGGATTATGACAGTTTTGGCACTCTACAACCAATGACAATCAGATTTGCTTTCTCTCACCCTTTCCTTCTTTATCGTTAACTTTGCCTTCGTTTGTTTTGTTTTGTTTTATTTTCTGTGTGTGTCGTCGTTTGTTTCTCCTTCCTTAAATGCTTCATTGTTTTACTTTAACTTTCAATCATTGAGGACAATGTTAGATTTAGGTGTGAGGGGGAAACATTTGTGTTTTCCGTTGATTAAAAAAAAATTGACAGCTTTATTTTTTGCCTTAGTTTGTGTCGGTTTTACTAGTGTTTAATTAGGTAGTTTTTGTGTGTGTTTTTTTTTTTTTGTGTCTTAGGTTTCTTTCCAACACAATGATGAGATTTGGTTTTTAATTGCATGACTTTAAGATGACTTCTAAGCATGATTCAAGGTCTGAAATTATTCATTGGTTAATACTCAAGTATTCATGGTTATCATATGCAAAATCACATGTAATCACCCGAGTAAGTGGTACCCATAACATGCTTAATTGAATGAAGCTCAATACAACCCTTTTGTGAGCTTTTGAACCTTTATCCTTTGTTTGAGAGAGTTGTATTTATTAAATCTATCACTTTCTTGTCAATTAAGTTGTTGTATGATCTTATCTTTCTTTGCTTGGTTGCTACTTGAATTGCTTATCATCATTGGAACTAAATGCTAGAACTGGTACTAATTTCTTTTCGAGGCATTGAATTGATTTGGATGACATACTTGAGATGATGAAGGCACCTAGATTACCACCATTGCCAAATTGGCCTTTGACCCATGATATACTTTCCTCTAGGTAAACCCTTGTTGAGCCTTTGTTTAAGTCTTTTTGTTTCATAACCCTTATTTTCCTCACCTAGCCTAAACACTTTCATCCTTACCCTTTTTCTTAAAGATTAGTGAAGCATAATTTGTAGAGACTTAATTGTGAATCAAGGGTTAAAAGAGCAAGTTTGGGGGAATGTTCAAAAAAAAAAAAAAGAGAGAGATAAGAATTGTACACGGTTCAGAGTGTGCACCAAAAAAAAAATGAAAAGAAAAAAAAAGAGAAAAAAAAAATCGACATTGTGTTTGAATTGTTAATGCCCTGACCGTTCATGTATTGATTGTTGAAGTATGGTCAATAATGTTCAAATCGGCCATTGAGTGTATGTACTTGCTCGGTACTTATATGATTTTTAAGCCTTGATAGTGATACAAGTTCTTATGTCTCTAACATCATTGCATGCTTCTACTATTTCTTTAAGAACTTTGTGTTATCCATATCCATTCTTTCTTTAACCCCTTACCCTTTGGCCTCATTACAATCCTCATAAAGACCTTCTGATCTTGTTTGTTGTGTTTATATCAATATGTGGAGATTTGAATGAAGTATGAGCATACGGTGTCACTTGTTCTTACATTCAAGTAGTAGCATTCCATTCATGAGTCATATTCATAAGAAAAATTCTGAAAGTGCCTTTCTTTCTTGTTATATCATATGTGAGCAATTTGTTTCCATTTTACATCAATCCTCTCACATATAACTAGTATAGGAAGAGTGACTTAACCAGAAAATATGAGGTAAATCAGAGCTTATTCGGTGAGAATTTTGAGCTAATTCTTTGTAGCATGTATCTCTCTTTGTACTTGTGCTTTGATTGATTTAATTGTGAGTATGTGTATGATTTCTATGAAGGTGTATTAACTCTCGGATCATGTGGACCAATTCTTATGCTTATGATGAATCTTAATATGTCATGATTCATTGAAAATCTCTGAGACAAATGTTGGAAGGTTTAGGTTGAATTATTGAGTCTTTGGTTTTTCTTTCATTCTTTGTTTCTGTTTTGCTCGAGGACTAGCAAAAGCTTAAGTGTGGGGGAATTTGATAGGAGCATATTTATGCGAAGTTATATCTTGTTTTCTTATGCTTTTCTTAGCATGTTTCCTATGTTTTCATAATACTTAGCTTGTTTTCGTGTTTTGTAGGATTTTTGGAAGCAAAGTTACAAAAGGAGTTAATGAGTGTTGTTTTGGAAATCTAAGGAGGAAACTTTGAAACAGACTTCAGCAGATGTGTCAACTTCTCGAAATTAACTGCACCTGCTCGGGAAGAACTAGCTGATGGGCCATATATCGTTGGAAAGATACGGAAGTCTAGTTTCTAGATAATTTTATGGTTTGTGAATTGGAGTTTTCTAGAATGAGTTATGGCCGTTTTAGTACAGCAAGGTCAGGCTGAGCTGGAATTCAGCATTCCTTTTATTTCAAGTTTTCTAATCCTTATCGGGCTTGGACGACTAGAGGCCTAGTTTATTAAGGTTACGGGAGGAAAGGTTTTAATCAGAAAAAGGAAGATAAACAAATAATAAAGGGAGAGGAGCAGCCACGACTTGAGGATTGTAAGAAAACAACTCAACATCCTAGAAGGGATTTAAAACACAAAAGTTGTGAGTGGACAAAAATAATCATTTAGAAATCATTTCCCGATGAAATCTTACATTTTCCCCCTCCACGAGTAAAACCATGCATGCATAACATAAACATTTCTTTTCATGCAAATATGATATAAAGCTGATCTGAAAACCACCGGAATTTCATCCGTCTTTAAAAACATTTGGTTGGACCCACGAAAATCTGTATAATGAAAAACCCACCGTGGTCCACAATTTGGTTTGAAAATCCTCCTCAAAGGAGTTTAAAATCATGTAAATTGACCTGGACACAAAATATATCAACACATAACCCACTGTACTCGAAATACCCTCCACACACCCGATATACCTCGAGTTGTGCAGAAAGATGTGCTACGCGTAGACAGCCTCAACGACATGACAGAGAAAAACCCCTCGACACCAGCGTCGAAGAACCCTCAACGAACCAGCGGAGCAAAACCCTTCAACGCCAGTCGGAGAAACCTTCACCATTGGGTTAGTCTAGAGAGAGTGTGTGAAAATGATGAAGATCATATCAAATTGGGGGTTAAAAAAATATCTACCCTGCCAAATTATCAAAATGCCCCTGAGATTCCATACTCGTTTCTTTCGTATACGAACTCCGTTTTCCGTATGCCGCCTGTCTAGGAACTCGTGAGTTCGAAACCTACGCAATGGTACCCAAAACACAGCATAAAGTGTCTCGAAACAAAAATTGACTTTCACGCCCCTTAATCCACCAAAGATAAATCGTCTTTTTACAAAATAATTTACGAAAATTCAATAATTAAATTTCCGGGTCGTTACATTCAATAAGAATAGTGAAAATCACAATATCTATATCCAACTTCTTACTCTCCATATCTAGAGAGTTGTCCGTTTTTACACAGGTCATCCATTAAAACATAATAAGTTTGAACATCTAGAAGTTTGCCACAAGATTTCATCTCAGAGAACAACTTCTGTGCATCTTGTATTCACCCAAATTTGCAAAACCCACACATAAGAGTATTATAAGTCAAGATATATGGAGCCACTCCCCTATGAGACATTTATTTGAAAAGAGTCCTGGCATGATCGATGTTTTTGTACTTACAATATCCATCTATCAATATGTTATAACTACAAACATCAGCAATAAAGCCCTTGCTAAGCATTAGTTTAAAAACATTTCTCCTCTCAAACAATAACCCTTTATAACTTAACTGTATGTGATCAAATTAGGATCAATATCCCTTCTTCTTT
This sequence comes from Oemleria cerasiformis, assembly GCA_037349345.1. Taxonomy (NCBI): domain Eukaryota; kingdom Viridiplantae; phylum Streptophyta; class Magnoliopsida; order Rosales; family Rosaceae; genus Oemleria; species Oemleria cerasiformis. Next base: position 14,524,258 of record JAZGTL010000006.1, read on the forward strand.
CCACTGCCCTAATCTGCAAACTCCATGAATCAAAGAGGTGTAGGTAATTACATTTGGGGCAATATCTCTACTTATCATTTATAAGAAGAGGTTCAATGCATCAGCAATTAGTGTATCCTTACAGAGACCGTCAATGATCGTGTTATAGATAACTACAGTAGGCTTGCAAGCTACTTGTTCCATCTTCCTAAGTAGTTGAACAGATGCATTATAGTTTCCTTTCATGCACAAGGTCATTATGAGTGTCCCGAAAGTAACCGCATTGGGCTTACAATTTCTACTCTCAATCATTTTATTGAAAAGCCCTGCCGTCTCAGCCACTCTATTTTGAAGAAGAAAGCCCTTGATTAGAATGTTGAAGATGGTAACATCTGCTTGAATACCCAATTTGAAAATTTTTCCCAACACAAATAAACTAAACCCCAAATGGTTACAGTTTTGACAAAAGCAATTAAGGACAATGTTTAGAGTATAAATATCAGGACCAATTCTAGAGCCGCCCATTTTGTTATACAATGAGATGACTTGGTTATAATGTTTCAGTTTGGAAACTTGACCCAAGAGCTGATTGAAACGGATAACGGAAGGTAGAGGACGCATTTGAAGCATTTCATCGAACACATGGAAGGCATCTTCAAGATTATTGATTTTGGCCGTATCTCTCACTCTCACGAGCTGCCCTATTTGGGTTGTTCTAGGTTTGATTTGCTTTGAAGGTTGAGATAAATTATTTACGAAAATAGAACCAGAAGAGTAAAGATGAGACATACATATGCCGCTGCTGCTCTAAGAAGAAGTAGTAGCCCTCAATCTCATCATCATCTTTAGCATTTCTGATCTTTCTAAAATGATGACTAGCTAATTTGATTCAAGAATCAAGACAACGATCGAAAAAGAAGGCTTTCTTGGAGCAAAGCAAAACAAGCCTCAAATTTCTTGACGAAGGAACTTCTGAACAGGGAATTATAGGACTGCGGGAGTGACTGATATTCCGAATGTGAGAGAGAAGAGGGAAAGTTAAGAAGGACGAAGAACCAAAAAACCTAAAGCTTCAATGCTCGGCTTCACTCGGGCTGCTGAGAAATACGAAAACCTTACTGAGCTAGGCCGCTGGGGTCAGGACTAATTACGGCTGGGATGGAGGGGTTTGGATTTGGATGGACTGAAATGGAGGGTTTGGATTCGGATGTTTTAGGCTTCGGCTTGGAGACGGGGACAGGTTTCATCATTTTCTATCTTTTGAATTTTTTTTTTATTTAGTTTTAATATTAAATTTAGGAGCAAACATCATTTTACACCCGAGTAATGTTAGAGCTCCCAAAAAAGTACCCCAAAATGAATCCCAAATGATGTGGCATCATGCTACACCATCATCTTTTAATTATCAAATTTCCACTTGGATTATAATTTCTTAATTTCTTTTAGGAAGGAAATTAAAATAAATAAAAACTAATCTTTATTAATCAAAACTCTTCATGTAGACCCTAATACCTAATAGATCAAATTGCACCTCCAATCACACAAAATTCTCGTCAACGACCAAAGCTTACTGCTTCACCGCCATTGCTGCTCCTTATTTCACGTCGCGGCACCACCATGAACAATGCTTGCTGCTTCATTGTCGTTCCTACTCCTTATTTCGAACGCTGCGCCGAATTCTGGAATAAAATTTGGAGCCAAATCTTTGTCGAAATGCTAACAAAAAGATTAATTGATTTTATCTTTTTATACCGATCGAAGAAAAATAAGTTGATTCTTTCCATCGGATCATTTCTTGGGTGCAGGAATTTAATCACCCCATGAAGGCATGAACCACTTTTTCTCCAAATCACCGAAAACTATTTTCATGATTTATAATTTTTTAATAACCAAATTTTATAATCAAGGAAAAATTAATAATCTAATTAAACAGAGAAATCCTAACTAACAATCCAATGGCTGGGGAAAGGGAGAAAACTAGAGATGCTGACGCATCGCAGAACAATGCAATCAGTAACTTAGGTTTACTGTTAACAGAATTTTACCAGGGGGACTCTAGTAATTTTCGTAACTAAATGAAAAATATGAGTTATTAATGATGGGTTTTTAGGAACAAAAATCATAAATAAATTATAAAAAATAAAAATATATACATATACATAAAATTTTACAAACTTCACGAGACACGCTCTATCACGACCTGTTTCGGAAAACAAAATCCAATTAATGAATTACTGGAAATTCTGGTGAGTTATTGGGTCGAACTAAGTTAGTATTGGGCCTCTAGTGAAGGTCCAATGTTATTGGGCCGTAAAGTAAAAGTTGCATTTACAAATTGACCATTTTTACCCTTGATTTTTCCGAATGCCCAAAAGTTACTTCTCGATCGAGAACTCTTTTGAGAATTTTCCCTGCACCATTACGTAGGTCTCGAATTTACGAGTACGTAGACAGGTGGCACGTGAAAATCGAAATCCGAACGAGAAAGTTACGGGTCTAAAACGATCGGAACGCAATGGTAATTATGGGAAAAGTTTATATATATAAATTGACTCACTCTCACTCCTCTCCCTATTGGTCAGTTCACTCATTCTCTCGTCTCTCTCAGCTTTTTCTCTCCCTTCCTCCTACGAAGGCATCGCGAGGAAGCCATTATCATCGACACTATTCGATAGCGACCCATACCACAAGACTACCCCCATCTTCTTCATCTCGTTGCGCTTAACAAAACCATGCCCACCATCAGTGTTGCCGACTGCTATGCATGGAGAATCGGAGGGCGGAAGTTCAGCGAGATTGGAGCCTCAAGCTCGATTTCTGATTGATCAGGTAAAATCAAATGCCAAATCGTTTAATAAGGTCTTAGTGAGCTTGTTAGGTTTGTATCGAACTAATCCCTGAGTGTTTTGGTGGAGGGTTGACTGCGGAGGCGTGTTGGTTGGAAAATCGAAAGCTAGGAGGTTCTTTGATGATTTTGAGGCGTTCCAATGGCTTTGAAGCCTCCAAAGGTATGTATTCGAACTCCTAGGATTGGGTAGATGAGTTTTGATGTAAAAAAACATAAAAATCTGCAAAGAAAGGGAGAAGTTCGAAGCTCGTCGAGATTTTCCAGAATTCAACCGCCATCGACGGTAGCGACGACGACGATCCGGTCGTCTTCTCAGGCGAGAAGTTCGGTGAGCTGGTTCAACTGATGGCTGACGTGGCATCCACCTAGTAGCCACGTGGAGCCATGTAGTGGCCACCTACCAACCACGTGGAGCCACGTGGCAGTCCAATCAGCTGCCTAGTCAATCGTTGAGTCCATTGACGTCGTCAATAGTTAACGGAATATACTAATGGCATTAGCAGATTCTGTTAAATACTAAAGACGTCATGACAGAGACTAACGGCGTTACTGTTCACGCAAGTTTTGCACACAGTCGCATGTGGAAGGCGCTTGGGCGCGCGTGAGGGTACTGTAGCCGACGCGTGACGGCATGTGAGGAGGCCACCGGCCTTCTATCGGTGGCACGTGGCGGTGCATGAGCCCACATCCAGACCCACAGCGGCACATGTCTAGGATTTTTCGATGTTCTAGAGCTATTTTCGAGGGTTTCAACCCCGTTTGGATTAGTTTAAGGGTTGTTTTGAATGATTTTAGTCACTTTGAGTGTGTTTTAGGGAGCGTGTGAACTCCCGGAAGTATGGAGCTTAAATGTAATGGTTAAATGATTGGTTATTAATATTAATTATCTTGCTTGCGAGGCATTATGATATTGGAAAGTCGAAAGAGCCGTATGGATCGAAACGAAGCTCGTGGGGACTTCCGAGAACAAGCACCTCGAAGTACGTGCGATAGTTGATCCTGTTGGGTGAGCTCTCCACGACGTACTGTGAGTGAACATCATTCCCTAAACTTATAGTTATGAAATGATGAATGATTGAGTATGTGTTAGATGGATGTGATTTGGGTGATTTATAAATTGTGTGGAATATTGGTTGCTTATGTGTATGCTTATGAAATTTTGATGAATTACAGTGAATTGCATATGATGGTTATGGTGATGCATGATAATGACAGGAGGTATAGAATATGCCAAGGGTTAACGTTAAGTCCTGGCATTATGTGATTATGTTATTGAGAATGGTGAACCCTACAAAGGGAATAATACTCCGAAATGAGTATAAACTAATACTATAGGCAATGTCTTGAGGGTTGCTTCTGAGATACGAGTTAAGATATTCGAGCCACGAGTAAGGGCGAAAATCGATCTAAAACGAAGAATACAATGATTCCAGATAATCGAGACAGATGGGGTATATGATTGATATGCTAGTGCCGAGGAGTCATGTCAGCCTAGCACATGAGTCAGATTCGAGATGCTAATGCCGAGGAGTCATGCCGGCTTAGCACATGAGTCAGTAATGGGAAACTACGGCCGAGGCATGCTGGCCTAGTACATTTGTCTGGTGTCAGTGTCATGTGTCATGTATGAGTCTGTTGTGGTGCTACAGTTGAGGGATATGCCGACTTAGCACCTGTTGTGAGTCATGGTATGCCCATATGGTGTTAGCCGAGGATACCTTTTAAGGAGAAAGGAAAGGGAATTAACCTGATTCCTTTTGAAGTTAAGCCCTGGATGTTCTGAGTCTTGCAGAGATCGAAGAAATCCCTAATGTGCAAGTATGGATCCTCAGAAGGTGTGCCTCTTTAGTGCGGCACCATGTTAAGCAATTGAGGTGATAAATTGAAGTTTCCTTGCGCAGTTGGTTGGTAGGCAATGCATGATGGTTGATTAAGGTTCTAAGGAACAAATGAGTCATTCATTGGCCTTCGAACCTATTCCTCCCCCATTTCGTTCTCTGATTCTGATCTTTCTCCTTCTTCAAAATCTTCTCTTTGTATGTTAAATTTCGCCCTCTCAATTTGCTTTCGAAGACGTCTAAGAGTTCGTTCAATCTCAGGATTGTAGTCACCGACCGCTAAATTTTGGGATCGACGACCTTGCATAAACGAAATTCAGCCTGTAAAAGAAAACCAAACATCAATTTCAGCACAAATTAGTTACATAGTCCCTGGCAACGGCGCCAAAAACTTGTTGTACAAATAGCAAGATAAAAATTACGCAACTATATGCACGTTTTAACTCGCAAGTGCACAAGATAAGACAAATAGTATAGAAAGCAAATATGAGATCATTCCCACGAGAACTGGATTAATATGTGTTTAAAATTGATTTTAAGATGATTTTGAAAACTGAAAATTTAGAAACAAAATATTAAAAAAAAAAACAGTGTTTGATTAAAAATAGAATTGGATTGAGGTTAAAACAATGAGAAAACCAGTTAGAAATTCGATGTTCACCGCTAATCTTCTTCCTTAAGCAAACGACATGCACAATGCTACAAAACAGATTTTAGATGCTCATGTTTGTCAACCTAAAGGCATGATATCTACTCTTTAAATTATTGATTTCCCTAAGCAACAAGTTAGGCATGGGTATCTACACTAACTCTTTTCATTATTAAAGTATTTAGCATGGTATCTACTAAGTTGCACTTTTAGAACGCATAACACAATGGAAATCGACAAACACACAACTCCTAGAACATGGTATCTATTCTATTTATTCATGATGATTAATTTCAAGAACTTATAACTAGTTCTTTTGTTACTCTCATAGGCACAAGATTCGGTCATCTAAATTTACCTATGTAACAAACTCAATACACAGCATGCATATGGTGATCAAGCATAACATAACGTATGTAAAGGGTAAAATATAATATGAAATTAATCAATTAAGCATCACAAAAGTAGTTTGCAGAAAAGGCATATCGAAATCCTTAAAGAAACATGATTAGGGCTTCAATCAAGCCCTAACTAAAGTACTTAGTTACCCATAATTTAAATAGATAGCAAGAACATAAAAGAAACAAAAAATAAAAAGAGGAAGAAGATAGCTCTTTAATGATGTGTTGGTCACCCAAAATGATTGGATGACGCCTTGATGTTCCTCCTTGCTTCCTAAGCCTTTTAGACCTTGGAACCTTGAAGGATAGAGCAGAATGAGATGGTGTGGCTGAGTCCTTGTGTGAGAGCTTCCAACGTTTCTGCAGTTTTCTTTTTGGGAGAAAAAGAGACGTTCCAAAGTATGAGATAGAGAGAGAGAGACGTTTCTGACTTTTTGTGTGGGAGAGTGACTCTTTGCTGGCTGCCTTTTTGTCTTCCTTGTGCGTTTTCCCCTTGTCCCATGTAAGTGTCTGCCCCTTTGCTGCCCAGAATTGATGTGGGTGTTAATTTCCTTAATGAGGGAGAGAGACGTTACCGTTTGCATTCGCTGCTCAATCAATCCTCACGTTGTGGCTGCTCCTCTCCCTTTATTATTTGTTTATCTTCCTTTTTCTGATTAAAACGTTTCCTCCCGTAACCTTAATAAACTAGGCATCTAGTCGTCCAAGCCCGATAAGGATTAGAAAACTTGGAATAGAAGGAATGCTGAATTCCAGCTCAGCCTGACCTTGCTGTACTAAAACGTCCATAACTCATTCTAGACAACTCCAATTCACAAACCATAAAATTCTCTAGAAACTAGACTTCCGTATCTTTCCAACGATATATGGCCCATCAGCTAGTTCTTCCTGAGCAGGTGCAGTTAATTTTGAGAAGTTGACACATCTGCTGAAGTCTGTTTCAAAGTTTCCTCCTTAGATTTCCAAAACAGCACTCATTAACTCTTTTTGTAACTTTGCTTCCAAAAATCCTACAAAACACGAAAATGAGCTAAGTATTACGAAAACATAGGAAACATGCTAAGAAAAACATAAGAAAACAAGATAAAACGTCGCATAAATATGCTCCTATCAGTGGTCGATGGTGTCGTACCTATCTTTAGGCCACAGAACAGTCCTCCACGTGATCGTTCACCTGCGCTCGTTCTAACTAGTTAAATAGCACCAATCTTATCACCGAGTCCTATATGTATGTGGTCCCAGGGCTCCTAGGGGTACTCGTGGTGATGGTGTTTGCACCCAATCCTTCATGTGGTCGTGGTACGAGCAAAGACACCCAGTCCTGTCACAAGCGCGTGACTCGTGCGACTATAGTGCGATTGGGATACCTAAGATGATTATTGAGTCATGATATGCCATCTGAGGGATATGCCGGCTGATGAGTTATGATAGCCGAGGTGATATGTGCTTATATGATATGCCAGCCAAGGGACATGCCAACTGATGAGATATGATAGCTGAGGATACATGCCCGCTTATGAGATATGATAACCAAGGATACATGTCAGCTGATGAGATATGATAGCTGAGGATACATGCCAGCTTATGCTATGATGATAGCCGAGGATACATGCCAGCTTATGATATGATGATAGCCAAGGATACATGACGACTTATGATATGATGTGATAGCCCAGGGTTATGCCGGCTTATGTGTTATGCCAGCCGAGGGTCATGCCGGCTTATGATATGATGTGATAGCCGAGGGTTATGCTGGCTTATATGTGATATTATGATAGCCGAGGGATATGCCCGGCTTACACACGATACAATGATAGCCGAGGATTTTGTCGGCTGATACGATCTGAAATGCGAGCTGATATGATATAATGACGGTTGCCATGACTAGTGATCAGAGTCCATGTACCAGTGAGGGTACATATCGTTATCGCGGTCAGTGGGTATAGTGTGGACGGTGACCCCGATTGAAGAGATTTCGTTGTGTGTACGATGTGACAGGTGAGATGACCGATATCGAGCGTAAAGAGACAACAATATCGGGATAATATCATTCTTGTTATCCATGAGTAATGGTGTGTCATCTCCAACATGTGAAGATTCAACTATGAATGTTAGTAGGTAATCTTTATATGATTAGGTTGAATATGACTGCTTGTGTGGTCGCTAGCCTCGAGGGGCTATTTCATTGTCATATGATTATTTTATATTGATATGTTACTTGATGAGGGGTTAGCATATATTTATGAAAGGTTCACTCACTTTATTTGTTTGCGCCGCTCAGGTTTCAGAAGAAGGTTCGTGGATATGAGGAGAGAGTTCACGTGGTGAATGCGCTGACACCACCCGTGAAGGGTGTAACAAGGTAACACTCGGTTTAAGCATTGATGTTTTAATTATGATCATCATTCGTTTTAATTATGCTCTCGGTTGTCCGTTGTAGCAGTGAAACGGTAATTTAGCGTTTACTACTTTACCTTTCACCTGACTTCCTAAAACACATCATTTTAGTTGGGCTTTCGTCACCTGAACTTAGTGTCCAGGTGTAGGCCATCACCCGATATTCCCGGTATCCAATTGTATATTCGGGACGAGGTGTAACACGCTCTTCGTTCTTATAACTAGAGATCATCATTTGGGTTTATAAGAAATTTTTGAAAAATTTATCAAACCCATTTTAGCCTAATACTGCTAAATATTTCCTTAAAACATTTAGTCTTCCTCTCTAGTATACTCATTTTCATTATTAATTTTCAGCTTCTTTAAATTAAAATACAAATTTGACGTTTTAGAATCGAGGGAAATGACATAACGAGTTCGAAGCCATTTTCGGAATATTTTTCAAATATTCTATCCATTATTATGCATTTCTAAAGAACAATTAATTAAAAAATCATAAGAATGACACATGGTAAGGCCAGAATGGTGCCTCCTGGCGAGACGAGAAGAGGCACTTCCTTGATGTTGCCACGTGTCATTTACTTTAATTTTTAATTTGTATTTCATGTATTTTTCTTCCAAAAATCATATATAATTTATAGAAATATATATCGTAAAATTCTACGTACTTATGAGGACATTCTCTTCGTTCTTATAACTTAAAATCAACATTTGGACTTGTAAGAAATTTAAAACAAAAATTATCAAATCCATTTTAGCCTAGTACCACTAAGTATTTACTAAAGGCTTATTACCTCAAATGCACTCAGAACAAGTCATCGAGTCTCAAAATGCACCCAGAACTGAAATTGACCTCACTCAAAACAAGCATTTTGTTACCGTTGTTGCACCATCCGCCAGTCTCTATTACTAACGTCGTTAAAACTGTTGATGTAGCAATAATATTACAAACTATGTAAGGGCAATTAAGATATTTGTTATATTTTATTAAATTTTATATTAAAATTCTTTTTAAAAATTAAAACAAATAAAATACCCAATCTTCCCCAACCCACCCGATCGTCTCCCTGTATGGCCCACCGCCCACCCAATCCTCGTCTCCTTCAGCGACCAAGGATCATAGAAACTATTTATAAAAGAAAGGATGTGATACCGATAGTAATAGGGATCCATTTTGCTTGCACATCAACTTGATCTAAGCTAAGTATATAAAAAATTAAGGCTTATTACTCAAAATGCTCCTCGAACCAGACTTCGAGTCTCAATTTGCTCCCCGAACGCGAAATCGTAACAATGTGATACCCGAACAACCCTTCTGTCAGCTCCGTTGCACCAAACGCTAATAGCGTTACTAACGACGGTTAGAGTGCTTACGTGGCAGCAAGGGATTGGATGTAACAAAATGGGTCCAATCCCAAAACTACCGTTCGTCTTCCTCATCGCCACCCTCCTTTTTGTTGCCACATTCACTGGGTTATCCGAATCCAATTCGGACTAAGTCGCATAACTCCTATCCATCCAAGCCTGATCCAAATCTGGGGTGATCCGCCTCGACGACTACTCACTCACTCGATTTCTGTCCTCCGTCAAAACCCCAAGACCCTACTGGGTTCTTATCTTCTTCGACGCAGCAAAGCTCCACCTCAAAGAGCTCTGCATCAAGTTTGCTCTCGTCCGCGAGACATAAATAGTCATCGCCCACAGCTTCGCCCAGAACAAACTACAAACTGAAAATGAAAAGCATCATAAATCGTCCATGTCACCACCACCAACATCAACATATGTATAATCGGACGAATTAAAAGTAGAAACCAATTCGACTTCATCCCTTGCAAGTCTGAAACTCTCTCTCTCTCTCTCTCTCTCTCTCTCTCTCTCTCTCTCTCTCTCTCTCAGCTGCCTGTCTGAGAAAGAGAACTGAAGAAATGCTCGAGGGAAATGAAGACTCGTCGAAGCCCAAAGAGTTTGAGAGCCCACCACAGCTCATAAAATCACGGACCGTCATAACCACCACAGTCGACGACGTGGCCCCTACAACCTCAATCTTCCCGGGGCCACTCTTCCCCGCCATCCGACGCATCTCCACCAGCCTCACTCCCTCCCGCCAGAGGTCGCCGCCCGATCACCGGGGATCTTTCACCTCCAATGCTCCCGCCGACAACCGAGACTTCGCCTACTGCGACTGGGTCTTCCCTTCCATCGTGCTCGGTAAGAAGCTTCCCTCCTCCTCTGATTCGCGCGCCGCGCTTGCTAAGCTAGCCGACTCATCGCACCAGATCGCCTCCCAGCCTCAGCCCCCGTATGCTACCTCGGTCCTTAAGCCGGAGGAAGAGAGGAAGAAATTGAAGGTGATGTCGAGTAGTGCCCCTTTCTAATTTTTTAAAAAGATTTTTAATATAAAATTTAATAAATGTCTTAATTGCCCCTAAGAATTTTATAATATTACTACAACGTCACCATTTTTAATGCCGTTAGTAACAGACTATAACTTTTTGTGCAACGGAGCTGACATAAGGGGGGTTCGGGGATCACATTGTTACGATTTCGCTTGCGGTGAGCAAATTGAGACTCGAAGTTTAATTCGGGTAGCATTTTGAGTAATAAGCCAAAAATTAAAAACCCGCTCCCAAAGTTATTTTCCTAAAAGTTAACTCTAACATTTAACTTTCGAAGAGGGGGATGAGATCGAGATTCGGATCTAAATTCAACATCTAATAAGAAACTACCATGCGCACTAGTCGGCGGGGTTGTTGTTAGAGCTGACGTTGTGACCCATCCTCTTCTTGAACTCCTTGAAATTCACATTCCCATCGCCATCGGCATCAATCGACTTGATCATTCGATTGCAATCTGCCAAGGAGCAAGTCATCTGGAGGCAATTTAGCACCAAATGGAGCTCTTTGGCGTTGATGTGGCTGTTTCGGTCCTGATCGTAGAGATCGAAGGAGTCACGGAGCTCACCGGCGCCGCCATCTTTGGAGCCGGCCTCCCAAAAGGCATTGGACTCGTCGAGGCCAATGAAGTCGTCTTTGTCGAGATAGAGGTTTTTGAGAGCGCCAATGCACTTCATGGGTCGATGGTGAGGATGGTGGTGGAGGTATTGAGTCCGAAGTAGACTGTGAAGGTTTTGGCAGCAGTGGCTGAATTAGCTTCCTTTGCATTATATGAAACCTTCACCAATCACCTCGGTGGTGGGTGGACCCAGGAATTTTTTCCAAGAGTGTCAATATGTAAAGAGTTCCATTTTCTTTTTCGACCAAAAGGGACCATAATGAACAAAATGTTTATAAGAATTTTTTTTTTCAAATATACAAATCTTTATTGATAGTGTAAAATTAAAATCTAACTCGTTATTTACCAAAAATTAAAAAAAATCTAGCTTGGTACAAATAGTTTTATTAGCCAAAATTTAGCGAAGTATTGCTAAATCAATATCCATTTTTTTTTTCCTAAAATAGAATAATAATCATCAAAAATTTTAATTGTATATTGAGGATAAGGTACACCAAATGTGATCGATTAAAACTTTGAGAGAAATTTCATCCAAAAATAGTATAACACATCAATCCCAAAAATTAGAATACTTAATTTTTCTGACCAAGATTTAGTTTATTATAGGACTGTACACAAAGTATTACTCATCAATCCCAAAACTTTGAATACTTTATTTTTCTAACCAAGGTTTAGTTTCATGTACAATAATTAAAAAATTGGGAAAAAACAATATAAGCATAACGTTGGAATACATAAAGAAAAAGGTACAGTTAAACAATTTTAAAATGAAATTTGAAAAAATAATAATAAGAAAGCATATGGAGGTTGTTGGTTGGCTATTTTCCTGGGTTAAAGAAATACTTTAATAATATCCATAAAACATATAATTTATCTACAAAACTTTAAAAATGAAAGGAAATAATTAAATAAAAACATATAAGGATTAATTAACCATAAACGACGCCGTTTGGTGCACAAAACCCAAAAACAAATTCCAATCGCGAGGTCATCTTCTTCCCCACGAACGCACAGAACCAGAGAAGGCGCCGCCTTCACACGCTTCCTCCGCCTTCCTCCAGACTCCAGTACGCTGAGGCGCCCCTTGAAAATGCCTTTAAAAACGTTGTGTATAAATAATTATGAGTAAAGCTAGACAGGGGCAGGGGTCAACCTACTGGGTCAATGAAGGATTTCCGGCAATCGGAGTGTCAAGTGACCCTCTTTGCCCCTTCTTCGGTCCGCCTCTGGTGAGTGGGCGGTGGGGAGAGGTCCTGTAGAGGGAGAGAGGGAGACGAGGGTCGGGTGGGTTGGGGAAGATTGAATAATTTTATTAGTTTTGTTTTTTAAAAAGAATTTTAATATAAAATTTAGTCTTATTACTTAATATGCACTTAGAATAAATCAGCGATTCTCAAATTGCACTCAGAACTGAAATTTGCCTCAATTTGCACCCAGAATAACCATTTCGTTATTTCTGTTCTATCATCCGTCAGTTTCTGTTACTAACGCCGTTAAAAGTGCTGATATGACAGTAATATTACAAAATTTGTAGAGATAATTAAGATATTTGTTATATTTTATCAAATTTTATATTAAAATTATTTTTAAAAAATTAAAACAAACCTAAAATTACCCAATACGTCCCAACCCACCCTAGTTGGCAGTCACCCATCGAAATCTCCATCAATCTCCTCGTCTTCCTCCTTTCTCCACATCAATCTCCTCCGCCCTCATCTTCCTCTCTCCAACACCCGGCGCCGACCACCCCAGAAGCACCCGACCACCTCAACGTCGCCAACACCACATTCGCCAGCTACGACGCCGAATCGGTCTGCGGGTCGGGTGAATTCACCAACTACGACGACCGTTCGTCAGCTATGGAAAAATCGGCAATGCCGTCCCGACTGAGTTCAACAACTATGTCGACGACTCGAACATAATCGGCTCGGGTTTTATGGGTTATGGAGAGTCCGGGAAATGAGCGAATGATTCGTTTAAAGGGTACAGGTTAGAGTTGGCGTCATGGCGGTATGCCGTGAAGGAGAGTCTGTGACTGTTGGCGACCGAGTCGTAGGCTGTGAATCGGAGTTTGGGCGATAGGGAGAGGTCTTGTAGAGGGAGAGAGGGAGACGAGGGTCGGGTGGGTTGGGGAAGATTGAATAATTTTATTAGTTTTGTTTTTTTAAAAAGAATTTTAATATAAAATTTAGGCTTACTACTTCATATGCACCCAGAACAAGTCAGCGATTCTCAAATTGCACCAAGAACTAAAATTTGCCTCAGTTTGCACACAGAAGAGCCGTTCCGTTACTTCCGTTGCATCATCCGTTAGTCTCTGTTACTAATGCTGTTAAAAGTGGTGATGTGGGTGAATTCACCCGACCCGCGGATCGATTCGGCAATATAGCTGGCGAATGTGGTGTTGGCGACGTTGGGGTGGTCGAGTGCTTCTGGGGTGGTCGGCGCCGAGTGTTGGAGAGAGGAAGATGAGGGCGGAGGAGATTAATGTGGAGAGAGGAGGAAGACGAGGAGATTGATGGAGATTTCGGTGGGTGACTGCCGACTAGGGTGGGTTGAGGACGTATTGGGTAATTTTAGGTTTGTTTTAATTTTTAAAAAATAATTTTAATATAAAATTTGATAAAATATAACAAATGTCTTAATTGTCCTAATAAATTTTGTAATATTACTGTCACATCATCACTTTTAACGGCGTTAGTAACTGAGACTGACGGATGATGCAACGGAAGTAACAAAATAGCTGTTCTGGGTGCAAACTGAGGCAAATTTCAGTTCTGAGTGTAATTTGAGAATCACTGGCTTGTTTTTGGTGAAATTTGAGTAATAAGCCTAAAATTTAATAAAATATAGAAAATGTCTCAATTGCCTTTACAAATTTTTTAATATTATTGTCACATTAACAATTTTAACAGCGTTAAAAACAGAGACTGACGGATGGTGCAACGAAGGTAACGGAATGTCTGTTCTAAGTGCAAAGTGAGGTAAATTTCAATTTTGAATGCATTTGAGACTCACTGACTTGTTCTGAGTGCTTTTGAAATAATAAGTCTTTACTAAAAACATTTAGTCTTCCTCTCTAACATACTCCTTTTAATTATTTATTTCTCATTTCTTTAAATCATAACAAAAGTTTGACTCTTTAATATCAAAAGAAATGGCATAACAAAATTGGAACAATTTTTGAAATAATTTTTTGATATTTGATTATTAATAACTTTTTAAAGTATAATTGATTAAAAATTCATGAGAACAACACGTGACAGAACCATAATGGTGCCTCATCATTCACTTGAATTTGTTTATTATAGCTTAATAAAAAATCATGAGAACAACACGTGGCAGAACCAGAATGGTGCCTCATCATTCACTTGAACTTGTTTATTATAGTTTATGTATTTTTATTCAAAAAATCTTGAATAAATACTAAAAAAACAATTATTAAACCCATTTGGCCTAATACATCTAACTATTTCCTTAATAAGTGTATTCTCCCTTTCTACCAAAATCCTTTTCATTATTATTTTTTAATTTATTTACATTGTAACAGAAATTTGACGCTTTGGAATCAAATGAGAAGATATAAAGAGTTCGTAACAATTTTCAGAACATGCTTTCGAATATTCTATCTATTTATTATGTTTTTTTTAAATTAGATTTAAATATTCATGGGAATGACATGTGGCACCACCTCGATAGACAAAAAAAAATCTCTTAACAAGTGAGCACATGCACCGTATAAGCATAGCAAATTTCCAAGTAACACATCAGTTAATGCATCTACTTATTTATTTGAAGATAGTAGAAACATTAGGTTTGAATCTAACCATGCCAGGCACATTAGGTTTGAATCTAACACAGTAAGTATATTGGCAAAATTTGGCACCTGGTTAGTTCAATTAGAGCATTAGGTTTGAATCTAACCATGCCAGGCATAAAAAAAAATGAGGAAAAAAAGCTGTATTTGATAGTAGAAACAAGAAGCTCCCATAAAAGTTACAATCCAATCAAAACAGACACCAGATACGGCTTTAAGCCCAAAGCAACGTCACAACAAAAAATAAAATGAGGGCCAGACCAAAGCAAAAACCAACAATTGCAGCGAAAGCCTGGAAAAATTGAAACGAATGAGATTGATTCTTGTAAACAGAACATGTAAAGGAATTTCGAAAATTCATGTTACCTTGCCCTTAGACTTGAAGTGGAACTTGACAGTGAACCATGACAGTCCCCGGTCTACGAAAGGAGCAAGAGCAAGGGCCCTGCATAACAAGTTTAAATGGAAACAAATGGTCCTTGATCAAGGATTATATAAGTAAGAAGCACAACATCACATTCTAAAGATTCATAGATTAACCCAACACATCCAGCCACATAGGAGTTGGATATTTGAACCAGGGATATTCATACAAAATTAAGAAATGGATTACTGGATATAGCAACTCACCCTCCAGCTCGTACAAGCTTTGTAACCTGACTTCCAGCCCACACCATGGCCATTACTTTGAGAAATCTGCACATCATTGTATTGTTAATAACTTAATATCATTTCTACATTCCGCTACATTGCATAGCCAGGTAAAAAACTGAACAAAATAAATCTGCGGTATTCAAATCAGCAATTACCTCTTCGCAGCTGCGAGGTAACCCATTCTCCCCGGTGCTGGAGCAACATAGAACCTATGGAAAAAAATGAAGCAGTATAATAACTGCAACTTAAGGATAATAACACAATTTTTTAAGGTACCTTCTTAATACATTTTAAGTATTGACTATTTTTGTCTTCTATAAATGCTGACATCAAATGAAAATAATACTTAGACTGCCAACACAGAAGCACGATGAAACTTGAAAAGCTAAAGGCTATGCAGTCCCTAAGAGTTGGTACCTTTAGAGTTTAGACCATCAAACCTCACATGCACTAACATACAGATGGTGAAAATATCTGACCAAAAAAATAACCTATGGTGAAAATTTCTGACCTAGAATCCAAATATACCCTAGTTGCAATTGAAGCCAAATCTATGAATGTCAAATCATCCATGGAATCCATCAAGATATTTCTGACTGATAAATCGGGTATGTTAGGAACCAAAGAGCTCAACCCAAACATGCCCATGAGTTACTTAATGGCTACTGTTTTGGAGGAAAAGAAGTGAATTGTGTAATAAATCATTCCCAATAATTTACAAGAGCAGAACACCTTGCACACTTCCTTTCTCCTACTGTCAAGATATTCTTTCTAGTGAGAAGATTTTTCTGAAGCACCCCTTCAAAAGGAGGTTTTTCTGAATTGTTACTTTTAAAACAAGATTAGTTCCATGTGTGTTGCAAGCAAGAAAAGTCGAAACTTGTAAATATGCGGACGAGCTGACGTAGCCAACATTTGGCCTATTTTTCCCACTTTTATGGCGACAACTAGCCGTTCCTGCTACTTTGTGAAAGTCAAGAAACTTTAAGCTTAATAAATTGTCCAATACCGTCGTATTTAGTTCCAATAACATGTTGTTATGATCAAACTCAAAAGTGATATGGTTCCATCATATCAGCTCATACAAATCAGAAAACCCTGCTGCCCTTTGACTGGATAATCTGGCACAAATTAAGAACTTTACATCTTTTCTGATTGTGAGTATTCAATCTCTATCCCCAATGAAACCAAACTATTATGTTGCTCAATCATGAATTCATCCTGGATCTCTAAGTATAGCAGTCAACAATGAGTTCACTGACTGAAAGAATGCAGTCTGTTAAACAGTGAGAAAGCATTTCATGTGTCTGTAACAATTCGCTCAAATATGTAGCTAAATAGCATAAAATAATATAAGGAGAAGGCAAGGCAGTTGAAGATTCATTAAGGAAACATTGTCAAGAAGTAAATGCAATAGTCAGATTAGAAATTCAACAAAACAATTCAAACCATTATCAATGAATAGAAAACCAAGTCATAGCTTGATGCAAGTAGTATTTCAACTTAACAGACGCTCAAGTAAAAATTGTAATACCAACAGAGTAAGCCAACCAAGATAATACGTAGTGATTCATGGGAATACTAATTGTAACTTCTAATATTCTGATGTTTTATGCATGGCAGAAGGTATTGCTAGTATATCGATAATCTGACATTGTGATGTTTTAGACATGGCAGACGATGTCAATGTAACTAATCCAGAGATACTTCACTCACCATACCACAAGAAATGTTGTAAGATAGTAAACAGTATTAAGTAGACCATATGACAATAATCCAGAAATCCCGTATCTCCTCAATTTCTTCAAAATCCTGACAAGTTGAACAAACAAACATCAGAGAGGCTCAAGGAAGGCCAAAGGAAAATGAAGATAGCAAGGCTAAGCTGATCGAGTGTATGGTAACATATTGAACTTATTAACTAGCTGATGTTTGATTTAAGAAAAAAAATATATATAATAACCCAAAGGTCCTTTGGAGATTCAAGAATATATGAATCATTTTTCTTGAAACATATAACTTTATATTTAATGAGGTCCCAACAGAAAGTCATAACTTCATATCAACTTGCATCTTTTAAAGAATCTTATTACAAGCCATAAGAAAATCAACTAAACAGCCATATCAACTCACTAGATCTGAACCACATTGCTTAAAACATCAGCCACCATCGCTATGGCGGTACACATTAAAGATTGTATAACCCTGGAGGGTAGTGTAAACTTGAACATCACAGGCTACCATCCTGTTGACTATCTAGTGAAAAGTTGCATATATAATGAACTAAATTATGTTAACTCACCCATTACTTGGAACAAAAATGTATGAAATTATTATTAATTGACTAGAATGACAGAGAAGTAACAATTTGCAATCCTTGTGCCAAAAGAAACTTTGACGACAAGCTACAAATCATGATAAAAGAATAAAAACAAAAGGTGCTCTTATTTCAGGAAGATATGATTTGTTTCTTTTTTTTTGGGTTCCAATCAACAGTTATACACTGAGACCCTTCCCCCTTCGAAATCCTACTCCTCACCATTTCCCAAGCTCAAACTTGGGACCTTCAAAACCCAATCTAAAAGGCTGGAAATCATGAAATGGGTATAAAACACTAACTTGTCATTGACCATCTCAAGGAATGTTACCTCCTCATGATTCTAGCTTCATTATTCCTTATATCTTATGAGATTAACATCACCATCCTAGAGATATCCAGCAGACAAAAAACATTTCTGGGCCATCCAAGGGGTGACTTCCCTAAAATGTACTCAACAACAGATCTTAAATTAATTATACAAGTGACCAAGAAGGCAACTCCACTCATTGGCTAGCTGTATACCAAATACACTTTTCAATTTATATGAATACCTTTTGAAAATTAGCTGTCATCCTTCGAAATACTGTAAGACGAATATGGAGTTAAAATACTGAATCACCCTCATCACATCACTAACAAACATCAGTAGCCTTTACTATTGACGAAAAACATTGTAAGGCAAGTAGAAAGTACTCGTTGGATGTGCGAGGTACTCCTTGTCCACTATCACTCTTCCCAATTGAACCTAACAATTGATTGAAATTTGGGAAATCAGTAAGTTCCTATTAATGGATACAAGGAGAAATAAAAAATGCATCACAATCTACATTTATTAATATCTTATTCTCATCCATTTCATTAAGAATATTACATACCTTCAGAATCAAGGGAGAAGCTTTCAGAATCAGGCAAACCATAACCCTGCAGAGACACCTTCCTATCAGAATATTTATATTCACTCGAAAGTCGAAACTAAAGAAGAAAATATTTAAAATGTAACAGCACCATCACCATCCACCATATTGAAAATATTTTTCATTGATACCAACTAATACTGAAACTGAATGAAATACGTAATTAGTTATTTTGATGATATGGCACAAAAGACCCATATTTATTCAATCAATGTAAGGGGATAACTTAGACCGAAAGAAGTAAAAAAATTCTGGTGTTTTCGGGTGAGTTGGACAGATCAAACTGCAAATACTGATACTTACCTAGTAATGGTACTTACTAAGTAAATAGAAGAATCATAACAAAGTAAAATAGAATTCTTACAATGCAGTTGATGATTTACATTAGCTGCTTAATTGGTCATACTCAATATGGCTTATGAGGCCACTGTAAATTACTCTTTTAATGCATGTTTTCCCTTGATCACTCAATTAGATTCACCTTAAACAATTGAAGAACAACAGAATTTGTACCACCTTCAAAATCTTGTCCTACCCTAATTTCATCCTTCTTCCTCCCTAATTAACCCACGCAAAACTTTAAATTTTTCAGGGGTTTCTGGGCAGGGTCCAATTTGGCTCATAATTATAAGGGCATACACATGAAACTACACAATGTTGGAGAATGAAGTAAGAGAACCCACATTGACATTGGTGTTGCCACTGAATGAGGAAAATCGTCGATATTCTCTCTTTTGATTAAGCAAAATTTGGCTAGGGTTTTGTGATGAAGCCCATGAATTTCTCAAGTATGAGAAGTGATTGACGCCCTAAAACACCATCAAGAAATACAAGAGTAAGAAATGAAATGAAGAAATAGATTACAAAGTGAAAGCCAAGAATTGGATGATGCTTGTTTACCGAGTGATGCAGAAGGGGAACAGAGAGAGTTGTGAGCGCCAGGGAACGAACCATGATGAATTGGAGACACACAGATACTGCTACATTCGGACAAGCTTTCGCGCGCGCCAACTCGTTATACAGGCTTTTTATACACTCCGAGCCTTCTATTCATATCCGGTGCGCTGTTTGCGTTCTATGTAAAGGCTTAATTTGTACCCTTTTCACTCGGAAAATGATTTTGTAAAAATCAAAAGTTATCATTAAATAAGAAAAGTAAAACTTGTATTTTATAAATATTTAAAATTTAAAGAAAGTAATTATGCAATTGGCAATAATTTTCAAATATAAATTTTAACACAATGACGATGAGAATGGTAATAGTAGAGATAGTGATGATAGTGCGACAATGTGATTGAGTTTGTAATGGAGATTGATGTGGGGGTGGTGGTTGTGGAGGTGGTGTTGGAGGTGGACGTAATGGTGGGGATGATGGATGGAGGTGGTTGGTGGGGTGATAGTGGTGGTTGGTGGTGGTTGTGGGGTGGTGGAGGAGGTGGATGTTGTAGTGGGGCTGGTGACGTGGAGATGGTGGATGGGATTGAGGTGGAGGTGGATGTGGCAATGATGGGTTGGAGATGATGGTAGAAGTGGACGTGGAGGTGGGTGTGGGGTAGTGGTGGAGGTGCATTTAATGGTGGGGGTGATTGAGTGGAGGTGGTGGTAGAGGTGGCGGTGGGTGTAAGTATGGGGTGTAGGTGGCAGTAGTGATTGGTTGTGATGATACCAAAGATCTGTTGGATGTTGATGTGGGAAGGTAGTGGTAGTGGGTTTGGGGTGGTGGTGGCGGCAATGGGGAGGCAGTAGTGGTGCGACAATAGTGGTGGAGGTGGTGTTGGTGATAATATTGGAGGAGGTGACAGTGGAGATGATGTTAACAATAGTGGCAGTGTTGTGGTGGTGGTAGTGATGACCATGGTAATATTTTGGATAAACTACATAAAAGTACCCAAATTATAGGGGTCATTTCAATTTCGTACCCCAACTATGAAAATTTTCAAAAGAGTACCCAAACTATATTGCCACTAACAGAAGGGTACCTATGTTACCTTTTCCGTCCAAAAGAGAGTTAAAAGTACACGTGGCACTAATTTTGTCCACTCAGCTCTTGATGTGGCGCAATTTGAAGGGGCATTTTCGGATTATCACAAAATCACTCCCTCTTTCAGCTATCCCGTCGCGCGAAACCACCCTTCAAACCCTAAATCGATTTTGAAACAACCCCCCACCCCAGACATCGTGAAGAGGAGGCCGTGACCGGACATCGTGAAGTTTCTCTTTCGCGTTTGAGGGTTCGAAATTTGAAGGGAAATGAAGGAGTGGCAGTTGAGGTCGCGAGGAAGAAGGCAACCTAAATACGGTAAGTGCTCCTTACTTTAATAATTGGATTTGGTAATTTATCTTTGTCTTTTTGAATTTAAATTATAGTTTTTATAGGAAGATGAATGTATTGGTCGTTTTGGGGTCCTTGTGTTTTGTGTGTTGCTTGCTGTTAATGTTGGGAAAATGATGGGTGGTTTGTGTGTATACGGAATAGGGAATATATTGAAGGGTGAAAAGCTTGCAGGCATGTGCTGAGAAACTTCACTGGAATCTTTATTGAAGGGGACCATGTCCATGTGCTTTGTTGTTGGGTGAAATCTTTAGTGAAGGGGACCGGCCACATTGTTGTTGTCTGATTGTTGTAGAAAAGTAGGTTTGATAATAAGGTTTGGGTAGTATACTGAAGTTGAAAGTTGGGTAGGTCTGTAATTAAACAACAGTATGGAGTTGTTTGTGGAGTCAATGTTGTTTGTGGTGACTTAAGACTTTAAATTTTTCTTAATTGTAGGTCCATCGGGTTACTTTACATTAAAGGTATTCCATGGTGGGATGTGGGCTGATGATAGGTATCAAGATGGACAAGTTGACTACTTTGATTTTGTGAGAAGGACATGATGTCCCTATTTGAATTGACATAATGGTTAAGGAATTGGGCTACAAAGATGGTATCATCTTATACCAATATGAGATTGAAGAAGGAGTTGGTGGTAAGGTGCTACAAGACTCTGATGTGCTTAAAATGTGTGAGGCGGTTCCAAGTGTCATAGAGATAGAATTGTTCTTAACACACATTAATGTGAAGAACCGAGGGCGAAAAGGGAAAAGGAGAAGACAAGTAAAGAATTGGTGGTGACTAAGAAAAGCACGGTTGTGATTGAGGAGTTAGATGAGGAGACTGAAGTGGTGGGGACCATGGCAGCAAAACCTGAAGTGAGTATAGGACCCTATAAGGGTAAGGCAGGAGTGGTTGTAAGAGAATTGCCACGTCAGAGGCCAGAGCCAGAAGCTTCCAATCTTGGTGAAGAAGCAGTGCTAAAAATAGACAATGCAAGGGTAAACTGTCTACTGAAGAGGATGAGTTTGAAGATGGGTTAGTGGAGGAGTATGAGGACTCTAAAGCATCAACATGTTTTGGATTTGCTGACAGTGTTGATGAGGCTATTCCTGCTAAGGAGAAGAGGTTGGATAGGTATATTCTAGAGGGTTGGCTGCAATAAGCTTCAAACATGGATAAGTTCTTCACTGATGTTGGGGGAACTTCAGAACCTGCTGCAGATGAAGCCTTGGATCGTCAGAAGCTGCTGCACCTGAACAGGCTGGAACTTCAGCTGCTGTTCCACTAGAAGCTGATGCTCAACCAGAACCAGCTCCAACATCAGCTGCTGCACCTGAACAGGCAAATTCAGCTGTTGCTCCAACAGAAACAGCTGCAAATTCAGCTGCTACTCCCGCAGAAGCAGCTGCAACTTCAACTGCTGCTCCACCTGCAGCAGCTGCAACTTCAGCTGCTGGACATTTTTGGAGGGCCAAATTCACTCCTGGTGATGAATTAAGAGTGGAAGATATAGATGATGACCAACTTGAAGAGGGGGATCAAACACATCAAGAAGACTTGAGACCAGTTGTGGATGGTGATGATGAAAATGTTGTGAAAGGGGGAAGTGGCAAGAATTTTATAGAGTACAATCCAGAAACTGATAGAGTGAGGCCAAGCTTTGATACTGGTTTGATGTTTAGTGACTATGGTGTCTTTAGGCAAGCTATTAGGGACTATTGCGTATACACTGGTAAATATGTGAGGCACAAGAGAATGCAAGGTACAAGTTGAAGTGTGAATGCAGAGCAGAGGGTTGTCAATGGGAAATATATGTGTCTAGGGTGAGCACAACTGACAACACATTGGTTGTCAAGCACTATAACCCTATGCACACATGTACAAGGGTGTATAAAAATCAACAAGCCACAGCTTCTTGGCTTTCTCAACACTTCCTGCAAATAATCCAGGCAAACCCAAGATGCCCATATCTACAATTATGGAAGCTGCATCTGCTGAATTTTCCATTGGGATCAGCCCTATGAAGGCATATAGAGCCAAGCACAAGGCTATGGAGTTAATAGATGGATCCCTAGCAAAGCAATATGGTATGTTGTAGGATTACTGCCATGAGTTGAAGCGAACTAATCCAGGTACTACCACATCATTGGCTTGTGATTTTGTGGGTGGAGTCCAACTTTTCAAGAGGCTCTACATTTGCTTGGAGGCATGCAAGAAGGATTTTAAGGAGTGTTGTAGGCCTTTCATTGGCTTGGATGGTTGTCATCTTAAAGGAGTCTATGGTGGACAGTTGTTGACTGCTATTGGATTAGATGCCAATAATGAGACATGGGTGATTGCTATGGCTGTGGTTGAAATGGAAACAAAGGACTCATGGACATGGTTCTTGGAGTTGTTGATGGTGGATTTGGGGATGCAAGACTACTATGGTTGGAGTTTCCTTACTGACAAGCAAAAGGGACTTGAAGCAGCCATTGAAGCCTTAATGCCTAGTGCTGAGCACAGATTTTGTTGTAGGCAATTTTGGAGTAACTAAAACCATAGTTTCACAGGTCAAGTCTTGAAGGATGCTTTGTGGGATTGTGCAAGAGCAACAACAGTTCAGTCTTTCCAAGATGAGATGGAAAAGCTAAAAGGATTAGATGAAGTAGCTTGCAAATGGTTGGTAGACAAGCCAGCTCATCAGTGGTCCAGGTCCCATTTTAAAACATGGTCGAAGACAGACATGCTACAAAACAACTACTGTGAAACCTTCAACAACACCATAATACCTGCCAGAGATAAACCAATCATCACGATGTTTGAGATGATTAAGTATTTTTTTTTTAAGAGGATACAATGGAGAAGAGATAAGATGGCTACTTGGCCTCAGAATATATGTCAGAATGTATTCAACCATGTGCAAAAGTTGAAAGTGGATTCGGGGCATTACAGTGTTAGATGGCCTGGTGGACCAAACTACGAGGTTCACGGCCGCAGAGGAGAGCAGTTTGTGGTCAATTTGGAGGCCCACAGGTGTTCTTGCATAAAGTGGGACCTCACGGGAATCCCATGTGTGCATGGGATAGCAGCCATACATTACAAAGGTGGCCCATCGGTGGAGGAATATATTGATCCAATATATTCAAAAGAGACCTACATTAAGTGCTACAAAAACCTAATTGAGGCTATAAATGGCCCAAAAATGTGGGAGAGAACTGGCCATCAAACTATTAAGCCACCAGCAAATAAGAGGCAACCCGGAAGGCTTAGAAAAGTTAGAACAAAGGATCCACATGAAACAGTCGATCAAAGTGGGAAGAAAAAATTGGGAAAACAGGGCATTTCTATGCGTTGCAGTATTTGTTCATCACAAACTCATAATGCAAGAACCCACCATCGACACTTGCCTCCCAAGGAGAAGCTACCACCAAGGCCACGAGGCAGAGCAAAGAAGAATGTTGCAGATACTTCTGCTCCAAATGTCAGTACCATTTTAAGTTTGTTTTTTAATTAAAGTCATCAACTATATAGTCCTAATTAGATTTTGTTTCATGTAGACTCAAGGATCAACCACATCTTCTACAAAGACATCCAAGACAAACAACCACCCTAAGAGACATGCTTCAAATCAGGTATATAGCCCATTCTTACCCTTTCTCATGGTTGTTATTGTTGTCTTAATCTGAATCAGTTGTCACAATTCAATTCCATAAGTCATCTTATAATGCAAAATTCTTCATATATAGGATCCAAGTCAACAATCCACAAGTGTTGGTGCCAATGATAGTGATTTAAGAAGAAGTAAAAGGAGCAAACAAACCTGATTTCAAGTCATTGACAGTGGTGAAATAGCTAGGGAGTAGAGTTGATTCCAAGTCATGTAGTTTTGCTATTTTGAAACTGAGGTTCTAATGTATGTAATTCTGATACTTGAATGGTTGAACCTCATATATTTTTGGTAAATTACCTAGGGTATTGACAGGTTCAATTGAAGATGTTATGCCTCATTGACAGTGGTGAAATAGCTAGGGAGTAGAGTTGATTCCAAGTCATGTAGTTTTGCTATTTTGAAACTGAGGTTCTAATGTATGTAATTCTGATACTTGAATGGTTGAACCTCATATATTTTAGGTAAATTACGTAGGGTATTGATAGGTTCAATTGAAGATGTTATGCTTGAATGGCTTTGT
This sequence comes from Oemleria cerasiformis, assembly GCA_037349345.1. NCBI lineage: Eukaryota > Viridiplantae > Streptophyta > Magnoliopsida > Rosales > Rosaceae > Oemleria > Oemleria cerasiformis. The sequence goes on from JAZGTL010000006.1 coordinate 14,549,576, forward strand.
ATGACAACTTGAAAGGCTTTGTATTGACAAGTAAATTACGTAGGGTATTTCCTTGTTGCTAAACCTCCAAAACACTCATAATTAAACAAAGCAGAACATTACATTGCAAATTCACCATTCATATTACAATGATCATAAAGACCCAATTGCATAATACAATTAAAACTCAAGAGCTAGATTCACATTCTTACTGGACATAGCCCTATCATTTCCCCCTGCTCCACCGATAATCATTCCCACAAACAAAACCACCAATATCCAGGAAACAACAACCAAAACTAGCAAACACCTCTGCCTCTTCACACCAGCTTTAATCTGCTTCTTCAAACCCTCGATTTCTTCATTTTTCAACTTCAATTTCTTCAATAGACCTGGAATTGGACTGGGTGAATTCTCGTTGAGCTTTGGGTCGCACCATTGAAAAAAATTGCACCCACCACCTCCTACTCCTCTCTGATTTCTCTTATTCCCAAATCAAATTTGAAATTATAATCACTATTTGAAATCTATACTACAAATGTAAAACTAAATATCAATTAAGATCAAACATAAACTTACCCCATAACCATCACAACCCCAGAATCTTCTCCCTGGATTTTCATCTGTCAATCTTGTCATCAACTTCGCTTGTTTACCACACTGACAAATGGGGGCTTCAAATTCCATCATGCCTTTTTCCATCTCCGACATCCTCGGTTTGCGAAGGGGAATTTCAGATGAGAAGAAAAATAGGTGGAAACTCATTCAAACCTTTGGAAAAAATCCTTCACGCCTTCGACGGAGAGGGATAAGCTTACTCTCCAGTGCGCCGTTGGAGGAAGAAGACGAAGCCGCTTACGTCATCGTCGTTGGACCAAGAGGGATGTCGCGCCTATTCTACAAGATTAGGATTGGACCCGTTGGGTGGGTTTCTTCGAGATTTGGGGTTGGGTTTCTTCACTCTCTTCAGGTTTGTCATGATACAGATTTGGGGCTAGGTTTATTCAAGATGGTGGTGTTGGTCATGCTAGAGATTTAGGTCTCAGCCTCCCGTCGAAGCAGTTGGGTTTGAAGGGTGGGTTTCGCGCGACGGGGTCGAAGAAACAGGGAGTGATTAATGCCCCTTCAAATTGCACCACATTACGAGATGAGTGGACAAAATTAGTGCCACATGTACTTTTAACGCTCTTTTGGACGTAAAAGGTAACAGAGGTACCCTTCTGTTAGTGACAATATATTTTGGGTACTCTTTTGTAAATTTTCATAGTTGGGATACGAAATTGAAATGACCCCTATAATTTTGATACTTTTATGTAGTTTATCATAATATTTTTGTTGCCTATTTTTTTATAATAACTCTTAGAGCAAGTCTAATGGGAGGTTTTTTGCCTAGGCTCGTTCCTCTATGCCCCACAACCCACCAAACCAATTTCTAGTGGGAGACTTTTTGCCTAAGGCCACCCTTGACTTGGCAAGCCATGAGGTCAGCCTTGTCCACATGCATGACCAGGCAAGAACTAGGCCCACGGCTCTCCTCAACAGCAACCCACACTACATGGACCACACATTCACCAGCTAGCTTTGGATAGCCAATGCGAGAGTGCCATGTGGCAGTTAATTTCAAAATGTTACCAATACAACGACTAGTTTTTTTTTTAAGTGACAACTTAGCCATTTAAAAATTATGTGGGTTTTTTTTTTTTTTGTTTATTTATGAAACTAGCCAATTCAATTTGTTTTTTTCGAAGACCTTGCTTCAAAGTTTACTTCTATCCACTTCAAACATATATTCCGTTAGGCGAATTTCGTTGCAGATGTCATGGCCTTTTTGTGACATAAGAAGAATAGCTCTCATGTGTAAGTTTATACGATCCCTCCGGCAGTTTCTAAAACTCTCTAGTTTGAGCATGTGAATTTGGGTTGTCTTCGTGCTTCCAGCTTTATTGTTGTTTTTTCTGCATCCAAAAACAAAATAATAATTTTTTTTATTTCTATAAATGTTCACCCTTTAACCATAATTTATCACACCGTTTCAATTTGTAATATGAAAATCTAGTATAAAATAAGATAAGATATCATTTTAGATTGTAGGTGACAAAAAAAAAGTCAGAAGAAGATAAAATGAATAAAATAGTATTTCGGAAAAATAATTTAAGATTTCTACAATATTATTTTTAAGAAAATAATTCAAATAAAATTTGATTTTTTGCCCATTGCCTCCATTAAAACAACAAAAACGACATTGGGCAAATAACATTGAGGGACAAAACCTAGCCCCTTGCCCTTTCCTTTACCATTAAACATGCTCTTACTTAGCTTTGTATATATTTTGTTTCTTTATTTTTTTTTTTTGGCTTATTACTTGAAATGCACACAGAACAAGTCAGCGAGTCTCAAAATGCACCAAGAACTGAAATTTGCCTTATTTTGCACCCAGAATAGGCATTCAGTTACCTCCGTTGCATCATCCATCAATCTTTATTATTAACGCCATTAAAGGGGCTGATGTGGCGGTAATATTACAAAAAAATTATGAGCAATTAAGACATTTGCTATATTTATTAAACTTTATATTAAAATTCGTTTTAAAAAATTAAAACTAATTTAATTACCCTTCCCCAACCCACCCGACCACCTTCATCTCCCTCGTCTCCCTTTCTAGACCTCTACCCACTTGCCTCGCCAATTTTCCATGGAGTTGCTCGCCGTCAAAGACGTGAACACTCTGAGAAACGCACCCTTCGATTTGAATCAGGAGCTTGTCCTCTCCCTAATTGCCTACAGCGACAAGGGATTGTACTTCTTCATCGAGCAATTCATTTGGCTGGTCAAATCGGAGTTGATCGACAAGAAGCGAGTGCGCAATTTGCAGAGAATTAGCGCTTGGGCTAAGTTCATTGGGTACGTCAGTAGCATTTCGTTGAAATTTAGGGATTTGGATCGGATTTCCGAAGACGAGAAGTGCGTAAAATTGAACATTGAGATCGCGGAAACGAGGAGAAATTGGTGTCTGAAAGAGAAGGAGAGGTTGAGGAAACTGTGTGAACAGAAATTGATGAAAGTTAAAAGTAGTTCATAGCTACCCCATTTGTTAAAAGTAGCTGTTTATGACAAAGAGAAGGGAAGAGGGAGAAAAATAGTGGGGACAACAATATTTTGAGTAAAAGGAAGGTCGATTGAGTGGAGGTATAAGGCGCAGGAGGTGGAATTAGTTTCTGGTATAGGATCAGAAGATCGGCCTCAAAGGCTTTGGTTCACTCCCGATCTAGGCGGCGGTGGCGGCATGAATAGGAGGTATGAATCTCATAAACTTTGAATGTTGTGTAAGTTAGAAGGCGAGGATTGATGGTTAAATAAGGTCGAAATTGATAAATATTTGTCTATAATCGTTGAAGAATTTGGGAACAAATGTCTGGGGTTGATGCGAATTGTTGTTGAAGAAATCTATAATGTTGATAAATTTCTTAAATGGTATATATTAAAAACAGAATTTGTAGTTGTAATTCATTTAGTGTGTTTAAAAGAAAAGCAGTTGAAATTGAGAAAGTTGAATATCATTGGTGCAGGGATGGAGCAGAAGATTGGAATTCTGGTATGCTTCAAAGGCAAGTGGGTAAAAAATGGAGGCGAGTAGACGGAGGTCCAGAGAGGGAAACGAGGGTGGTCGGGTGAGTTGGGAAAGGGGAAATGTAATTAAAATTAGTTTTAATTTTTTAAGAAAAATTTTAATGTACAATTTAATAAAATATAACAAATGTCCTAATTGCCCCTACAAATTTTGTAATATTACTATCACATCAACACTTTTAACGGCGTTAGTAACAGAGACTGACATATGGTGCAACGAAAATAACGAAATGCCTGTTCTGGGTGCAAAGTGAGATAAATTTCAATTCTGGATGCATTTTGAAATTCTCTTATTTGTTCTGGGTGCATTTGAAATAATAAGCCTTTTTTTTTTCTATCCTAGGCACTCAAAAAACATCAAATTGATGTTTTACCAATTGTGTTTTACACATATTTTAGTATCTGAAAAACAAAAAACTATTATGCAAAACGTTACCAAACAAACCCTAAGAAATTAAATTAATACCTCTAAACTAATACCTCCAGGGGTTCTGAATCACGTAAATCTCTCACGCGTTTCATTTTAGTCAAGATTTGTTTAAAAGCTACAAACTTAACCTTAAGAGTTAATTATAAAATTACTTAAAATACAACTGTTAAAAAAAATCAAAATAACTTAAAACATTCAAACTTCTTGATTTGTAGGGAACAATGGGACCACAATAATTCTGAAAGTTAAAAGCTCTTCCAAGTTATAAGCAGACACCTTATAAGTAATTCCATCCAACCATTTTGCCCACTCAAAAAGAAACACAGAACTTGAAACACTGAAGAACAGGATCCTGACCCCCAAAGATAAAATTAAAAAGGAGAGCCAAAATCCAAAGGGCCAGCAATATTCCCAAAACCAAGAGAATATTGAAGTTTCAGTTTCTATTTTAACTCAACAAATTAATAACATAAAATGTCCCATCAGAATCCAATAGCTCTGAATTATTCAACGAATTCTTTCGAGTTTTGACCACTTGCAACTTACACAGGTAAAGCAGTTTTTGAAGTGACCAGATACATGTTTGCAGGTGAAAAATGTGAAAAATGTATAAGCTAATGAATTTGTTGTTAAAAGAGTGAAGAAGAGGTGACAATTTGCACCAAGTGATGCAAATCAAAGTGCTGCAAACAAGCCTTTATCTGTCCAAAATTATCCTATTTACGACATCAACTGGCAAAGCATAGGCTGGATCAATGGCTTTCACCCCTGGATATTCAAGAAGCGATAGTCCTGCATCAGCAAGCTCAACCTCAGATGTAATGATTTGAATACAAAATAACGTACTGTTCAAGTCGGTAAAGGTAAACATTGCATGGAAGATATCTGCCTGAAGGCTTACATTCCCATCTAATTTTGCAAGAACATATTTATAGGTAGAAAATTTCACAAGGAATACAACTCATCTTATATAAACATCTTGGCATGATATTACCATTCATAACCAGGTCCTAGCAAACCCATGCCAACCAAGTTGGAAACTCAGAAGCTCTAATCAGGCATCGGTTATATAACTCACAAAGGTTTACTAGGTAAAGAAAAGTGGAAACCAAACAAAGTAGAGCCAAAGTAATAGTATACCAGCTACACCAAAGTAAGTGTGGTAGACATCAACAGCATCATCTGGTCTGTCAGAGATTCCTCCATTTTCAATGTCCTGCAATTTTTAATGTTCGATCATAACGTCTCAGATACATCCATAGGTACATGATTAAAACTTCACTATGGAAAAGTGACAATAAGGATAACCCATCCCTAATGCACAAATAGCTCATAGGTATATGTAACCTGGCAGTCTAAAATGAACTTGATAAGCTTCTCCTTATTGATCCAATGAACCCTGTCAATCATGATCAAACTAGAAAGAGCCCACCAGGAGTAGCAGACCTGAAAGGAACAAAAAATTCCATAAGAAGAGTCCAGGAATATTAATAGAAATAAATTAACATTCAGTTTTGGAAGAAAAAAGAACCCACATCAGGAAGTTTCTCCGGTCGACCATTAAGACCTCCAGTTTTTTTATCTTGCCGTTCACATAACCACCACCCAAGAAGATCCCTGTCAATATGATGTAGAGACCCTGTAAGGGCAAGGGCACCAACACAGCAGAAAACTGCAGGCACAATGGGCAGAGCAAAGCTGTAATTTTGAGCCTAGTTTTGATATAAAGATAATGCAACTGAATTATGGCATCGTTGGTTCAGACATGTGAGCTAAGCAAGAATAAGGATACTTCACTAGATTTTGGAGTCGTAACAATGTGAAAAGAGATGGGTCACACGACATAAGCAGAAACTCAAGTTAAAAAGAAGAAGAAAAAAATGACAACCTTAGCTTAAATACTAAACTTGATATGCAATGCAAGAGTAGGTGCTAACTTCCATTGAATGGACTAAAAGGAAACAGCTTTGAGGATCTGTTGAGTTTCTATCTACAAATAATACAACTGATGGACATTTGAATGAATCTGAACTAAGCAAATTATGCTCAGCAAAACAAAACAGATTTTTTTTAGCAAGAAAAACATACAAATATCTGAAATGGATTTATAAACAACTGATTCAATAAGTAAATTTTCCAAGAGACAACTTACTTTGACCTGCATGAGACTCCGCACCAGGTGTACATCCAAAACCTCCATCATGATTTTTACAACTTAAAATGTAGTTCACGGCCTTTTCCACTTTGATTTTATCCAAACGATGTAGTAATGAGAGACTTAAGATAGCAATATAAGAAAACCTAACAGAAAAAATAGTTTGTTACTGAGTCATGTTTTTACACAAAGGATGCTAACTTTAACAAGGAGAAAGACAAAGAAAAGCAAAACAGACTACCGTGTATCAACTTCACCCCACATGTCCCCCGAAAATGATCCATCTTCATTTTGCAGCCCAGCCACATCTGAATTTTAAGTTAAGTTGCAGAAGATCTGCTAAATTCACTCTCTTTTATATAGTTAGTTGTCTAATTTAAAAAATTCCAATGTCGATTCACAACTGCTTTTAGGAAGTTATAAGCAATCACTCAACAGAAGCCATAACAATTATTTTGAACACCAACAGTGGAAAATGTATATATACAGTATAAGGCAGTAACGATTCACTTCAATATACAAATCGATATGCTAAAGGATACAACTTGCAACCTTTTCAACGTCCAAAACATCAAGCTTGTCAAACAAGGCCAAAACCTGCACAGCACTTAAGGTATATAGTATGTGTGGGTCATGCCCAATGTTACCACCAAAGCCACCTGCATAAACAAAGTTGTATTCATGATTCCCTCTACCACCCTAAATCACCAAACAAACAATGAAGATCGCAATAATAATTTAGCATTGTTGAAATGATAATTCTTACAAAGTAAAAACCTGAATCATGTTGGCACTGAAGGACCCAGGAAACAACCTCCTCGACATTGACAGCGTGAAGCTTTCCGAGAAGATCAAGAGTGGTCAAACCCCAGTATGCCCCATTCATTCTTATATGTTCCATTACTACTGACTCAAAAGAGTCCTTCTTCTGATTACAGTATCACCACATTATTACCATTAGGTACAAAGAAAAAAAGCATACAAAATTTATTGAATTAAAACCAGACCTTTTCGACTGATACAATGAAATCAACATGCTTCTGACTTGCCAGCTCTCCCATTTGTTAATACTTCAAAAATTAGAAACAGAGATTGATCAATGATGGTCAAGATTGGGCTGAGATGAAACAGAAAATCACACAACTTTACACATTTCTCCACTATCAAGAGTAACCAGAAAAATTTGAAGGAAGTTAATCCAAAACTGTCTCAAACGAGCATATCATGCGATGGGAACCCAATCAAAACCTGTAGAACGTCAATTTAATTATGAAAAAAAAAACTCAATAGTAATACTTACAAAGAAGAAAATTAAAAAATTAAAAATTGGTAGAAGAAAAGAGATGACTAACTGACAGCAACAGTAACTGACCCAGTGATGACGTTCCTTCGACCGAAGAAGAAGGGGGAAAAACAAAAGAGGTGAACCCAGAAAGGGAACTGTTGTTTTCTTACTGGCTCAGTCTGCCTGAGGTGGGCTAACGACATTGCTAAAAGCTGGGCTGGGGAATGGGTTGGGGTCTTGCTAATACAATATGAATTGGCAAAATGGAAAATCTCAATTTTCAGGATAGGGATACGTCTTAGATTCGTGAGGTATTCAAATTCTACCTAACAAAATATCAAAGTATAAACCAACTAAGTTCCAAACCAATTTCATTGAACATTTACGCCCATATTGACAGAACCACTTCCAATTTGAACGTCAACAGCTGAACTACTAGTGGAACTCAATTTCCTGAACAAAACATCAATTCTGTTTTCCATATTCTAATATATCAAACAACATTTTCTAAAATATTGATATCAAACAACAATCATATTTCAACTACAACACTTGGCAGCACAGGTGCCTACAAAATTTCTCATGAGTTAATGTCAATTCAACTCCCAAGACTTTATCGACCGTCTCTACACTAAACAGGATATGACCCAATATGATTATAAATCTCATTAACTATAAATATCAGCAAAATCAATTCACCAGAAAACAAAAACTCAGCAATTAAAAAGCAAAAATGGAAACCATATAAATCAATTCATCAGAAGAAAAAAATTGAAAATTACGCTTACAAAATGGGAGGTTAGAAGCAAGATGTCAGCTACCCAAGCAAATTCTGAGTTCTGAGTTCGGAGCAAGATGAAGAGAGAGTGGGAGAGAAGCCGTCGAGACTGGCGGATCCACAGAGGGGCAAGGAGGGTCAGTTGAACAGAGGTCGGAAATTGACCCCCACACTGGCCTGAAAATTTCCCCTGAACAGAGGCAGATCTTGACTTATCTAACCAGGGGCTATAGCTAGATTGATTTGGGGGAAAATACTACTACCTCTGTAGTTCGAGAACGCTACCTATACTGTGTAGTTGCAGAGTTGGCTGAGGAAGAAGACGTCTCCTTACGGCTGCCCTATTTTTATTTTCTTTTTTAATCAAAACGGTGCCGCTTCCTTCAAGCACGGTTCTTATTTTAAAACAAGATATCTCTTTTCTCTCCTAATTTTGTTTTCGTTTTAACCACCTACTTATTTTTGCTTTTATTAGAAACCACCCACTTATTTATTGTGATATGTCTTATTTCCCCACAGCACCAATTGTATCAAAATATATACTTAGGAAAACACTACAACCAATTAAACACTAATAAAATAAAGAGTTTCTTATGAAAAATGATCATGCAAATATATGATGGGATTTTCAATTTTGTTTCATTTCTAATAGAATAGTATGGATTTTTTCTTCTTCATTTATTCAGTCATTATAGTGGTACTTAATGAGAATATGATGGGGATATTATTTTCTTATGTATATTTTGAAAATTGTATCTCTTGACATAATGAGAAATTAGTAATTGAGCGATAGTAGCTCTTTATATTAAAATTGATAATTTTACATATATTGATAACAAAATTATAATACGGTGATTTCATTAAATGATAACAATTGTATCACGTAATTTTCAATGAATTATGAAATGCTAATATAGTGACCTTTAATTTTATAGTGTATTTTTATCTAAAAAATTTTGGTGACACCCCACCTGCTGACCCTCCTCGAAATATTTGCTCAGTCCGCTAGAGTGCGAGAGAATGACAGAGAAATAAATTGCTAGGAATGTGCGGTTTTTCTAGTATACCACGCTATACAAATACAATCTACTTCCTTTTTTATTTATCAAAAAATAAAATAAAAATAGAGCTGATTTTCACTTCCATATTTTATTTTTTCCACTCAACTTTCTATTTAATATTTAGAGCAAATTACACTTTACTATCCTTAAGTTTACTTGGAATAACGGGATTGTTGACAAGATATTGGACCAGACTCAGTGGGCCACACAAAACAAGCACAAGCCCAACAAATAGGCCCAAACACTAAGTATAACCAATACCAATAACACACTGACACGTTGACAAATATCCACCACCCATCTAGGTGCAACGTGTCAGCACTGATAGAAGAAATACTAAACATAATAATTATGAACTTTATTTCTACTAAGTATAACTTTACAAGTGCACAAAATCGATAGAGATAGTATAATGACAAGCAAATGTCGATCCCTCGAGGACTTGTTCAACGATTAACCCAATTGAGTTAAGATTTGTTAACTAGAAAAACACACACACACACGCCAAGGGGGGGTTTATGATTTGATAATTGAAAATTAAAGACAAGTAAATCAAAGTGTAGAAAATAACAATGCAAGAATGAAAGGTTGATTGTTTGTTAACTAATGCGAATTAAGGCTTACTATCCACTCTAACCAATTATAGCTCTTAACCAAATTATCTTGACCTAATTACAATGCAATTTTAAATTAGGTGCCCATGCCTAGGTCCTGGCGTTGGTACACTAAACATATATCATTCTCTCTTACTTAGCATGTCCTAAACATGGCATATGCCTAGAACGTCTATCATCTACTAGTTAAGATGACGCATGAAGTACTAAGAGAATTTCATGACACCACACCAGCCTAGAAAAGTGAGATGCATTCCTAGGTTGTCATGAATTCCGATTACAAGATTGTTTTTTAACCTCAACCTCTTGATACTAATGAACCACATGATGATATGACGGTTACTCAAGCAAATCCATCAATAATTTATGCAAACAAGGTAGCAAGTCTCATAAACATAAAATAATGATAGTTTAAGCAGTAATCAGAGTTATTCAGCATGTATAGCAATCAAAATCAAGAATAAAAATCTACTTAACGAGCTAACGTGGATAGGGCTTCAAACAACCCTAATTCTGAAAGGAACTACTCACTCATAACGAAAATTGAAACATAAATAAATGAATTCATAACTAAATTGCAATAATAAAAATAAGGGTACATAAGAGATTGTTGAAGAACAGGCACATCAGAGCCACGGCAGAGCCTTCCTCTCCAAGCTCCACGCCCAAAAAGTGCAGAAAAAAAATGTTTACTTTGAACTAAATTACAATGTAAATTGAGGCTAGGGTGTCTAGATTTCCAAAATGGCGTGTAAAATCTCTATCTGTGAAAATTCTCTCCTAAAACACTGAACAAAGGCTCCCTTTTATAGTCAAAGGGAAAACCTTGTCCTACAAGGATTGGAATTAGTGTAAGGACCCTTCCCGAATTTTCCCTCGAAACCCGGAAAGAACCCTTATCCCGTCTGACAGCTCTTTTACCTCAAAATTTAAATACCAGAAATACCCTTTATCCTTAAATAATTTTTAGTAAACCTTACAGGGTTCCCGACAGAACCTCTGTACTTACTGACCACTCCTACCTGTCAGACGCATGATAGTATACAGGTCAAAGCCAAGACCTCGGAATAGTGGTGGTCCAAATAGGAATACCCTCTGATACCAAATGTCAGTAGGTCAGACACTGCTGACATCTCTACTGGAATACCACAAGTCAACTGACTAGTCAGATACTTGCGAACCAACAATAATTCGTCACTCTGGGTCACCGCCCACACCAACCCACATAACCGGATGACGAAGTATTTCCATAGGCTGATTAATCACATGACAATCGTCGTCAATCCATATTAGAGCCGGAAATATCCTCGGTTATCATATAATATAAGTCGGCAAGTATCCTCGACTGGCATATCCCTAGCCACCAGGGTATCCCTTGGGGTGTGCTAGTCCTGTATCACAACTCTATGTACTATGCATAGACAGCCTCGCGACCCGGCGGAGCCAAAACCCCTCGATGCCAAAGTCGGAGCACTCAACGAACCAACGGAGTAAAACTCTCGACGCTAGTCGAAGAAACAGTAACCAATTATATTGAAGGTTCTCCGGGTTCACCGCCAACAGCGGATCCTAGTCCCATATTCTGGTCCACCTCAAATATGTTTATCTTGGAGATTCATCGGGTTCACCGCGAATAACGGATTCTGGCCCCGGGTCCTGGCCTCCCTCAAATCAATGTTTATCTCAGAGGTTCACCGGGTTCACCACCAACAGCGGATCCTAGCTCCGGCTCCTGGGCCCCCTCAAAATCGTATTGTTTATATTGGAGGTTCACTGGGTTCTCCGTCTCAGCGGATCCTAACCCCGGCTCCTAGGCACCCTTAACCGTATTGTTTATATTGAAGGTTCACCGGGTTCTCCATCTCAGCGGATCCTAACCCCGGCTCCTGGGCCCCCTCAAAACCGTATTGTTTATATTGGAGGTTCACCGGGTTCTCCGTCTCAGCGGATCCTAACCCCGGCTCCTGGACCCCCTCAAAACAGTATTGGATCCAAAATCAAGTATTTATAATCACAAATACGATTTCAGCTCAAAATCATGGACTCTAATAATTTCCCCGTCAAAACAATATCAAAACCGAATCCAACAACCATGCTATTTCTCACAACACACTTTCACTGAAATATTGGAAAAACAAATGTCCAGCAGTTATTTATAAATTCCAGGAAATCATTACAACCATACACAACAGTATTTAAATCAAAGATATTTATGCATGCATTACAATTTATAAACTAAAAGTCCGCTCACAAACATCATCCAACCCAAAATTGATGGACGCTCTAGCCCAAGGAACACATGCACAATAATGACCCAACTACCTTGACTTTCCGAGCTCAAAACCCGCTCCACGGTCAACCATTACCGTTGGGATTGCCCAATCGAGCCCTAAACGAACTCCTATGGCCTCCAAACCAACAAAATTTGATCCTAAACGTCCAAAAACCCTAGTCACGCGCCGCCGTGACATCGGGAACAGTCCCACGCGCCACCGGAACGTCAGAACACGCGCTTACGCGCCGCCACGTACCGGTCACGCGCCTGCTACAGTGTTCACGTGCCTAGACCGGTCCAACTCGGCTCGGCTCTACCTGACTCGGTCCAAGTCGACTCAACCCGACCGGTTCACTCGACCCGACCGGTTCACTCAACCCCGATTGGTTCACTCGACCCGACCCAGTCTGACCCAACTCGACCGGTCGCCGAAGAAGACGATCGGCTGCTGGTGCCATCGCCGAAGTCTGGCCTGAGAAGATGACCGGCAGCTGCCGTCTGGTTTCGTCGGAATCCCCCATTTCTGGCCGAAACTTCAAGCTTTTATAACTTCCTCAAAACTCAACCATTTTTCACAAATTTTACGTCTAAATCTATCTACTTGAACTCAGGAATCCAAATATGACCTCAAAACATCAAACAGGTACCTGTGTAAGTCGAAAAATCGATCGGAAGATCCGAAACTTCCTATACTCGGTTCGGCTTCCCCCGTGGTCCTCTCCTTCGATGGTTGGTAGGGTTGTGATCGTGGGAAGGAGTAGAATACGATTAGTGGATCAACAATGGAAGTTAAGGCCTTGAATCAAAAGTTGACTTTGTGGGTTTTGGGTGTTTGCTCACGGGTTCGATGTGTTTGTGTTTCTTTTTTTTTTAAAGAGATAAGTGATAATGAGATGAAGATGAATCCTACTGAAGATGTAATATAATTGAGGTTAAAATATCTTCTCCCAAACCAAAATTACCAAAATGCCCTTGCACATCTAGACCCATAACTTTCGTACACGAACTCCATTTTCTCCGTGCCGCCTGTTTACGAACTCGTGAGTTCGAGACCTACGCAACGGTACCCGAAACACCGCCTAATAAGTTCTGAAATAAAATTTGATTTCCATGCCCTTTACCGACCAAGGGTAAAATCGTCATATTCTCAAAATAATTAAATTTCTAGTCCGGGTTGTTACAATTAGAAACCCTAGCCTAGAGTGTTCTAGAATAGTTATTGTACTTCTAAGTAATTACAAAGTCCCTAAAATCTATTAGAACCAATCAGAACATGGTTGGGAGTGTGAATGCAAGCTGGCAAGTGAAAACACAAGCTGGCTGCGGGCATCACGCTTTCTTCCCGCGGTCAAACGGTGGAACTTAGAACTTGGCCCTTCGAATGTCTTCGTCGTAGGGGTGTGGGATTGCGCTTTTGAGGCACACCATGAGCATAGTAGAAGCGCATCTTTGCTCAAGCTAGGCGCATAGGTTGTCAGGCTTAGCGTAGAGGAGGAACTTTGATCCACCGCTGGCGGAACATGAACTAGGTTTTAGGCGCAGAGGCTGGGCTCGGATGGGAAGTTCTTGGGATATGTACTCGACATGTCCTGACATGACCTTGGCACTTCTAGGATATGAACTTGACGTCATGAGACACAGGTTTGGGACCCGGATGACATGATCTAAGGTACTTGATCAAGGACCCAAAATAGGCGCATTGGCGCACTTAGGACCCAGTACAGGACCTGATAGTGAAATAAGGATATCTATTTCATCTGAACTCCGATTTGAGTCATTATTTTTGCGTTCTTCTCAGAATTTACCTATCTTTCCAAATCTGCACAAGTCTCACAAGATTGATCATTTTCTACTATTGATGGCACGAAATCATTCAAAAGACATGTAAGAGAGGCATATAAAGACATCAAAATGATGCATAAATAATGATTGATCAAGCACCACAGCATAAGTGTATTTATCCCACATCGAAACTATTCATCAATCCTTCATCAACCATTAATATAAAAGGGAGGCACATTTCCCAAAAAGGTAACTAAGATTTACTATTCACCCTTACTATCTCAAAATCATTATTTACTATATACTGCTTACGTTCACAGACCACTATACTGACTTGGGCGTCGGAGACCCTTTAGGCCGGCACCACACCGGTGCTTATCCCTAACCGACGATCATCTACTCTTCCTTTTACAGGTCTTCTGAAGAGCACATGACACATATTGATTGGACATAGTACTATCTCTAAGTTGGTACATTTTGTGCATCAACAGTTTGGCGCCGTCTGTGCGAATTCTAACTAAGTTTCTCCATTACTCTACCAAGCCAAACACTACTCCCTAACCTCTAACATTAAACATGCAGAGTGACCAGAAAGATGGTGAAGTGACACCTACACAAGGGTCGAGAACACAGAGGGACAATTCCCTTAACGTAATGCAATTATTGGAAAAACTACAATAGGATATGGCCGAGGTCAAGGCCAACGGTACTCAGGCCGAGTATATAAACCAGTTGCTCAACGAGCAGTACGCCGACGTCGTGGCCCATCTCAAAATTACACAGATCGAGATGGAGGGTCCCCGAACCAAGGCCGCAATAGCCGAGACCGAGCAAGTTGTGCAGACTACACCGAACGGGTCGAGTGTGTCTACCGAGCTACCGAGAAGGACAAGGAGAAAGCACAGGATGAACCTACTAATCAGACCGCTCAGATACTAATTATCCCTGGCAAAGGCCAAGCCGAGACAAGGGTATACAGAGACGCCAGGGAAGCTCTGAGTGAAGGATTAACTGATCGACCTCCTCATAACAGTCGCCGAGAGGGGTATCATGGGTCGCCCCCTTGAAGGGATGCCAACCGGCCTACACGCAGTGAACGCCGCGAGGCAAGCCACGGATCACCAACTCGACGGGAGGCCGATCGGCCTACTCGCAGCAGTCATCATGACAGCCGACATAAGCCACATTTGGTCGACCTACTCGTACAGTAGCTCCTCGACCGAGTCAAGAGCTTGGAGATCGAGAAAGAAAAATCATGCCTACCAACCTAGGGAAAAACCAGTTGTGGATCTTTCACAAAAAGAATCAACTCATTCAGGCACAACCAAGAGGTCAACCCCTTGAAAATCCCACTATACACTGGCCAGGGAGACCCAATCACCTATCTGAACAACTACCAGTCGGTCGTAGCCTTCAAAAACCTCTCGGACGAAGCGTGGTGTCTTGTATTCAGCTCGACTCTGATTGAGGCATCAATCAACTGGTTTTACAGACTAGGGTCTAAGATGATTGACTCTTTCGAACAGCTGCAAACGGTCTTCCTCAACTAGTTCATGATACAGATCGACCGGTTGTTCTCGGCGGAAGATCACTTCTCACTAAAACAGGGGGAGAACGAGCCTTTACAAAAATATGCGGCTGGGTTTAGCCATGAGTACTCTCGATGCGCTGAAACATACGACAAAGCAGCCTTCACAGCCTTCAAAGGCGGCCTCAGGGAATCTCCCTTCAGATATGCCGCACACACACAGGGTTGGTCCGGCTCTAATGAAATCATGAAGCAAGCTGTAATACATGCCAAGGCAGAACTGTTGAACCATAAGGGGGACGCTATACAAGCTAACACATACCAGCCTAACAACACCGACTCGGCCAACACATACCGGCCGAGCAACCCCAACACTCAATAAGCTACTCAACAACAACACTTCAACCAGAACCAACAATCTTACGGAGGGAAAAGGAAAGACTACTCCCATAATTCGTACATCCCAGGCAAGAAGGGAAAAACCCCTAATTACCACAACTCTCATCAGGGCCAAGGTCACCAAGACAACAAAGCTCACAACAACGACTGACCACCCCATCGGTCAAAGCACGAAACCTACACCATCCTCAACACTTCATATAAGAATGTCCTGATGAATGTCGAGCACATGATCCCCAAATCAAATTGGACTCCAGCTACTGGGAAACTTGCCAAGAAAACTAGCACCTACTGCCAATACCACAAATACAGAGCCATAGCATTGACCAATATGTGGCTTTCAAGGACCTTGTGGAAGCTCTGGCCAAGGATGGAAAAATCAACCAATTCTTGCAACATGCACCTCATCCACCTCGTCATCCCCAAATTAACACAATCACCGAGGGACCATCTGTCTCTTCACCTCTGACCTCCAATAGAGCAAAGAAAAACTTCCTTCATGCCTCATAGAGCAACCATCAAATCTTCAACATTAAAGAAGGGCGAGCGAAGAAAACATGCAAGGTCGACTGAGAACCCATCACATTCTCAGAGGAGGAAGAGCGGGGAGTAGTATACCCATATGATGACCCAATTGTCATCTGAGCACAAATCGCAAACTCTTATGTAGGAAGAATCATGGTCGACACCGGGAGCTATGTCAACGTTTTATTCATGGAGGCATACAAGCAACTAGGCATCCTAGACTTCAACCTCGACCGATCTCCCACACCATTATTCGGCTTCATCGAGGACTCGATAGTACTAATTGGCACTGTCACTCTTCCACTCTCTGTTAGGACCATTCCCAAGCGAGCAATGGCCCTCTCCCCCTTCTTAGTGGCAGATTGTCCAACGGTCTACAACATCATCTTGGGTAGAGGCGTCATCAACCAACTCAAGGCAGTGGTAACCACCCACTTACTTCCGATCAAGTTCCCTACTCCCATGGGCTTTGTCCAAGTCCGTGGAGTCACTGCAAGAACTTGCAATTCCACAACCTTCGTCGGGAAGACCACTAACCAGCCTAGAGAAACGATGATAGTCTTTGAGTCAGCATTCGAAGCAGACCCAGTTGACCCTCACGTCGCCCAACACATCAAGGAATCCTCAGCTCATTAAGGAGGTCGAAGAAGTCATCCTCTCTTATACCCACGCTAATCGAAAGGTGAAAATTGGAACCACGTCCTACCATGCGGTCAGACGATCAAGTTCTTACAAGACAACTCTGAGGTTTTCACGTGGTCATACGCTGACATGCCTGGTATATCCACTGATGTCATCTATCACTGCTTAAGCATCAACCAAACTTTCAAACCAGTGGAACAAAAATGTCGTATCTATGATTTTGAACAAACGAAAGCTATGAAGGCTGAGATAACCAAGCTTATCACCATACACTTTGTGCATAAGGTAGTCTACGCAGTCTGGGTCGTCAACATAGTCTTGGTGAAGAAACCTTATGGCGCTTGGCGCATGTGCATAGACTTCACAGACCTGAACAAGGCCTGCCTAAAGGATAGCTTCCCTCTACCAAAGATAGACCAACTGGTCGACACCACAGTCGGTCATGAACTCTTAAGCTTTATGAATGGATACTCAGGGTACAACCAAATCTTCATGCACCCAACTGACCTAATACACACCACTTTCATAACCGATCATGGCCTTTATTGCTACAACGTTATGCCTTTTGGCCTCAAAAATGCCAGCGCCACCTACCAATGCCTAGTGAACTTCATGTTTGCAGACCAAATTGGCAAAACTAAGGAGGTATACGTTGATGACCTGCTAGTCAAGACCAAGACCACTGGCCAGCACATCCCAAACCTCTCGCGGATGTGTGAAGTCTTCAAGAAATACAAGATGCGCTTGAACCCAACCAAGTGTGTCTTTGGAGTGGACTCAGGAAAATTCTTAGGCTCTATGATCATCCAGTGGGGCATAGAGGCCAACCCTGAAAAAATCAAGGCACCCGTGGACATGGAACCCACATGAACACAGAAAGACATCCAGAGCCTCATTGGAAGAGTGGCAGCTCTTACCCGTTTCATTTCTAAAAACACTAACAAGTGTGTCCCATTCTTCAAACCCCTGAAAGGAAAGTCCAAACACATTACTTGGACGGAAGAGTGCACACCCGCGTTCAAAGAACTCAAGGAGTACATGAGCAAGGTACTTCTCCTTGCAAGACCAGAAACAGGACAACCACTAACAATGTACTTATCAGTATCCACATCGATAGTCAACTCAGTACTCATCAAGAAGAAGGATGGAGCAGAACACCCAGTCTATTATGTGAGCAAAGCACTACATGACACTGAAACAAGGTACACAGACCTCGAAAAACTTGCCTTTGCATTGATAATATCATCTAGGAAGCTCATACCTTACTTTCAAGCTCATTCCATCATAGTCTTGACCAACAAACCACTCCGCCAAGTACTTCAAAAGCCAAAAACTTCAGGCCGCCTACTTAAATGGGCAATTGAACTCAGTGAGTTTGACATCACTTTTGCACCCAGACCAGTCGAGAAGGGGCAGTTCATCGCTGACTTCATCTCTGAGTTCCCATACCTACCACTTGAGCCAAAGGAGAAGAAAACCCCAGAAACCATCCCTGAATCCAAAACACCTACCTTGGAGACACGGCAGCCCATCTGGGTCTTGCATGTGGATGGCTCTCCCTGCCATAGTGGCTCTAGCGTAGGACTTGTACTCACAACTCCAGACAAGGTCCGTCTGGAATACCCTCTTCGCTTCAGGTTCAAGGCCTCCAATAATGTGGCAGAATACGAGGCACTGCTTGCGGGTCTTCGTCTAGCTAAACATATGGAAGCCAAGAAAATACAAAACTATAGTGACTCCTAGCACGTCATCAACCAAATCAACGATTAGTTTGAGGCAAAAGATTCTTCCATGGCTTTATACAGAGAATTGGCCAAAGCTCTCTAGGACGGTTTCCAAGCACACACCATTACAAGGATACCAAGGTCAGAAAATAGCCATTCAGATGCTCTTGCACGTCTAGCATATTCCCTTGACGAAAAAATAAGTTGAAATGTCCCTATAGAGATACTCCAACAACCAAGCACCAAGTCTTCATCTGTCAATGTAATTAACACCAGCTAAACTTGGATGGCCCATTTGCTCAGTTTCCTCACCGACGGGACTCTCCCAACTGAAAAACTCACTACAAAGAAGATACGCCGACAAGCCTCTCGGTACACTATCATCAATGGCCAACTTTACAAGTGGGGGCTCACTCTTCCTCTCCTAAAATGTCGAACACCAAAGGTTGGCAGAATCATTTTGGAGGAGATACATGCAGGAATTTGTGGAAACCACTTTGGCCCACGTTTTCTGGCCCACAAGGCTTTCCTCCAAAGGTTTTATTAGCCAAGCATGCATGGAGATGCGGCAGACTTCACTCAGCGATGTGACAAATGCCAACATTTTTCTCCCTTCCTACACCTACCACCAGAGAACCTCACACCAATGCTCAGCCCATGGCCATTCTCTCAATAGGGACTACACTTGATTGGCAAAATGCCAACAGGAAAGGGATAGACCGAGTATGCCATGGTCACCGTGGATTACTTCACCAAATGGGTTGAAGCCAAACCCTTGGCCATTATCACAGCAGCTCAGATCGAAACTTTCATCTTCCAAAACATCATCTGCCATTTCAGTCTTTCACACACCATCGTCCCAAACAATCGCAAACAATTTGACAACCAATGCTTCAGAGCATTCTGTGAGAAGCATAACATCAACCTCTGTTTTGCTTCCCCAGCACATCCACAATCAAACGGTCAGGTGGAGGCTGTCAACAAAATCATCAAACACACCATAAAGACTCAGTTCGATGAAACAAAGGGCAAATAAGCAGACATCCTACCAAATGTGCTCTGGTCATACAGGATGTCATACCGAATGTCCACCAACGAGACACCATTATCAATGGCCTTTGGAACTGAAATGGTCATCCCAACTAAAATCCATGAAACTTCATACCGAGTCCTGACCTATGACGCCGAGCAGAATGATGACCAACTTTCTCTCAGCCTGTACCTCATTGAAGAACACCGAGAGCAAGCAAACCTACAGAATATCGCTTACAAGCAAAGACTCTGTCAATATCATGACTCCAAGGTCAGCCTCGAAATTTCCAGATCGGTGACTGGGTTTTGTGGAAAGTCAATCTGGAAACCAAAGACCGATCGACCGGAACACTTGGATCGAATTGGGAAGGTCCCTACAAGATCACAAGGATATGCCGACCGGGAACCTATGACCTGTCAGACTCTGAGGGCTGACCAATCGGTCATCCATGGAATGCATACCATCTCAAACGCTATAACATATAGACCGGCCAGTCTAACACTCTAGAAGACTACATATACACATTTTTGTAAAGATGCACTTAGGCTCTCATTTTAAAAGGTCCCACTCGGCCTAACATTTATCAATGACAATTTTCTTGCTACAAACTTGCATTTCATCTACGCTCAAAACTAACCGAGCTAGACAATGCTAACCATACCATCCGACTTAAACACCAACTTGTAAAACAATCCTAAGACATACCACACTTCATGGTCAAACAACTTGTACAAATTTTGAAGTACCAAACACATTACGGTACATACCATGCAAACCTATTCGCATGACTGCCTATCTATCCGGTCGGTGCAACACCAACTAGGACCGACTACTTCATATTGTCTAACATACAAACTTTCAAAAAGCATGTTAAACAAAGACAGACATGTCTTGACATACACACTGACTAACAAACAACTTGGTCAAACAAGTCTTGGCAACATACATACCAAACAAACATTAGCTCAAACAATGGCAAACACAATTATAGGCCGAGCAAACAAATATTGATACTAAAAAAAATCTACCAAGGCATTTACTCAACACATAGTGAGTACACATAAAGCCAAACACTTTGAAATAATATAACATCAATATCAATAAAATATACTTTTATAAATTAGGGGACATACCCCTTGGTCTACCCAAAATGTCTTACCAAATATATATATATATATATATATATATATATATATATATATATATATATATATATATATATATTATTACAAGACCGACACAAAGGTCGGCCATCACAAAAGGAAAACGTGAAGGAAACACTTAAGCAGGAGGTTGATTGGCTTCGACAGTGTTCGACTCATCAGCATGAGGGGGATCGGCCTTGCTGGTCTTCTCTTCCGCATCAAGAATGGCCGAGTCGACATCTTGCTAGGCGTCAGACTCAAGTTCCTTTAGCAGCTCTGGAGTCACTTGCATCACAAGCCAAGGAATGGTGTCGAACACAATACCTTCATTATAATTGTAGATATTCCGGTAAATTTTCCACTCACACTCAAAGGCAAAGTCATCCAACCGCTTCTTGTAGTCCTTGGACTCCAAAAACTCAGCCACCCCGACTAACTTGGCAACTACCACCTTCATCTTCAGCCTCTCCACCTCTGCTAGGCCTGCCACCTTCTCGGCCTTCAGTTGCTCTAGCTCTGCCTCATGGGCATCCTTCTCAGCCTCCATGTTGGCCAGCTCATCTTTCAGCCGCTCTGCCTCGGCTTCAGCTGCCCTAGCCACCTCACTCTCATGCCGGTACAAGGCCAGCTAAGTAGCCTACTCCTCCACCTTCCTCCGCTCGGCCTGCAGCTGCCTCTCCAAATCATCTTTGGCCTTCACAGCTAGCTTGGCCTCCCGCTACAATGAGCCTAAGGTTGTTGCTGTTCTTTGAGCTTGGTTTTCTCCCGGTCGGCGACTTGCATACGCCTTTGAGCATGCGCATAATTGATGAACATCTCACCGAACGACTGCACACCGAACAAATAAGTTAGCTAAATGCAACATAAAAAATAATATCACAAGTACAAATACCACATAGCTACTTACGTGGGCATCAATGAGGAGCGACTTCTCCATCCGCTCGGTCATGTTCCGCTCGAGTTGGTCAGCCAGCTCTGATAGCTCCATGGACGACCCAAGAGTGACGCCATTGTTGACGGGCATCATATTCTCCAACAGACCAAGCGATACGTCATGCCACTTTACCATGTTGTTTGTGAACTAACTGAGGTCAATACCTTCATGATCGATCATATCAGTCGACCTCCGGCTCGGTGGACGAGAGGGAGAGAGCGGCCTCTCAAACCTTAGCGGGGGGAACAAGGAACCACCCACATCACTTAACAGGGCCTAGGTTGCCATAACGTTCTCAGCAGCGTGCTAAATAGCCGACATCATCAGCTTGACCTCCTCCCTCGGCTCCATCTGTCGGTTAACCTCGTTCATCCTCTGGTCGGCCTCCTCCATGGGCACCCTCTTGCTTTCCTTCTTGATCGGGCTAATGGAGGAAGGTTGCTCAATCTCATCAGTAAGGTCAATGACCGACACGATCTTAATACTGACCGGCGCCCACTTGGACATTTTCTTCTTCTCAGCCAAAAGGGTTATCCTCTACTAAGCCCTTGGGTCAAGCCCTTAAATCTCTGCTTCGGCCCAGAGGAAGACCCAGCTTTGGTCGATGCCTCCTTCCTGTTCTGGCCCGAGATCGACCCACCAGCACTAGTCCGACCAAGATCTGGCAAACTCCCACCAAGAACTAGCATTGGCCCCCTCTGTGCCACCGCTACCCTCACATCCTCAACATTCTTAAAAATGCGCTTCTCGGCGTCCTTAGGCATGACTATTGATCAGTCGTTATTTATGCATCATTTTGATGTCTTTATATGCCTCTCTTACATGTCTTTTGAATGATTTCGTGCCATCAATAGTAGAAAATGATCAATCTTGTGAGACATGTGCAGAGTTAGAAAGATAGGTAAAATCTAGAAAGAACGCAAAAAGAATGACTCAAATCGGAGTCCAGATGAAGGAGATGTCCTCATTTCAATATCAGATCGTGAACGGGGTCCTGAGTGCGCCAGTGCGCCAGTACGCCTATTTTGGGACACTGGCCAAGTACCTCATATCAGGCCCTCCGGGTCTCAAACCTGTGTTTCATGACATCAAGGTCAAGTCCTAGAAGTGCCAAGGTCGCGCCAAGGCAGGTCGAGGACATGTCCCAAGAACTCCCATCCAAGCCAAGATGTGCGCTTAAGCCCGGGGTCCCTGTTCCGCCAACGGTAGATCAGAGGTTCTCCCTCTGCGCTAAGCCCGACAACATTTGCGCCAAGCCTTAATGAAGATACGCTTATACTATACTCATGATGTGCTTCAAAAGCGCAGTCCCAGATCCTGATTACGAAGACAGTCCAAAAGCCAAGTTCGGACTACTTGCCAGCTTGCGTTCCCACTTGCCAGCTTGCATTCACACTCCCAACTATGTTCTGATTGGTTCTAATAGATTTTAAGGACTTTATAATTAATTAAAAGTACAATAACTTTCCATATCCTTATAGGACATGGTTTTACCAATCCTTATAGAACAAGGTTTTCCCTTTGTCTATAAAAGGGGGCCTTTGTTCAGTGTTTTAGAAGAGGAGATAATTAGCTAGAGGCGTTTTTGGGAGATACAGAGACACCTTAGCCGCAAATAGTATTTTGGTTTTTTAGAGTTTTACGTTAAAGCTTGGTTCTTCCCGAAGTAGAGTGTGTTGGACGTGGAGCTTGGAGAAGAAGGCTCTACCGTGTCTTCTGCTACACTTGTTCTTCACAATATCTTCTGTACCCTTATTTTCATTATTGCAATTTACTTATGAATTCAATTATATTTGTTTCAATTTCAGTTATGTGTGAGTAGTCGTTAGGATTAGGGCTGCTTGAAGCCCTAGCCATGTTAGCTTGTTGATTAGATTTCTGGCTCTTGATTATGATTGCTATGCATGCTGAATAAGTTGGATTACTATGCTTAATTACCTTAATTTATGCCTATAATATTAGCTACCTTGTTTGCATATAATTATTGATGTAATTGCTTGAGTGACCGTCATATCATCTTGTGATTTGGAGCATCGAAAGTATTCTTACTTGTAATCTTAACTCATAACGACCTAGGATTGCATGTCACTTTGCTAGGCTAATGTGGTGTCATTAAATTCTCTTTAAACTTCATGCATCATCTTAAAAGGTAGGTGATAGACGTTCTAGGCATATGCCCTGTTTAGAACATGCTAAGTAAGAGGGAATAAGATGTGTCTAGTGAACCAACGCCAGGTCCTAGGCACGGGCACCTAATTCAGAAAATGCATAGTAATTAGGTCAAGGAAATCTGGTTAAGAGCTATAATTGGTTAGATTGGATAGTAAGCCTTAATTCGCCTTAGTTAATAATCAATCAACCGTTAATTCTTGCATTGTTATTTTCTGCATTTTATTTTACTTGTCTTTAAATTTCAGTTCTCACATCATAAACCCCCTTGTGTGTGTGTGTGTGTGTGTGTGTGTGTGTGTGTGTGTGTGTGTGTGTGTGTGTGTTTTCACTAAGTTAATAAATCTGAACTAAAGTGGTCATAACGTTGATACAAGTCCTCGAGGGATCGACTCTTGCTGTGCTACTATACTATTCTTATCGATTTGTGCACTTGCAAGGATTTTATAACTGTTAGAATTGAATTGTATATTTCTTGCTCTTTAATTCTACCAACAACTATAACAAAAAAAAAAGCAAGAACAACAAAAACAAAGTTAGGAGCTTACCAATCAGCCTACACTAACACATCGAGCCATAAGGACTTACCTTTTGAGGAGATTAGACCGACATCATGAAGAATTGTAGGCAGACGGAGAATATACCGATTGCGCCTAGTTGGATTCAACGTCTTCCTCACGTCGCGACAAGCCTACCGACTCTTCCCACCGATCAAAACATCAGGAAGTACACCTACAAGACCGACCATGGGTCAAACACATAAACACAAAATGTATATAGAAAGACAAAGTACACCGAGACCGACCAGGGCTGTCGATCCTCTAGAACTTTGACGGAATACCCTCCCCACCCCATGCCCCACCGACAAAGGCGTACCGAGTCTTGTATGACTTCTGAGAGGACGACACGGCATGTATGAATTCACCCCTGGCCTTTTTGTCGATACACTGAACGTGTATCTAGCCCCTACTCTGCTGTTGCTAGCCAAATTCATACAGGTACATGACCTGCTCATAGGTCGGCTCTGGGCTCCCTGCCTTCTTGAAGGCAGCATACAAACTGATCAGCACAATCCATACATTTGGATTGAGCTAACCGAGCGCCACCCTCATCCTCTTCACTATCATTCGCACCCACAGATGGAGGGAGAACCTCAGACCGTGCATATACAACTCTGGGTAGAAGAGCGCATAGCCCGATGGAGGGTCACTCGGCGTCTGATCCGGTCGGACTACCTTGAACTTAATGTCCTTGGGCATATTCCAACTAGCATGCCACCTATCCAACCCCTCATGGGTCTCCCTGCTAATCATCTTATACACTGTGAACTCGGCATCCTTAATCGACACGACTTTCAACACCTCTTCAGCCCCAGGAGGCAGACCCTCACTCGACCTCTCAGCGACCGTAATCTTGCCACTCTGCCGACCGTGCTTAACTTTTACCGCACGGGGGGACACGGCTTCATCCTCCTCGAACTCCCTACCGCTCAGCCTAACCTCAGGCTAGTCGGTCCTACCCTACAACCGAGCCCTCATGGCTCCCTCCTCTTCTGTCTCCTCTTCTACCAGCTCAGCCACATTCCCTTTCTTTCCCCATTTACCACCCAGAGCAGCCTCTGATTGCGTTGGCTCCCCAACCTCAAACTCCAACCATCCACTCGACGCTTCTGACTCTGCGTCCACTTCATAATCATGAACCTCAGGATTCTGGCTATTTGACTCTGACATACTTGAAATCTATAAAAGAAAGGAAAGGAAAAAACTATGACCGACCGAGCACTATGCCTACACGGATCCAACCACCATCCGAACACCAGTTATTCACTAGTTCTTCAAAAAACGTAACTTTGATTCAAATAAACAAAGGAAATAGCAACATACCTTGTTTTTATACGACGGAGGAGACTGACTGGAAATTGCACCACCATACCGACCACCGCAAAAATCTTGCCGAAAATCGCCTATTCACTTTTACAGCAGCTCTGCTTGAAGTGAAAAGTGAAAATCTAAGCAAACACCTCAACTATTTATAGAGGCCAGGGGAGGTGAAATGGTCGGCCAGACGAAGGGTCACCTCAATAACAACAAAATGCACCAGAAGATGCCACATGTCAAACATGCAGAGGTCACACGCGCCCCCACTCGCCCTAATTGCGCACAACAGCTCCTTATTTGGCAACATGACCGACCGACTGTTCAACGACCAATTGATCTCACACAACACTTATCGCCATACAACAATCTATTCACTGCCTAGTCAGTCATAACCATTAGGACAGCTGCCAGACCGGTCGGACTAGGCATCATTATCGAGCAACAATATCATTCGTACATGACCTATCTATACACAACACCTGTCAAACTTGTTCATTGAATGGACGCTTGCTCAACTACGCCAACCGGCTCTCCGCTTTACACAAACCTATCAACCTATTATTAAGGACCGAGACACCACAGGCCCAAAGTCCCCGATTCAAGCCTACAACACCAAATCCTCCACTCTGTCCTCACCCTCGCCTGGGGGACTTGGGGGACTAGAGGTACATCTCCCCACCGAGTCTGAGAAAAGTAACAAGTCCCCAACCGAGGAAATCCACCTCAGTCAAGAACTTTGGGGACTTCTATTAACACCAAATTGGACCATACTCAATGGGCCACACAAAACAAGCCCAAGCCCAACAAATAGGACCAGACACTAGGTGAAACCAAGCTAACAAGGCAAACAAAGCCCAACAAAAGACCAATAACACACTGGCACGTGGACACGTACATATCCACCACCCATTTGGGTGCCACGTGTCAACACCGCAGCAGAAGTGCATTTATCTTAAATCGAAACTATTCATCAAGCCTCCTTTAACCATTAATAGAAAATGGAGGTACATTTCCCAAAAATATAACTAAGATTCACTATTCACCATTACTCTGTCAAAATCATTATTTATTGCATATTGATTACGTACACATACCACTCTACTGACTTGGGCGTCGAAGACCCTATAGGTCGTCACCACACCGGTGCTTATCCCTAACCGACGATCATCTACTCTTCCTTTTATAGGTATTCCGAAGAGCACGTGGCATGTATTAATTGGACAGAGTATTACCTCTAAGTTGATTCATTTTGTACATCAACAAGGGTTATACATGTACTTTCAAATATTTCAATTTACATTTTGAATTTTCTATTTTATTTCAATCGGAATTCTCTGTTATTTTTTCTGTTAAAAATTCTGTTAATCGAAGATGTGTCCAAAATAATAACCACCTTTAGCTTGTGTGGATGACAACTAAGCGCCACATATGCAAAAAAAATTATAAATTAATCTTAGTCATTAATCTAATTTTTATAGGAAAATATATCGAACATTCAAAATAGTTCAGGCATTTTTTAAGGAGCAAATGAGGTTATGATCCCAATTGAGTGATTTCTCAGATTCTTGTATATATATTTTTTTCCAAATCAGATTCTTGCATGTTTTCTCTGTTTTGAACATATATCAGTATAAAATAAAACTCTATCTTTGTTAAAAGATAATCTTTGCTAGTATTAATTTTCAGAACATTAAAAAGAATTTTAATAAAAAAAGAAAAAGCTTTGAGAGATAGAGGGTGGATCGCTTTATCAGAAAACAAAGAGGTTGGATCGAACATCTCCACCTAGCCACCAAAAAATTTCCGCTACCAATTGCCGAATCCCACTAACGGAATTTTTACCCTCTCCCACTCCCATCACTACACCCCCTTCCTGCTCTTCCCTGCGAAGACGATGCCACCCCACTTCGCGACTCGCCCCCCTCAGCCACTCCCACCACCAGTGGCCTCTCCAAATCCACACCCAAACCCAACCCCAGCAGTGGACATGAAAACTCAAAACCAACGCTACGCAAAGAAAAATTCACAAACAACAAACATAGAAGAATGGTTGAGAGAAAGGGGAGCAAGGTGGCTGGGATCGATGATTATTGCTTCAGATCTTGGACCAGAAATTTCAAGGGGATTCGACAAATTTGCAGAAATTTCCAAAATTCCATTCTCCGCGTGGACAAATGGGTCATCATCGTCGCCAATCTTGGCCAACATTGGCCGACCTTCCTTGTACTTGTTAATCGCCGAAGTCTAGAGGGAGACGGTGCACGGGAAGAGGAAAGTGATTGGCCTTCCTAACTATTATTTTTGTTATTCAAAAGAGAGAGTGAGAGAGTATTGATTTATTAATTTTTAAAATAATATTTAAGAAATTTATTTAATTTTTTTTACATGTGGCGCTTAGTTGTTATCCACATAAACTAAAAATTGGTTCATATTTCAGACACATCATTACTTAACGGAGTTTTAACAGAATAAATAATTGTTGATTCCGATTGAAGTAAAATAGAAAATTCATGGTGTAAATTGAAATATTTGAAAATACAAATATAACTCTGTTATTCCAAGTAAACAACATAGTATCAAAATGTAATTTGCTCTTAATATTACTTCAAAATAGAGTGCATAAAGTAAAATACAGAGCGTGACAATCAATTTCCAATAAAAACATTGCGCAAATTCATCTTTCAATTCATACATCACACCATGAACTTCTTTTTCTTTCAACTATAATCCTTCATTACTTATTTAGTTAAGTGGTGATGTATTGAAAATGGATACCACATTTTAGCTAATGTGATTGATAATTAATACAATTCCTTGTATTTGTGGATTCTACTTTATTTGTGAGTCCTATCTATATTTGTATGTTGTTTAACATTGCCCTTTGAAAAAGATAAAGGAAAATAATATTTTTCCTCTTCCCATGCCCCTTCTTCCTCTCCCTTCTGGTGACCTCTAGACTTTTGCAAAATAAGTAAACAACCTTAAAGAACAAAAAAAATTTAAGCAAAATGGGTTATACGATCTGCCATCTTAATAAGGCCTTCGCAACACAAGTCTTGCTTGATGTTGAATTGGTGGGATTGAATTCTATCGGAGCATGAGTGCCTGATCTCGCTCAAGAAGATGTTTGATCTTGTAATTGTACGCGACCAAAGCTAGAACCTTGCTTGGGTCTCATTATTGTAGAGATTCCGTTCGTTTATGTATTTTGGTTATTATTTTCTTATACAAAAATAATGATATATAAATAAATAAAATAAAATAAAAAACAAATTAACATCAGTTAAGCTACGTGATACGTGTCAAATTTGTGTCACATAACACATGATACATGTAAGATTTTTTTAGAAATGAGATATGAAATCGTTAAGCCACAGAACACATGTAAGACTTCTAAAAATGGGATAGGAAAAGAGACATCGAATATGGGACATCGGATCCCCTCCCTAATCTTAGGGCCCGTTTGGATGTGCTTTTGAAAATGTCATAAGTGCTTTTAAATGGATAAAAGCGTTTTTTAAATTAAAAAGTTTGGTAAATTTTAAGAAGTGCTTCATATAAGAAGCACAAACACTTAATGAGAGTTTTTGAGAAGCACTCTGTTAGTGCTTCCTTTCAAAAGTGATACTCATCAAAAAATAGGGAAGCACTTGCTTTTCTTTGATGAAACTTTCATTATTCTAATAATATCTATATATTTAATTAGTAATATCCTGAATGCCCAAATTCACCCTAGTTTAATTATTACTTATTTAATTTATCGATATTTTTTAGAAATAAAAATAATTTTTTATGTGTGCATATCAAATATCAAATTCTTTATTCGTAAAAATGCGACTGAATAAGCGCTACTAATCAAAAAGCGCTACTTAAAAGCGCTTTACAAGAAACACATCTAAACGGGTATAATATGTCCGCAACTTCACATGTTTTTATTATTATTTTTTTTCGTGTTCAAAGAATATCTGGGATATACAATTAGTTTAGTAAACCACATGCACATTCCCAACTCCTAACAGAAAACCCAATGGGCTACAATTACAATCCACACAAACAAAAAATTTCACGAAATGTGGGCTCCGACGCCCTTTGAAAACCCTAATTCCAAAAAGAAAAAAAAAGAAAAAAGAATGGTGTACGGCATGCTATATTCCTGCATTGCATCTGCAATTCTGCATGCATAAAGAAAAGTTTAAGGCAAAACAGTGAGAAAATCAAGCGAAGTAGTTGCAGGCAAAACAGAGACCACGTCGCCTCATTTTCAATCTTTGATCATGGCTGGTAAACAGGTCAGTGGAGACAGGATTTGATTCGCTACTAAGGCTATTCCTTTTTTTATTTAATTAATTAATTTTCCAATTTTGGTTGAATGAAAGGAAGTTTTTAATTTCTGTCTCCCTAATATTGCAGTTTACCAATCTCTGGGATGTTGGTACACTAGAAATGAGACCTGATCGTAAGGTTAGTTCGACGGTTAATTCTTTCTGGGTTACTTCGTGCAATGCTGCTTATTTTTTTTGTTCTTGAAAGTTGAGGAATTTTGAGTAATGAAAGAATCTCTATACGTGTGAAATTAATTTGAATGGGCACAAAGGATTTAGAGGTCCTCCATCAAGAAAGAAACCCTAATTCTATAAACATCCCGTTAGGCTAAGAGCAACAAGTTCCTGAATCCTGACCCCTAAATTTTAACTACAATGTTATGTAAGTTGTACGAAGTTAGTTGTAATTGCAATAACCAATATAAATACTAGTGATTATATCATCTCTGCATCTTTTTGAATGGTCGTCGTTGACTCAATAATTTTAAAAAGTATATCATATATTAAAGGCAGGAGGATAAAAGAATGTAATTACACATGTAGGGCCTATCTGCCTATTACTATGTGTGAAACTGATGAACAGGATAATCTTAATGCCTGTAGGTTATGTATAAAGCTAGTTGGTAGTGGGGAGGTAAGATCCTAATTCCTACAAGGAAAGCTGTTGCTGCTAAGGAGTGTGGATGTCTTTAGTTGTTTTTCTTTCTCTGTACTTCAGGAATGATCTGGTTTGTAGTAATACAGCATGGTCTGCATTTACTTATTATCTCTGTTTGTGAGTTGTGGGAACTATGTTTGATCATTGTTAGGTGCTTTTGACATCAAAATGAGTTTGGCATGACACCTTTTCTGCAATGCTAGTTCAGTTGATTTGTACTTCGATTTTCTTTTTCTATTGTTCCATCCTCTTTCCGAAAGCCTTATTCTTGGTAGTATTGTATTTATATGTCGTCCATTGGAAACGACTGCAAGTGGCATTGAGCCATTGAGCCATTGAGCCATTGAGCATGCTTGTAGTGATGATACTGGACATAAACAGGAGCTTTTATGCTAGACTCTCTGATCTATCTTAGAAACTGATGGGAAATGTTTTAGGAGGGCTATACTGGTGTTAAAATTGTGAATTATATTATATGGGCTTGTGTCGAAGCTAATCTTGCTTTCTTTAAATTTCAGAAAGAGATGCCTGGAAAGGGTATAGCTAGTTCATCTGGAAATGGAGGTTTACTTGATGAAAAGGCTATTAGGAGGCTGAAGTTTTTCAAGGCTTTCCTACGTTCCTCACCCCTGGAGTATGCAGGAAATCCTGATCGTGACCTGTAGAAGCTGTGGAGTGGCTTAGAAGGGTAAACAAATGTCTCAATGTAGTTGATGTCCCTGAAGACCTAAGAGTTGAGTTTGCTACATACACTCTTACTGGAGCGGCTGACTACTGGTGGGATTATATGAAGATGCACTATAATGGGATGTCAATGACTTGGGCAGAATTTGAGAGGCTGTTCTTGGACAAGTACTTTCCTCAATTTTTACGGGATACTAAAGAGCGTGAACTTCTGGATTTGAGCCAGAGGAACATGACCGTTGCTCAGTTTGAAGCGAAGTTCATTCAACTAGCATGGTATGTACCTTGTGTTTTTAAGTTAGACAGCGATACAGTAGGATGGTTTTCGAGGGGACTGAGGCCTCGCACTCCAAGCCCTTTCAATTCTGATGACCATGATTATGAGTATACTTATAATGATGTGGTATAAGAAGCATTGTGGCGGGAATATGATAAGAAACATCCTGTTGATGGTGATTTTGGTGGAGAGGGAAAGATGATGAGAAAGCAAGAGTCTTCCGATGCTACTTCTGCTGGAGGGGGAAAGATGATGAGAAAGCAAGAGTCTTTCGATGGTGCTTCTGCTGGAGGAGGAAAGATGATGAGAAAGCAAGAGTCTTCTGATGGTTCTTCTATTGGAGGGGGAAAGGTGATGAGAAAGCAAGAGTCCTTCGGTGCTGCTTCTGCTGGAGGGGGAAAGATGATGAGAAAGCAAGAGTCTTTTGATGGTTCTTCTATTGGAGGGAGCAAGATGATGAGCAAGCAGTCGATGGGAGGCCAAAGGGCTGGATCTGGACCCTGCATCACTTGCTACAAGTGTGGCCAGCCCGGTCATATTCAATCGCATTGCCCTAATTATGCTTTCTTTTTTTTATGGAAAAATCAGTCTTTTCTTCAGATTTTACTTCTTAGAATCCGATCCTAGTCATGCTAGGAAAGAACGGATTGAACTCTACTAGCAAGTAATATAGTTATGACTTGCTTATTGGTGCTTTTTTTAGGACCTTGTTGGAATATTGGCCCGTTACAGCCTCAAATTGATTCCGATTGAGGAGTTGGTTTTCTTGGTTACCTTAATTGTTGATTGGTTATTGGCTCAATTCTTGCATTAGGCTAATTGTTTGTCTTCGGAGTTTATACGAACACCTATATGTACCGGAGGCTTTTTTTTTCTTTGGTAAAACACGTTTGGTAACTCCTTTTTGAATAATGAATTTAGGAAAATGAAAACACAAGATAGAATAATTTTCTTACATTTTATAAAACAACAATTTATTATTTTCTGAATTTTAGAATACAACCTAAAAAAAATAAGGAAAAATAATTGTGAACTCATTAGTAGGCCTAAAAGTTATTTAAAAACTTTTAGTATGGATATTTACAAGCAAGAACTCCCTTACGTGAGTGGGTTTTAATAAAAAGTCCCTCCTCAGAGTTACCACATCATCCGCTTTGTCTTTTAGTGATATGTATCCTTTCTATCTACCCATAATACCCTTACTGCAGGGTTAGGTATAAAAAGATCAAAAATTAAATATGGGTATTGTTTTCTTCAAACTTTATATTCTTGGAATATTTTTCTTTCTTTCTAATTATGCTTTTTATACCAACTAAATTACTTTAAATTTTCAAAAAAACATACATATACTATATTTTATCAGATATTTTATATTTATTTGTACTAAATACACTTTATACGATAATATATATGCAAAGGAAAAAAGTTTGTAACATCTCATCTTAAATTTGTCTCTAAATGAATTAAAAATAAAATAAATAACATTATTAAGTGCTAATTTTTCACTAAATTATATGTAATTTGAAAAACCCTCTACACATGCAAAGATATAACTACACTATGTCTAATATCATTAGCAACCTACCAGAAAAACTGCTTTAGGCAACAGGATAATCCGTTGCCTATTCCCCATAAAAACCGTGGTATTACTCGGTGATGCCTATTGGGGGGTCTTTAGGCAACGAATAATCAGTTGCCTAAAGTGGTTTTTTGCATCGGTTTTTACATAATACCGTTGTCTATTCATCATTTCTTAAAACATAGTATAGTAAAAATCGATGCCTAAAGCTACTTTACGCAACGACATAAAAACTGATGTCTAAAGATACTTTACGCAACAGTCTGTAGTTAAAAACTGATATCTAATATACATTTCGCAACACTCTTTTGGTTAATACCGATGCCTAAAGTACATTCAGCAACATTTTTTTAGTAAAAATTGATGCCTAATATACATTTCACAACACTTTTTTTGGTGAAAACCGATGCCTAAAGCACATTTAGCAACAATATTTATAAAAATTGATGCGTAATGTACATTTTGCAACGTTTTTTGGATAATAACTTATGCCTAAGGCATCGTTTCATTTTACGTAACCGACTGCTATTTTACTACACATAAATTTAGCATAATATTATTTTCCTCACAAAATTTGCAAGCATAATTCAACAAAATAGCAATAAAACACATCAAAAGTACTTCATTGATAATGGAAAAACTACAATTGTTAAGATGATCAATATATTCAATAAAATCTATGGAAGTATACAATTGAGCTTATATAATATATATATATATATATATATAGGTCCTATACTACCTTGAGAGAGTTATGTAACGACCTGTAAATTTTATTAGTGAATTTTCGTAAATTAATTTGAAAAATGACGAAATTACCCTTGGTTATTTAAAGGGGTTAAAAGTCAATTTTTGTTTCGAGACATTTTTGGCTATGTTTCGGGGACCGTTGCATAGGTCTCGAATTCACGAGTTTGTAGACAGGCGGCACGCGAAAAACGGAGTTCGTATGCGAGAGATGTGGGTCTAGAACATTCAGGGGCATTTTGGTAATTTGGCCTGGGTAGATATTTTAACCCCAAGCAGATCAGATCCTCCTTCATTTCACTCTATCCCTTCGCGACTCACCCAAACCAGTGCGACCGAACCCAAAAACCCACAATTTCAAACTTCAAATTAAGGCAAGATCGTCCGTTTTGGTTCCACTCATTGGATTCTCCTCCTTCCCGCGATCAAGAACATACCAACCATCACAGGAAGCAGCCGCGGGAGACACTGAACCGAGGAAAGGAAAATTGGAACTTTCGATCGATTTTTTGACCAACACATGTATGGGTTTCGTGTTTAAACTTCATTTTTGAGTTCCTGGGTTCGGGTAGATCGATTTAGACTAAAAATTTGTGAAAATTTGTTAAGATTTAAGGAAGTTAGGAAAAATTCAAGGTCGGCCGGCAATGGAGTTTTCAGGAGACGACGAACGGCAATGCACGGTTGAGTGGTCGTCTTCTCCGGTGACTCTCTGGCGACTGGTTCGGTCAAAGGGGGGCTGACGTGGCATGTCACATGACGACTGAGTCAGCGCCGAGAGCGGCGCGTGAAACACTGTAGTAGGCGTGTGAGGCACTGTAGCAGGCGCATGGTCCGGCCTTCCGTCGACGCGTGGCGGTCCGTGGGACTGGTCCTTGGGCCACGATGACGCGTGTCGACAAGATTTCGACGTTTTGGACCTCTTGGCGCAGGTTTCGGGTTGATCAGACGTCGTTTAGGGATAGTTTTGGGCGTCCGAAGTGGCTGCATTTTTAGTGTGTTGTAAGCGGACCTTCCGGGGTTTAGGAAGTCTGAATGTAGGGTTTTAATTATAGTTGGTAATCCCGATTGTTACTTTTGACAGACAATACTGTTTCGGGAACTTCAGAGGACCGTACGACTTGGGATTGAACTATTGGACGTGTGGTGAGTGGACTTTGGTTTTGTAAAGTATAATGCATGCATAAAGGTATATTTGATATAATTGCTTATTACGTATTATGTTGGAAAATTTCTGGATATTATTAAATTATTACTGGACACGGGCTTTCAATAATTATTTGGAAATGACGTTTTGGGCTATGGCATGGCTTTATGGTTTCAGGTTTTATATGGTTTGACTTGATAGATTTTGGGATTTCAATCGAGTCCATGATTTTGAGTTTAAACCCGGTTTTTCAATGAAATTGACTTAGGCTAGGAAACAAGGATTTCAAAATATGGATTTTGGTTTTCACTGGATTTTTGTCCCCGAGGGTCAAGGTTTTCTCTGATTGTCGTCGAAGGGTATTTCTCCGCTAGATCGTTGAGGTTTCTCCGACACTAGTGTCGAAAGGTATTTCTCCACCAGGTCGTTGAAGCTGTCTACGCATAGTACATGGTTATGCACAACTCGAGGTATATCGGGAGTGTGGAGGGTTGGACCTGGGTCAGTTAGTTTGGATATCGAGCTACGACATGGGATTTCATTCGGGGAGCAGTGGGATATGTTTTGATATATAGTTTGTGTCCAGATTGGTTTACATGATTTTAAACTTCTTTGGGGAAGGTTTTCAAAGCAGGGTTGTGGACCACAATATGTTATCATTATACGGATTTTTGTGGGTTCCAGCAAGTGTTTTAACAAAAGATGGATTTTCCGGTGGATTTTCGGATTATCTATATATTATATTTATATAAAAAGGAATTTTATGTTATGCATGCATGGTTTTACTCGTGGTGGGGCAAAAATGTATGTTTTCCTCGGAAATTATTTTTAAATGATTATTTTGTCCACTCACAATTTTCGTATTTTAAAACCCCTCCAGGCCGTTGAGTTGACGTGGGCATATCCAGAGGCGGAGACATTAAATTTTCAGTTGTGCGTTTACCTAGACTATCGAGTAGGATATTTATTTCTGTATTTTACTTATCTTACCTAGATTCTCTGATAAGTCTTTTGGACTGATTGTAAAATTGTGGTTACATCGTTGGATGGTTGGCGTTGTTGGAATTTGGAGTGTTATCTGATCCTTCGTCTGACAGGTGGAAGACGGTTAACCAGTCCTTAAGGGGAGATTCTGTCAAATTTTTTTTTTGGGAGAATTATTATATTTAATTGCAAGGAGAATTCTCATTTTTTTTGGAGAATTCTCATTTTTTGGGAGAATTCTCATTTTTTTTTTTGGGAGAATTCAAGTCAATGAACAGCTGGATAAATTCTTCTGGGAATGCGAAAGCGCACCGGAATGGATCTAGTAGGAGGGAAGGGAGGCAACCGAAGAACAGCTTCCTCCGTCTCAATCAGGTCGGACCTCAGAATCCACCAACAACAAAACCCGGTCCAAACGATCAAAACCAAACCCAAAAATCATACAAAAAATGAAACCTTTATGATTGATTTTGAGATTGAGAGAGAACACTAACCAAAACCAAACAATCGGGCTTTTTGGTATCCACGTGGTGCTACCTGGCAGCCACGTGGTGCCACGTGGCGGCTGAGTCAGCACCGAGTCAAGCGCGTGAAACACTGTAGCGGCGCGTGAAACACTATAGCAGGCGCGTGCCGGCGCGTGCTACGTGGTCCGGCTTTCCGTCGGCGCGTGGGGCCGGTCCTTAGGCCACGGCGGAACGTGTCAACAAGGTTTCGACGTTTCGGACCTCTTGGCGCAGGTTTCGGGTTGATCGGACGTCGTTTAGGTGTAGTTTTGGGCGTCCGAAGTGGCTGATTTTTTAGTGTGACGAAAGCGGACCTCCCGGGGTTTAGGGAGTCTGAATGTAGTGTTTTAGTTATAGTTGGTAATCCCGATTGTTACTTTTGATAGGCGATACTGCTCCGGGAACTTCAAAGGACCGTACGACTCGGGATTGAACTATTGGATGTGTGGTGAGTGGACTTTGGTTTTGTAAAGTATAATGCATGCATAAAGGTATATTGTATATAATTGCTTATTACGTATTGTGTTGGCAAAATTCTGGATATTATCAAATTATTACTGGACACGGGCTTTCAATAATTATTTAGAAATGACGTTTTGGGCTATGGCCTGGCTTTATGGTTTCGGGTTTTATATAGTTTGACTTGATTGATTTTGGGATTTTAGTCGAGTCCATGATTTTGAGTTTAAACCCGATTTTTCAATGACTTTGGCTTAGGCTAGGAAACAAGGATTTCAAAACATGGATTTTGGTTTTCATTGGATTTTTGTCCCCGATGGTCAAGGTTTTCTCCGACTAGCGTCGAAGGGTATTTCTCCGCCAGATCGTTGAGGTTTCTCCGACGCTGGTGTCGAAGGGTATTTCTTCACCAGGTCGTTGAGGCTGTCTACGAATAGTACATGGTTCTTCATAACTCGAGGTATATCAGGTGTGTGGAGGGTTGGACCCGGGTCAATCAGTTCGAATATCGAGTTACAACACGGGTTTCCATTTGGGGAGCAGTGGGATATGTTTTTATATATATTTTGTTTCCAGATCGGTTTACATGATTTTAAACTCCTTTGAGAAAGGTTTTCAAAGCAAGGTTGTGGACCACGGTATGTTTTCATTATACGGATTTTTGTGGGTCCCACCAAGTGTTTTAACAAAAGATAGATTTTCCGGTGAGTTTTCGGATTATCTATATATTATATTTATATAAAAAGGAAATTTATGTTATGCATGCATGATTTTACTCGTGGAGGGGGAAAAATGTATGTTTTCCTCAGAAATGATTTTTAAATGATTATTTTGTCCACTCATAATTTTCGTGTTTTAAATCCCCTCCAGGCGGTTGAGTTGACGTGGACATATCTAAAGGCAGAGGCATTAAATTTTCAGCTGTTCGTTTACCTAGACTATCGAGTAGGATATTTATTTATTTATTTTACTTATCCTACCTAGATGTTGTGATAAGTCTTTTGGACTGATTGTAAAATTGTGGTTACATCGTTGGATGGTTGGTGTTGTTGGAATTTGGAGTGTTATCTAATCATTCGTCTGATAGGTGGAAGACGGTTAACCAGTCCTTAAGGGGAGATTCTGGCGGATTTTTTTTTGGCAGAATTCTCATATTTAATTGTAAGGACTTAGGGGTATTCTGGGAATTTCTTTAAGTTGTCATACGGGAGCAGGATTTTTACTGAGTTTCGAGGGGAAATTCGGGAAGGGTTCTATCAGTTATTTATGTTCAACTTTTTTTATCATCGCTATCTTTCCCTGTCTTTCTTCATCTGCATTCAATAATAAAATGTAGAATTAGTATTACAATTTTATAGAATGAAAGAATAACAAAGAAGTTATAGAATGAAAGAATAACAAAGAAGTAAAAACTCATAGCTTGATGATCATTTAAGACTAAGAATTAGCAGAGACTGAGAGTACTCATTTATAACAAAGAAGTAAAAAGTCATAGTTTGATCATTATCAACATTCAATTTTCTCCTCAAACTCGTAGTAATATCATTAGTAATTAGATTGCATGTGCAACACAATCGATATTGTATTCTATACGTGTAAGATCAACCGAAATTGGACTGTATGTACAAGATCGATCGAAAACTGCACTATATGCCAAATTTATTAAAAATGAACTATCTGTGAAAAATAGACTGTAACGACATGTTCAAGGTCGGTTGAAATTGTACTATATGTTCAAGATTTTTTGAAAACTACATTATATGTGCAACATAGATTGTAATGCCTAAAATAAACTGAAACTGCACTATATGTGCAAGATAGATCATAATTTCCTATGATGGACTGAAACTGCATTATCATAATTCTCCAAGATGTACTGAAATTGCACTATATGTGCAAAATAAATCGTAATTCTCCAAGATGAACTGAAACTGCATTATATGTGCAAAATAGATTGAGACTGAAACTTCACTTTATATGCAAGGGTCGGGTTGATACATACTAAAATTGCATTATATGTGCAAGTTAGATGGGGACTGAAACTGCACCAAATGTACAAAGATATATCGTAATTCTCCAAGAGGGACTCAAACTGCAATATATGTGCAAGTAGACTACAACAACATTATAAGTGCAAGATTGGCTGAAACTGTACTATATGTGCAAGATAGATTGGGCTGGGCTGCGAAAGACTGAAACTGCACTATATGTACAAGATATATCGTAATTCTCCAGGGGGAAATCAAACTGAAAACTATGTGCAAGTAGACTACAACAACATTAGATGTGAAGGTTAGCTGAAACTATAGTATATGTGCAAGATTCCTAGAAAATTGCACTATTTATGCAAGATAAATTGTAATTTCTAAGATAAACTAAAACTAAACGTACTTTATGTGTGAAATAAATTATAATAACACAATATGTTCAAGATATATCACAAATATATTATATGTCAAAATTAGATCGTAAATGAACAATATATACTTTATAAATAGTACTTGTAGTATATATATATATATATACATATCTATATATACATATTATGTAATCATAAGTGTACTATATGCAATTAAAATCATCTATATGATAAAAAGTTAAAAAAAAAATGAACTATATATAATTCGTGAGCTTAATAGTATGGGTGTTGTATCTTTTTGAGATTGTTGTTTGGTGTGGTTCTACACTTCTACCCATGGAAGAAAACTCTATAATCTATATTACGTATTTGAGGAATTTGACCAAAAAAAAATAAAAGAAGAAGGAAAAGTAAATCCCATCACATCCAACCATCTACATGCAAATATGCAATAGCTACTCGCTAAACCATCTACATGCAAATATGCAATAGCTACTCGCTAAACCATAGGGTGAGACTCAGAGCGGAGGCTAAGCCATAGCGCCAGAGTGGGGGCTAAGTCATAGCGCCATCAGTGCGTATTGTTTGTTTATTAGCGTCAGTAGCAATATGGCAAACTATGTAATTATCTTCATTTTTTTGTTCATTGTTTAATGTCATAGCATCAAGGACCGGAATGTTTTATTTGGATTAATGCAATGTTACTGTTAAATTTAATACTTGTCAATGACTAATTAATCTATTACCCAAAAAATAAAGAAATAAAATACATACAATATTAAGTAAATTGTCACCACATTATTACAATAGTCATCATCACCACCACCACCCCACCACCGCCACCACCTCCATCATTGCCGCCACCAACACCACCACCTCCATCACTGCCGTCACCACCACCTCCACCACCGTAGCCACGATTACCACCAACACCATCACCACTACCACCACTACCACCATCACCACCACCACCACCACCACCACTACCACCACCACCACCACCACCACCACCACCACTACTACCACCACCATCACCACCACCATCACTACAACCACGACTACCCCACCACCACCACCACCACCACCACCATCACTACTGCCAAGACTACCCCACCACCACCTCATCACCAATGCACCGCCACTGCCACCACGACCACTGCTTCTGCCACCCCCACCACCACCTCAGCCATCCCCACAACCACCGCAGCCACCTCCACCACCACCGTATAACCATTGCATACGCCACCTCTGCCACCTCCGCCACTACCACCCCCACCACTACCACCCCCACCACCACCCCATCAGCGCCACCACCCACTAATACCATTGTCACCGCCACCCTCATCGCCATCACCACCTCCATCTCCACCCCACAACCACCACCGTTGCCGCCACCCCCATCACCACCTCACTTCCACCCCACAGCCACCGCCGTTTCCGCGGCCCCCCACCACAACCACCACCACCTCCACCCCACCCCCCCCCCCCCCCCCCCCCACCACCACCACCACCACCACTTCCATCTCTCCACCCCATCACACCACCACTATCTCTACTATTACCATTCCCACTGTCGTCATCTCAAAATTTATGTTTGGAAAGTATTGTCTAATGCGTATTTCCTCTTTTCTAAATTTTATATATTTGTACCAAATAAGTTTTTCCTTTTTTATTGTTACAAAATCATATTACGAATAAACTATCAAACACATTCTCAAATATTAAAAATGCAAAAGCCTATTTGTTGTATTTGGCTTTACAAAACAATATTAAAAATTAATTTTCAAAACGATACCAAACGAGTTCCTTCCGAGTTTTATACAAGTTGTGTTGCTCTTTCTTATTTTCTTGGATTTCTAAAAGGTTTATGTACTCTTGTCCAATTTGGAACTTGACGAACTAACTTTGGAAGTATCTTAAACTAGGTCAAAGTATTATTTTTTTAATTTTATTCTTTATCCATCTTTTGCGTATCAGAAGAGGCAATCTCACATCATTAGTCGATTTTCTTTTGATATAATTAATAACCAATGGAAATCATCAAATTGTAAAGCATGGAGAGAACCCCAAATTTCATTGTATTCTTTTTTTCATCAACGTTATTATTGTTATGAATGTTTTGTTTTCGTAAAATAAAACAATTCATCAACAATTCATAGCAAAACCCAAAGATGTAAGTTCTAGACAAAAAAAATGAAACTTCCTAATCTTCCCACTTCTTCCTTCTTACAATGTTACTCTTTGTTACTCTTCACGTTAAATCAAACTTAGTCGTTAGATCAACATATATTGTTCGTATGAACAAGTTCTTCATGCCAAAGCCTTATATAAGTCATCATAGTTGGTATCTATCCCTTGTTGAAACCATTCAATTTTCAAGCATCTTCTCATTTCTTGAAAAAAAATCTAAACCATCAATTATCTACAGTTATGATAATGTCATACAAGGATTTAGTGCTACTTTATCTTTAAAAGAATTAGAGGTTTTGAAGAAAACTAGAGGTTTTGTTTCAATATACCCTGATAGTGCCCTTAAATTTCACACCACCCATACTCCTGAATATCTCTCTCTCAATCATGAATCGGGTTTATGTCCTATTTCGCAATATGGTAAAGATATTATGATTGGCATTATAGAATCTGGTATATGGCCAGAGCACCCAGTAATGGTATTACCAAAAACATTCCTAGAACTAAATGGAAGGGATTTTGCAAGGAAGGTCACGGGTTCAATTCTTCCGCATGTAACTCTCGGTCTAAAATCATCGGAACAAGGTACTTTAGGAAACTTAGTGTTCTATCGGTACGCAAAGGATTAAAAATAATTATGGACTCCGCGAGGGACACATTTGGCCACCGAACACTTACTTCCTCTATTGCCGCGGGAAACTACGTAAATGAATTAGCATCTTATTTTGGCTATGCGACCGGGACAGCAAAAGTTAATGCACCAAAAGCTAGATTGTCTATCTACAAGGTCACTACCAACAATTTACCTCCCGTTCCATCTGATTTTCTTGCTGGAATGGAGCAAGCCATTGTCGATGTGATCTCCATTCTTTTGGAAACATGGGGTTGCCATTGTACATGGACTATATAGCAAAAGCTTCATTTTCAGCAATGGAGAAAGGCATAGTTGTTTCGTGTGCGGCCGGAAATCAAGGTCCCGGCCTCGGGACAATAAGTAATGGATTTCCGTGGGCCATAACTGTCGCCTCAGGATCTATGGACCGCTGGTTTGCCGGAGTCTTGGTTCTCGGAAAAACCTTCAACATTACAGGGTGGTCCACGTTCCCGATCCTTGACATAATAGAAAATTATCCACTTGTTCACCAAAACACATTATCACCGTGCGATAACTCAAAATTGTTATAACAATTCAATCATGGCATCATCTTGTGCAATTCAGGCAACATTAATCACCAACAATATGCCTTGACCTATTCATACTGTTGGGTTTATGAAGGGTATGAGAACAATAATCAAACACCAGATTCAAAAAAGAAAACACACCAGAAATTTTACGTGGTTCGGCTAAGTGCCTACGTCCACGGGCAGCGATATCAGAAAATGAGTACAATGGAGTGATCCTACCAAGCTTCAAAGAACTTGGTGTACAACCAGAGAACACAGAGAATACACACTCTTCTTCAAGAGACAAACAAAGTCTCCTGAAAGAATACACCGCAAAGAAGAAAGACTTTTTCTAATTCTCTCTCACACACCAGCACAACAAACGCTCTGCAATATTCTTCTTATTGCTGCCTGTTTTTCTTCATCACGCCGGCTATTCACAGCCCAAACAAATGCCGAAAATTCTTGAACCTGCTGTGAATTAAGACTCCACCACATAAAAATGCGTAATTGACTTTGAGAAGCCAAAACGCCAAGCCAGCCAAGCATTTTCAATTTAATTCATCAATTCTAATATTAATAATATTAGAATTAATGGCAGCCAACACAAACCCTTCATATGCACCAGCTGTGCCATAACTCTATTCATTGGAACTCCAAGGCTCCAGACCTTTCTCATGGGCTGGACAATTAATTCCACCGCCAACACATACTTGTTGAAGATGTTTTATTGATTACCATTTAACTTGTCGATGTATTGTGGTCAACTCCAAACAAGCAATGAAGTTGTTGGATTATATAAAGACCAACGAATCTCCATTAGGTACTATACATTTCAAGCAAACCGTTGTGAATTCTAAGCCTGCCCCCTATGCACTTCACTCTACTTCAAGAGGACCTTCACTGAGCTATTCTTTCTTATACTTCGAAGCCAGATGTAATGGC
Organism: Oemleria cerasiformis; assembly: GCA_037349345.1. NCBI lineage: Eukaryota > Viridiplantae > Streptophyta > Magnoliopsida > Rosales > Rosaceae > Oemleria > Oemleria cerasiformis. The sequence continues at coordinate 14,593,559 of JAZGTL010000006.1, forward strand.
ACCTGGTCAACTAGTTTTAGCCGGCTGGATTCCAAGTCAACCAGTAGCAAATTTATGGTCAGCTGAAAAACAATTGGATCTATATGGTAACTATACTTTTGTAACAGGGTCATCTTATGCTTGTCCTCATGTGTCCGGATTAGCGGCTCTTTTGAAAAGTGCGCATCTAGAATGGAGTCCGTCCTGCTGCAATTAGATCCGTAATAGTTACAACTGCGAGTCCATTTGATAACACTCATAGTCCAATTCGAGATGCCGTTAACATTTCTTCGTATGCTTCACCTTTAGCGATGGGGGCCGGTATGATCAATCCGAATCGAGCACTTGATCCGGGGTTGATATATGATGCAACGAGACAAGATTACATCATACAAGGCAATAGTGGAAGCACCAGAAGAAACTGAAGTTAGGGTTTCTCCAAATGTATTAGTTTTTGGGAAGACTAATGAAAAAAAAGTTATAGCCTTGAAATAAAGTATAAAGGGCACAAGGAAGGAAAAGTTTCATTTGGATCACTTGTTTGGATTGAAGAAAATGGAACTCATGCTGTGAGGAGCCCCATAGTAGTATCACCAGTGAACACCACCATTGTTGGCCAAACATCTCAGTAATGATTCCATTATTAATCAAATATGAGAATCGATTGAAAAATGGTCAGTTTGTTTTTGGTCATTGATTCTGCTTTGACTAATTCAATCTGATAGATATAAGGAGAGTGTAAAAGTCTCATTTGTAAAAAAAAAAAAGGACAAAGTACATAAAAGTACCCAAATTATAGGAGTCATTTCAAGTTTGTACCTCAATTATGAAAATTGTCATCTAGATACCCAAACAATCTAAACACAATATTTAGGTACCCACCGTTAGCAATCTGTTAAAAAAATATGATAAGTGCCCAAGTGGCATTTGTGATGCCATTTTCTATGCTGACATGGACATCAAGTAGATAAAAAATTAATAAATTTTTAATTATAATAGTCCATGTAGGCCAAAATAATAATAATAAATTCTTTAAAAAAAAACTAAGAAAAAAGAAGACAAAGAAACAAAAAAATAAGCCAAAAAAAAAAGAAAAAAAAAGGCAATCACCATCGAACCCACAACATCTTCAACATCATCCTCAGCATCTTCATCTTCGTCTTCAACATCATCCTCAGCATCTTCGATGAACACCCAATTTGATGAACATCATCTTCAACATCAATTCAATGAACACGCAATTCGATGAACAACTAATTCGATGAACACCCAGAATAAGATTGGACCTTAAATCCTTAATTCACTAACTCAATTCGATGACCACCCAAAATAAAATAAAATAAATAGACACAAAATAGAAGCCCCCAATTCACCAATTCAAGTCGATGAACAGCTGGAGCAATTCTTCTGGGAATGCGAAAACGCACCGGAGTGGATCTAGTAGGAGGGACGAGAGGCAACCGAAGAATAGCATCCTCCGTCTCAATCGGGTCGGACCTCATAATCCACCAACAACAAAACCCAGTCCAAACGATCAAAACCAAACCCAAAAATCATACAAAAAATGAAACATTTATGATTGATTTTGAGATTGAGAGAGAACACTGACCAAAACCAAACAATCGAGCTTTTTGGTTTTTCAAACATTCGGGCAACCAAAAAATCAAACACCTTTGGATTCAATTCAATTTTGGTTTTTCACTTCTGACCCTTTTATGGGCTTGACGGAGGTTGATTCATGCGTTCTAGAAAGTCTTGCAGGCCCAAGAACACGTCGGCATTCTCCATCTCCGACGTCCGATTGCTCCAAAATCTCAGGTCAGCAGCGACGATGTGAGGAAGCTAATCAGCCCCGCCGGCTCATCGCCCTCTCCATCTTCGTCGTCTACCTCACCTCCGTCGGCTCTGTCCTCGTCTCTGCTCTCGTCGTCGGATACACCGTTGTTGTAACAACCCGGAATTTTAATTATTGGATTTACGTAAATTATTTATGTAAAATGACAATTTTACCCTTGTTTGTTAAGGGGCATGAAAATCAAATTTTGTTTCGAGACACTTTTGGTGGTGTTTTGAATATCGTTGCGTAGGTCTCGAACTCACGAGTTCGTAGACAGGCGGCACGCGAAAAACGGAGTTCGTGGACGAAAGTTATGGGTCTAGATGTGCAAGGGCATTTTGGTAATTTTTGATTTGGGGTAGATATTTTAACCCAATCATTGTCTCATCTTCATTTCATTTTCATCTTCATCTCCTTTAACATTCCTCACTCTCTCTGAAACATACACAAACCATCGAACCCGAAACCGTGCGAAAACTAACCCAAAAAACCCATAAATTCCAAGTTTGATTCAAGGCTCCAACTTCCAGTTTTGATCAACTAATCGTATTCTACTCCTTCCCACGATCACAACCGTACCAACCATCGAAGGAGAGGACCACGGGGGAAGCCGAACCGAGTGTAGGAAGTTTCGGATCTTTCGCTCGATTTTTCAGCTAGCACAGGCACATGTTTGTGGTTTTGAGGTCATATTTGGATTCCTGGGTTCGAGTAGATAGATTTAGACATAAAATTTGTGAAAAATGGTTGAGTTTTGAGGAAGTTAGGAAAGCTTGAAGTTTCGGCCGGAAATGGAGGATTCCGGAGGAAACCAGACGGCGGCGCCGGCAGCCGGTCGTCTTCTCCGGCGAGTCGCCAGTGACCGATCGGGTCAAGTAAATCGGTCGGGTCGGGTGACCGATCGGGTCGAGTGAACCGGTCGGGTCGAGTGAACCGATCGGGTCGAGTTGGACCGGGTCAGGTTGATCCAGACCGAGTTGGACCGGTCCAGGCGCGTGGGTACAGTAGCAGGAGCGTGACCGGCGCGTGAGGGCACGTGGCGGCGCGTGGGCGCGTGTTCCGACCTTCCTCGGTGCGTGGCGGCGCGTGGGGCCGAGTCTGAGGTCACAGTGGCGCGTGACAGGCAGTTTTTGACGTTCCGGATCTGTTGGTACGTGTTTTGGGTCGATCGGACGTCGTTTAGGGGTTGTTTTGGACGTTTTAAAGTTGCTGCGTTTTCTAGGCCAGCATAGGTAGACTCCCGGGGTTTAGGGGGTTTATATTTAAGGTTTTTATTATTAGCTGGTAATCCCGATTATTAATTTGGACATGCGATACTGCTCTAGGAACTTCAGGGGAGCGTACAGTTCGGGATTGAGCTCGCTTCAACAGGTTTGTGAGTGGACTTTTGGTTTATAAACTAAAATGCATGCATAAATGTATCTTTGATTTGAATACTGTCATGTATGGGTGCAATGAATTTTTGGATTTTAGAAATGATGTTGGACACATATTTTCCAATATTTCAGTGAAAGTGTGTTTTGAGAAATGGCCTGGTTTTTGTACTTGATTTTGATATCGTTTTGACGTGGTAACTATTTGAGTATGTGATTTGGGTTTAGACCCATAATTATGATTTATTGATTTTGGCCATAAAATGATATTGCAAAGAATTTGGCTTAGGCCGAGAAACAAAGATTTCGAAGTATGGATTTGGTTCACTAGTTCCTGTCCCGATGGTTACTGTTGCTCTGACCGGTGTTGAGGGGTCTTGCTCCGCTGGTTGTTGAGGGTTCGGACCTTGGTGTTGAGGGGCCTTGCTCCGCCGGGTCACGAGACTGTCTATGGATAGTACAGATTGTACATATTGTACAGAGAATTGTTGTACAGATTTTAACACATCTCAAGGGATACCCTGGTGTGTTGTTGTGGATATGTCGGGAACAGTGAATTTGAGATATTATGTGTCCAGATTGAATTATGAATTTGAGATATTATGCGTCCAGATGGAATTAAATGAATTTGAGATATTATGTGTCAGATTGAACGAAATGATTTGAATTTGAGATATTTTGTGTCCAGATGATTTAAATGATTTTAAACTCTTTTGAAGAGAGTTTTCAAATCAAAATTTGGATCACGAGGTATTTTCATTATACAGATTTTATGTGAGTCCAACTAAGTGGTTTTAAAGAGAAATTGAAATTTTGGTGATTTACATATGATGTGTTTATATTATAAATTGTTTTATGTTATGCATGCATGATTTTATAAATGGAGGGGAAGAAAGTTATTTTCTCGAAAAGGAATTTATAAATGATTATTTTTGTCCACTCACAACTTTTGTGTTTAAACCCCCTTCAGGCAATTGAGTAGAGTTGACGCGAACACTGATCTCGAGGCAGAGGCATTAGTACTTCGACTGCGCTGTGTAATTATATTTGAGTAGGATATCTAAATTTTACTCTTGATCCTACTTAGACGCTATGATATTATATTGTATTTGATTGGTCATTAATTACGGGAATTATTGAGTGCTTGAATCCCTTGTCTGACAAGTGGAAGTATTTATTATTATTATATTTGGTAAGGATTGAAGGGTATTTTGGGAACCTTTTCTTAGGTTGTCAAACGGGATCAGGGTTCTTCCCGGGTTTCGAGGGGAAATTCGGGACGGGTCCTGACAATTGGTATCAGAGCACTAGGTTAAATTCCTGTAGACTGTACACTACGTGTACAATTATTTTGGTATTGATGAGTTATAGTTCTTTTCAGCGTAATGCCTCCGACACGCGAGTTCCGTCAATAGTCGGAAAATATTGGGGACACACCTGAACCTGCAGTGGAGCCTGATATGAGGCAAACACTGGAACAATTGGGTCATACGTTGACTTCTGTACTTCAGAGTAGGACTGCTACTGAAGGTTCAGACATTGAGAGAGCCCAGAGATTAGGGGCTACAATATTTATGAGCGACTCTAGCCCAGATGATGCAATAGAGTGGATTACCCGTTTAGAGCGAGTGTTCTCGGTTATGAGATGTCCTCTAGAGGAGAGAGTTCTGCTGGCTACATTTTTACTAGGTGGTTCTGCTTACCACTGGTGGCACTCATTGGAGGTGTCAGGCTGGAATGTCTATGCACCATGCCTCTATTGATTGTTATGACAAGAGAGTGGATTTTCGGAGTCCAGGTTTACCGGAACTTACATTCGGGGGAGATCGTAGGGTACTACCCTGTGGAGTGATATCAGCTTTAACCGCTGAGAAATTTTTGAGGAAAGGTTGTGAGGGTTACTTGGCTCATGTGTTTGATTCTTGGGATACTCCGATGAGAGTGGAGGATATTCCAGTGGTGAGTGAGTTCTCTTATGTGTTTCCAGATGATCTTCCGGGATTGCCACCTCACCGGGAGATTGAGTTCACCATAGAGCTTTTACCAGGTACTCAACCTATCTCACAAGCACCGTATAGAATGGCACCGGCAGAATTACGAGAATTGAAGACTCAGTTGCAGGATTTGGTGAATATGGGATTTATTCGCCCAAGTGTTTCACCTTGGGGTGCACCAATGTTATTTGTGAGGAAAAAGGATGGTGGTCTGAGATTGTGTATCGACTACCGGAAGCTAAACAGGGCTACGGTGCAGAATCAGTATCATCTGCCAAGGATAGATGATTTGTTTGATCAACTTAAGGGGGCAAGATATTTTTCGAAAATTGACCTTCGATCCGGGTACCATCAGTTGAGGATTAGAAAAGGGGATGTTGAGAAAACAGCTTTCAGGACTCGTTATGGTCATTATGAGTTCCTGGTGATGCCTTTCGGGTTGACTAATGCCCCAGCAGCATTTATGGATTTGATGAACAGGGTGTTTCAAAAGTATTTGGATCGGTTTGTGATTGTGTTCATCGATGACATCTTGGTGTATTCGAGGAGTGCTAAGGCACATGAGAAACACTTAAGGTTGGTGTTGAATATGCTTAGGAAAAAGCATTTGTTTGCCAAGTTCAGTAAATGCCAGTTTTGGTTGACCGAAGTTGGATTCTTAGGTCATGTGATTTCGGCTGAGGGTATCAGCGTAGATCCCCAAAAGGTTGAGGCAGTGGCAAACTGGGAGCAACCGAGGACAGTGACAGAGGTGAGGAGTTTTCTGGGTTTGGCAGGATATTATCGACGGTTTGTAGAAGGATTTTCTACGATAGCAGGGCCGTTGACTCTGTTGACGAGGAAAGGAGTCAAGTTTGACTGGGGAGCTGATTGTGAACAGGGATTTCAGGAGCTGAAGAGGAGGTTGACTTCTGCTCCAGTATTGACCCTTCCTGATGATACTGGGGGATTCGAGGTGTATAGTGATGCCTCATTGCGGGGTACAGGATGTGTGTTGATGCAGCATGGAAAGGTGATAGCGTATGCTTCTAGACAACTTAAACCCCATGAGTTGAATTACCCCACACATGATTTGGAGTTAGCTGCAATGATGCATGCATTGAAAATCTGGCGACATTATTTGTACGGGGAGACGTGTCGAATCTTCACCGACCATAAGAGTTTAAAGTACTTGTTCACCCAAAAGGACCTGAATCTAAGGCAGAGAAGATGGCTTGAGCTAATAAAGGATTATGATTGTACTATAGAGTACCATCCAGGAAAGCCAATTTTGTGGCGGATGCATTGAGCATGAAATCCATGGGTTCTTTAGCCCATTTGCATACAGTCTACCTACCGTTACTGGTAGAGTTCCGTAGAGCAGGGATAGTACTGGACATGGATAGCCAGGGGGCTTTATTGGCTAGTTTCCATGTGAGGCCTGTTCTGATTGATCGGATTATTGAGGCTAAACTCCAGGATCCTACATTGTGCATTAGCAGGATGGAGTTGGAGGCTGGAAATAGGCAGGACTATGCGCTTAGGGATGATGGAGCCTTGGTTAGGGATGGCCGATTATGCGTACCGAATGAGCTTGAACTAAAAAGGGAAATTCTTGATGAGGCTCATAGTTCGGCTTACGCTATGCATCCAGGAGGTACCAAGATGTATCATACCCTAAGGAAATACTATTGGTGGATTGGAATGAAAAGAGAAATTGCTGAGTTTGTGAGTAGATGCCTGACGTGTCAGCAAGTGAAAGCAGAGAGGCAGAAACCGTATGGGGCACTTCAACCATTACCTATTCCGGAATGGAAGTGGGATCACATTACGATGGATTTTGTGTATAAACTTCCAAGGACACAGAAGGGACATGATGGGATATGGGTAATTGTTGATAGACTCACGAAGTCTGCACATTTCTTGCCAGTGCGGGAAGATTTTCGGATGAGTCGGTATGCCAAATTGTTCATTGATGAGATCATACGACTACATGGGACTCCAGAGTCAATTGTTTTGGACAGGGATCCTAGATTTACCTCCAGGTTTTGGCGGAGTTTGCAGAAGGCTTTTGGCACTACTTTGCATTTTAGTACAGCTTTTCATCCTCAGACGGATGGTCAGTCTGAGAGGACAATTCAGGTTTTGGAGGATATGATGAGAGCTTGTGTACTACAGTTTAAAGGGAACTGGGATTCACACATGGCTCTGATGGAGTTTTCTTATAATAATAGTTATCAGTCGAGTATTGGGATGTCTCCTTTCGAGGCATTGTATGGGAGGCAGTGCAGGACACCATTATGCTGGAACGAAGTGGGTGAAAGGAAACTGTTAACACCAGAGTTGGTTGATACGACTGAGGAAAAGATAAGGATCATCAGAGAAAGGTTGAAGACAGCTCAGGATCGCCAGAAGAGCTATGCAGACCGTAGAACCAGAGACCTTGAGTTTGAGGTAGGTGATTGGGTGTTCTTGAAACTATCTCCTTGGAAGGGAGTGGTACGTTTTGGTAGACGAGGAAAACTGAGTCCTCGCTACATTGGTCCGTATGAGATTTTGGAGAGGATAGGACCAGTGGCATATCGTCTTGCTTTACCATCGGAATTATCCAGAGTTCATAATGTTTTTCATGTATCTTTGCTCCGGAAATATCTGTTTGATGAATCTCACGTATTGGGAGAGCAGCCACTTGAGCTGAAGGATGATTTGACCTTTGAGGAGCAACCGGTGCAAATTTTGGATTGGAAAGAGAAGGTATTGCGCAGAAAGAGTATTCCTCTAGTTAAAGTGTTATGGAGGAATCATAACGTGGAGGAAGCCACGTGGGAAACCGAGGAACTAATGCGGGTGCAGTATCCTTATTTGTTCCAAGGGTAGAGTTGAATTTCGAGGACGAAATTTCTTAAGGGGGGTAGATTGTAACAACCCGGAATTTTAATTATTGGATTTCCGTAAATTATTTATGTAAAATGACGATTTTACCCTTGCTTGTTAAGGGGCATGAAAATCAAATTTTATTTCGAGACACTTTTGGTGGTGTTTTGAATACCATTGCGTAGGTCTCGAACTCACGAGTTCGTAGACAGGCGGCACGCGGAAAACGAAGTTCGTGGACGAAAGTTATGGGTCTAGATGTGCAAGAGCATTTTGGTAATTTTTGATTTGGGGTAGATATTTTAACCCAATCATTGTCTCATCTTCATTTCATTTTCATCTTCATCTCCTTTAACAGTCCTCACTCTCTCTGAAACATACACAAACCATCGAACCCGAAACCATGCGAAAACTAACCCAAAAAACCCATAAATTCCAAGTTTGATTCAAGGCTCCAACTTCAAGTTTTGATCAATTAATCGTATTCTACTCCTTCCCACGATCACAACCGTACCAACCATCGAAGGAGAAGACCACGGGGGAAGCCGAACCGAGTGTAGGAAGTTTCGGATCTTTCGATCGATTTTCCGGCTAGCACAAGTACGTGTTTGTGGTTTTGAGGTCATATTTGGATTCCTGGGTTCGAGTAGATAGATTTAGACATAAAATTTGTGAAAAATGGTTGAGTTTTGAGGAAGTTAGGAAAGCTTGAAGTTTCGGCCGGAAATGGAGGATTCCGGCGGAAACCAGACAGCGGTGCCGGCAGCCGGTCGTCTTCTCCGGTGAGTCGCCGGTGACTAGTCGGGTCAAGTAAATCGGTCGAGTCGGGTGACCGATCATGTCGAGTGAATCGGTCGGGTCGAGTTGGACCGGGTCAGGTTGAGCCGGACTGGGTTGGACCAATCCAGGCGCGTGGGTACTGTAGCAGGCGCGTGACCGGCGCGTGAGGGCGCGTGTTCCGACCTTCCTCGGTGCGTGGCGGCGCGTGGGGCCGAGTCTGAGGTCACAATGGCGCGTGACAGGCAGTTTTTGACGTTCCGGATCTGTTGGTACGTGTTTTGGGTCGATCGGACGTCGTTTAGGGGTTGTTTTAGACGTTTTAAAGTTGCTGCGTTTTCTAGGCCAGCATAGGTAGACTCCCGGGGTTTAGGGGGTTTATATTTAAGGTTCTTATTATTAGCTGGTAATCCCGATTATTAATTTGGACAGGCGATACTGCTCCAGGAACTTCAGGGGAGCGTACAGTTCGGGATTGAGCTCGCTTCAACAGGTTTGTGAGTGGACTTTTGGTTTATAAACTAAAATGCATGCATAAATGTATCTTTGATTTAAATACTGTCATGTATGGGTGCAATGAATTTTTGGATTTTAGAAATGATGCTGGACACATGTTTTCCAATATTTCAGTGAAAGTGTGTTTTGAGAAATGGCCTGGTTTTTGTACTTGATTTTGATATCGTTTTGACGTGGTAACTATTTGAGTATGTGATTTGGGTTTAGACCCATAATTATGATTTATTGATTTTGGCCATAAAATGATATTGCAAAGAATTTGGCTTAGGCCGAGAAACAAAGATTTCGAAGTACGGATTTGGTTCACTGGTTCCTGTCCCGATGGTTACTGTTGCTCTGACCAGTGTTGAGGGGTCTTGCTCCGCTGGTTGTTGAGGGTTCGGACCTTGGTGTTGAGGGGCATTGCTCCGCCGGGTCGCGAGACTGTCTATGCATAGTACAGATTGTACATATTGTACAGAGAACTGTTGTACAGATTTTAACACATCTCAAGGGATACCCTGGTGTGTTGTTGTGGATATGTCGGGAACAGTGAATTTGAGATATTATGTGTCCAGATTGAATTATGAATTTGAGATATTATGCGTCCAGATGGAATTAAATGAATTTGAGATATTATGTGTCAGATTGAACGAAATGATTTGAATTTGAGATATTTTGTGTCCAGATGATTTAAATGATTTTAAACTCTTTTGAAGAGAGTTTTCAAATCAAAATTTGGATCACGAGGTATTTTCATTATACAGATTTTATGTGAGTCCAACTAAGTGGTTTTAAAGAGAAATGAAAATTTTGGTGATTTACATATGATATGTTTATATTATAAATTGTTTTATGTAAGCATGCATGATTTTATAAATGGAGGGGAAGAAAGTTATTTTCTCGAAAAGGAATTTATAAATGATTATTTTTGTCCACTCACAACTTTTGTGTTTAAACCCCCTTTAGGCAGTTGAGTAGAGTTGACGCGAACACTGATCTCGAGGCAGAGGCATTAGTACTTCGACTGCGCTGTGTAATTATATTTGAGTAGGATATCTAAATTTTACTCTTGATTCTATTTAGACGCTCTGATATTATATTGTATTTGATTGGTCATTAATTACGGGAATTATTGAGTGCTTGAATCCCTTGTCTGGCAAGTGGAAGTATTTATTATTATTATATTTGGTAAGGATTGAAGGGTATTTTGGGAACCTTTTCTTAGGTTGTCAGACGGGATCAGGGCTCTTCCCGGGTTTCGAGGGGAAATTCGGGACGGGTCCTGACAGTTGTCTTTGCTCACGACACCTTTAGGGTTGCAGAGGACCTCTTGTTGGACGAGCAAGAGCCTACAACCTCCACTGGTCAGAATATCCAAGGGTCACAAATTTGGGAATTAGGGTTCAATTTGGGTGGTGGCTTTTCAGTTTGGGAATTTTGGGTGGGATCGATGAGGCAATGAGAGGAGGGGAGGGTTATCGAGGAAGAAAAGGATTGGTTTTTTTCTTCCTTTTTGTTTTTATTTTTGTCAATTTATAAAATTAAAATTTGTTAATGGTTTATTTATTTATTTTTTAGTTTTATATTAATTTTTAACTTATGTGGAGTTCAACTCAGCATAGAATTCTGACTCAGTAAAGACACTTAAGCATTTAACAGATTTTTCAAACAGATTACTAACGGTGGGTACCTAGATGTTGTATTTTGACAATTTGGGTACCTAGAATCCAATTTTCATATTTGGAGTACGAATTTGAAATAACCCCTATAAATTAAATATTTTTATGTAGTTTATCCAAAAAAAAATTCACATGAATTGCTTTCATTGTTATATATCTTTTGTATCTCTAACGTTTGGAATGCGAAATAATTTTTGAAATTGAATTATTCTCGTGAGACCATATTTTCCCGCCTATGCCACTTCAACGGGAGAGAAAGGAAAAGGGGATAACGACACTCATCAGAAGTGTTCGTATTTAATTGTCCTATATCCTATTTGATCAATGGCTGATCACCACGTAGCTGGACACTTCCAGAAGGGACCCATGCACCCTAATTGTTCGACCACGTCTGCACAACCTTCAATACTTACCATTCGAGGTGGGCTTATGTTGGAATCACATGGGAGGTACAAAACCACCTCACAGAGCATCTCCAATCAAGCTTACAAGACAAGCTCGCAGCCAAGCCAAATCGTACATCCCGCCTTGGCGACCTCCTCGCTGATAGGAAGAGGTTGTGGAACGAGCTCGACTCAGAACTAGTTGCCCCGACCCTGAATACTCAACTCATCACCAAGACTTTGACCAATTGAAGTGTCCTACAACCTTTTTGGCTCAAGTCATAAGTGGACCGAAAGAGATCAAGCAACTTGCTTATTAAGAAAAGGGATTTAGAGCTAAAACTGCTTATTGAAGGGAGTTAAGGTTTCACCCCAAAATCAATTGACAATGAGGGGAGGCTCAACTCTTTATAAGCTATTGTAAGATTGTGCGATTTTCCAATGTGAGATTTTTGTACCTTCACATTCTCACACGCCCCCTCACGTGTAGCGAATTTTCAAGCCTAACACGTGAACAACTCATATTAGATAACGTGAAGCACGTGTGACAATTAAACCTTACACGTGAGATAATCCGCTCTAATACCATGAAGAAAATTGAAATTCCACCTCAAAACCAATTGGCAATGGGAAGAGAGGCCAACTCCTTACTTATACCGTATAAATATTATATATGTTTTAAGTGTAATTTAAGAATATTATATTTATCTGATTTGGAAGTTTTATTTTTTTTTTTTCTGTTTTTTTTTCTCTAACCCTTTAAGATTCTTTTTAGTTTCTCATCCACATGGCACATTTCTGTCTTCCACATAAACCTTAAAGGATGGGTACCATATCTGAGACGGGATCATTTAAAAGAAATTTAACATTGAAACAAAATATGAAATTCAAAAGTTGCATTCAGTAAACTTCAAATGCTCTAAATTTAATTTTTAACAACATAATTAATTGAAAATTTTCAATCAACTCTCAAAACTATACCAATCACTCTTTTTGCTCTCAATCTCTTCAAATTGGAAGAAAGGTACCACTAGACACGGTTTACACAGAACCAGTTGTTGGTCGGGTTTGAATCACATACCAGAACCATATCAGTCATCCTTGCATGTCCATGATGTCCTTTTGACATCCTTCATGACAAAAAGAACCGCCTTCATCATTGATAAGATTTTGCTAGAATAAGATTTCTTTTCAACCTTTGATTTTGATAAATCACCTTTATTATTATGAGTCCAGTGATTAGTGTCATTCCTCGAAGAAAGAAGTGGAATTTGTGTCCAAAGTACAGAGAAAGCTGACGTAAAAGGACCAAAATCATCATATAATCGTATATACACCGCGAACTATACACAGATTCGATCTGATATTTTTACATCTGTGGGGACATATCTCCATACAACAATAAATTTCAATCATATTATACACCAATTAGGCAGTTATCAAGTCCATTCATATGAAAGTAAAGAAGGCTGTATGTATACACACACCTTATTCCTGCTATTTTGTGCTTTGCAAGGATAACGTTAAGAGCAAGAAACCAACCCCATCCTACTGCCCTTCTTATATGGCTGGGAAAACTTCATAAAGTCTTTGAAAATGTCGGTGTGACCTTTCGGCTTCCAGTGTATGTTGAATCAGTGCTGGAGGACAGACAAAAGGAGCATACAAAATTCACAAATTAAGGATTTTAGTGTCACAATCATATAAAACAGTCGTCAATATGACTATATGAGCATCGACTTAACTTGAACCAAGTTGCAATAGAATGAATCTTCCATTGCTTTTCATTTACCAGTGTCATCAGAAACAACAACTCCCACAGCCCCCAGAAGGGCATGTGAAGTCTCGCCTTTTCTTTTGCAACCACAACAGTGGCTTCATTTTCTGTTCTTCACTTTTGTTTCTTTCATATGGTATAAAGAAATTGAGAAGACTCAATACAAACAAACAAGTCAAACAAAAGGTATAGACAAATCTACGATTTGAAGGTATAAGCTTGCAATATAAATCAAGTAAAGACATAGGTTAAAAAACAAGTGAAACCAAATTCCTTCAACTGTTGTCAAATGTTAAAAAACAAGACCTCAGAAGCCAATGGAGTAGAGAATGAAATGATGAGCTCAAATGTTACTTTCACTGGATATTTCATATGTTACCGCATCATGCTGAGCTCCTTTGGCCCCAGTATTGTGTAAATTTATGTTCTGATACACAATTACACAGATGACTGAGAAGTGTAAACCGAACATGGGATTCAGAGTTCGCCGTCACTTTCTAAATTAACATGTACACTAAGAACTCAGCGAAGACTAAACATTCCTAGTTCCTCTTCATGTAAACTTTACTGTTTACTTATTTTGCATCTGTAAACATGTAAAAATGGCAGAACTATATAACAAGATTGAACTGCTCACTCTGCAACAACTTTGGTTTGTCAGATTTACATTACATGTAAAAGTGACACCAAAGCAATGCTTGTGATGTTCAATGTCATTGAAACAGAAATTTTAAACTATAATAGGAGCATCAACATAATTATCAGAACTATATACCTAGGAAGATGTGGCAGTACTTGATGCCGGGAAGAACAACAGTTGGAAAGCAGATACAAGTAGAACGGAAAAGGATCAGCATCCACACAAGAAAAGATTGGATTTAATAGCAATAGCATGAACACTTACGTTAAAATCACATTGAGCAAGTCAAACCAAGTTGACAAGCTGATTCAAGGATTGAAACTGATTCAGCAAAGAAGAAATACTCCTCCTATCAAAGTTAAATCAAATTCACAACCAAGAGAATTATCAACTAAAAATTACAAATTAAAAAGAATTCTACCTTAATTCAACACTTCTGGCTTTCCTAAGAGAACCACAAATCATCCTCTAGTGACTGAGTTCTATAAAGATCAGGTGGAGTTCCCTGGCTCCTTTTTTGCTGCAACATTAGGTGTTGGATGCAACCATACGACAGTGACTTGGCCAAATAGAGAAAATATAGAAACAATCCTAAGCCCAATCAGACATAAAAATGAATAAACAAGAAATACCTACATTCAGTATCCCATCGGTAATTGTGTTGCCACTGCAGTGTTTCACTTACTTCAAAAAGCTTCAAGTGGGAAAAAAAAAAAGAGAGTCTCATGGTAGCACACTTTAAGAGTCTTCAACTAAAGGTAAGAGTCTTCAACTAAAGGTGGCTGTCCAAAAGTAGCATACTATAAAGCTTACTTGTGAAGCTGTGAAAGTTGACAAAGCCATAGCCATCACACCCAGGTACCTTGAATGGTCTAAAATTCCAACGAAGGGAGAAACCATTCCAAAACAAAATTTAAATAACTAACAATTAAGTTTCAGAGTATTTATTTATTTATTTTTTAAAATTTTGGCCGAATAAGGCCAATGTCTAAACAGCCAAATTTGGCATGTCATGATTCCCTTAACCTAAAAGAAGAATCAGCAATACAATTGGCAAGATATAGGAGAGGAAAATGCAGGATTACACACAATACCATTTGCAATAGGATATGGAAGAAAAAAAAAATTAGTATGCTTCCATCACGATATTTCTCAAAGCCCATTAAAGAATCATCATCAGAAATTAACGCATTACAGCTCTATTTCAAGGATGGTGAAAAACACCAACTTGAATCACGAAAAGCACCAAAATAAAAAGCTGTCTTGATTCTATAACTATTTGTGAATTTTAGAACAGTCAAGATAAGAATGTCAAATAAAAAATAGCAAAGTTCCCAAACAATGGTATACAAACCAACATCCGCATTTCCCCATTCGCTTGTAGAAGATTATCATTCAACTCTTCCCCAAAATGTGGTATGAAGACCATTGGTTTTTAGGAGATATTATTAGATTGTACTGTACTATGGTCACATGGTGCATCCAAAACGTGTTATAATATGGGTGGATGACATGGTTGATATTCCCCATTTTAGAGTATATTTTCATTTAATATCCACTCAGATTATGATAAATGAACGAGAGACACCACATGGCCATGATAAGGTATCATTTAATAATGACTCATGTTTGAGGCCAAATGCCAACCTTGCTCATTTCACATACTCATATTTCCAAATCAGTTAGATGCCTTTAAGAAAAGAAATGAAATGGAATCAATAGCTGCCCTATTTGCGGCATGCTCAAAACATGCTTCAATCACGGAGATGAATTGTGCATTTACATCATTTGAGTCCATGATCTAGATTACTTAGCTATACCAGTCAAAACACAACCGCAAAATTCACTACAATAATTTCCACAGGTTCATATTTTAAATCCTGTATCAGATAATAAGCTTTCTAATCCTTCCAAATCCCAAACACCCCTTTCTATACTTGATAAACTGTAAGATCAATGGAGCAACTATATTTCAATGCTCCATCTTATGGTCATAATAAAGATATCAAAACAGCCAAGAATTGTGGGTCTCACCTTCAACTACAGTTCATTATATTTTTAGCTTTGGAGTAACAAACACATATACAAAAAGATCAGACTAAAGCACCAGAAAGTAAGCCACAAAAGAAATAAAGAAACAAGAAAATCGTATTTAACTCTCTAAAATATTATTAAATGAGTAACAAGATATCCATCATGAACAAAACCTTTTTTTTTTTTCTTTTTTAGAAGAAACTGATAATTTAAATAAAAACTAAAAGGAACAAAATGGTGAACCCTGAAATACTCATTGATGACAACATTCCTGATATCATTTTGACAACCATATCAAATATAGCAAACCATGGTAAAGTCAACTTGGCACCAAACTTATTCATCAATTTTTAATACAGAGGTATAAAGGTACTAAAGCCTAGTTGGGCCTCCCCTTTATGAATCTGGATGGAAGTTAAGGTTAGGGATGTCCGAAACTACGTTTTCAGTGCATATTATTCTGTGAACCATAATAACATTCTGCTTCTGCATTTCCTTATTCTATCATTGAAAATTCTCAACATACATCTTTTCAGCAAAGACTTTAAGAAATTTAAATACCTTAGAGTCTCCAGGTTCTTGAAATGGCCTAAAAGAAACAACAAGGGAAAGATCCCTTTGACAAAAAACAAAAAACTATATTAGATGAACAAGTTAAGGCCAATGTTTAAATGGTAAAACTGCGTACGTTTATATTACCTTAAAATCAAAATATATTTCCAGTACAATTGCCGAGATATATGACATGCAGGTTCCCAGATAACGAACACAATTTGCAATAACACAAATTGACAAACTACAGCCTAAAAAAATGCCAACTTGAATCATGAAAAAGAGCCAGATAATCATTCGAAACTGTCTACATTCATGTCAAGAAAATTTTCAAAGAAATAATCAAATGGTGATCATAAAAAATTGCAAACTACAGCTCTGTTTCAAGAACAGGGCTGAAAAAATGCCAACTTGAATCATGAAAGGCACCAAAATAATCATTAGAAACGGTCTGGATTCTAAACTCATCTGTGAAATTTCGAGCAGCCACCATCCGCCTGGTGGAATCAACAATAGCCGAGTTCTTAAACTCAGAGAGATGCTGCTCATATGTCTCAAAGCTATTCCCAAACAATACAATACAATTCAACAGCCGCACTTCCCAATTCGCTTGTAGAAGATTATCATATAACTCTGCCTCACAATGTGGCATGAAGAACATCGTCGGCTTTTGAACCTGACGCCGACCTTGCTCATTTACAGAAAGCACAGAGCAACCAAGAGCTTCCAAAACTCGAGATTCTGTGGCGGAAAGAACAGGATCAAACACCTCTATATCCCCAATCCAGCTGAGCTTTCTCTTCAGCAAGATCGCAAGGCTCAACTGCAATCGAGGTGAGTCATAGGTTTCGATGCTTCCTATTCCATATATCACCATGTTCATCTTCAACTCAGAGCTCAAAACCCTAAGGAAGCAATTCATCAAATCTGAAGTTTGGATCTGACCCATAAAATTGAGAAAGAATTGAGACATCTCCAATTTCTTCATGTAGATCTGCATCTTCTGAATCAATTTTGACTCTCGGGAAAAGTTGATTTCAAAATCGGTTGGAGTCCACGGCTGTTGTTGCTTCTGTGGAAGGGTTTTCGTTTTTGGTGGATTTCTTCTTTGTGTGCCCCTTCGAGAAGAAACAACCGTCCACTCTCCATTTGAAGCATAATTTGAAGCCGTGAGGGCCTTTGCAGAAGCTGCCATTGCAACACAAAAATTGAGGTATGCAATACGCAGCTGCCACTTTAACTTCAGACTCCTTCCAAGGACGGGAGGGTAATATAGGAGTCCAAACCTCAAACAGAACTGATCCGGATAGTTTAGAAGACTGAGGATTAATCTGTGGTTTGATTTAGGTTTTTTTTTTTTTTTTGATACAACAAAGAAAATGAACTAAGAAAGGGAGTCACCCCGAGAGCAACCACAACCAAATAAATCAAACCTCCAAGAACTAGGGGCTCGGCGGAAGAGCCCTATTCCACCTAGAATCCGAAATCTCTGAGAGCCCAAGCTTTGCCAACGAGTCAGCAACAAAATTGGCTTCATGGAACACATGGGAGAACCGAATGTCTTGAAACTTATTTTTCCACAATTTGGAGTCAGACACAATTCTTGCAATTCTCCAAGGAGGTTCAAGGTTCCTATATATAGCATCAATAATAACTTTAGAATCTCCTTCTACAAGTAGCTTGTGACAACCAAGCTCAAAAGCAACCTTAAGACCCTCTAATAAGGCCAAACCTTTTGCCACCAGTTTATTTGTATGCCCAATATTTTTTGCCCCAGCCAGTAATGGAAGCCCTACATTATCTCTAATTATAAACCCTGCCAGCGCAGATTGGTCACCATTCACAGAGGCATCAAAATTCAATTTACACCAACCAACATCAGGGGGAGCCCATTTGATGATCTCAGAGGTAGAAGAGTTCAAACTCATAGGAGAGTTGGTATTGAAGTAATTCTCCCCAATAAGACGAGCCACGTTAATCACTCTAGCAGGGTAAGGAGACACATCATAAAAGATGGCCTTATTACGTGCATCCCAAATATGCCAGTAGATCAACAAACACCTACTAAGAGGAGACAAACTTAACTTATCATTAGATTGAAGTGAAGATAGCCAAAGGAGCATGTCACCACCAGGGGGTCTATAACTAACATGAACAGAATTCCAAACTTGTTGTGCAAATGAGCAATCCCAAAAAAGATGATCCAGAGACTCGTCATTTTCACCACAAATACCACAGGCTTGGTCTATATCCTGAAAGATATGATGAAGTCTTTCTCTAGTATTAAGATGCCTCCTGAGTAGAATCCAACTGAAGAGTTTGACTTTTGGAGGATTTTAAAGTTCCCACAAACATTTCAGTAACTTCGCTTGGGGATGAGAAGGTATGCCCTCCTCTAGGAACTGGACAACAAACTTGATAGAAAATTTGCCTTTAGGATTAGGAGCCCATATCATTTTGCCCCTTACATTACTTCCCTCGACCGGAATTGGAATGGCTTTAATAACATGTACAACGTCCTCAGCTACAAGATTTCTCAGAGCTTTCAGATTCCATTAGTGATTCAAGATAACTTTATCCACCGATAAAGATCAATCAATCGAGCTCAACTAATCAGGATGAAGAAGATTAACAATAGGAAATGGGAAAGCCCAGTTATCAGCCCAAAAGCTGATAGCCTTGCCATCACCAACAATCCAGGGCATCCTCTTATAGACAAGCTTCTTTGCATCCAAGATGCCCTTCTAGGCCATAGAATGATTGACTTGCTTAGTGCATAGAAACATTGGCTGGTGTCTCAAGTATTTTGCTCTCATTATCTTAGCCCACCTGTTGTGTTTATCAGTACGAATAATCCAACCCAGTTTTGCAAGAGCCGCCTTGTTAAAGACTTCCACTGATCTAATTCCAAGTTCACCCCTATCCACATGAGAATAAACATCTCTCCAAGCAACAGGGGAGGCTCGAGTGTGACCACCCCAAAAGAACTTCATGCACTCTTTATTAATTTCTTTTGACAATTTCTTAGGACAAGGAAAACAAGAAAGGACATGATTAGGCACACTAAAAACACTAGAGTTCAGTAAAGTAAGCTTCCTTGCACGAGATAGAGTGTTACTTTTCCAACCAGCTAATTTACTTTGGATCTTTATTAATAACTCTCTAGCATTTACTGGATCTTTCCAAAAGACAATATTATGAACACCCAGATACTTTCCAATTGTAGCTATGTGTTGAATTTTTAAAATATAGGAGATATTCGATTTTACCTGAGTAGTGGTTTAATTTAGGTTTGGATCCAACCAATCTGGTTGGTTTAAAAAAATTGATGGTTTAATTTGTGTAAGGACCCTTCCTGAATTTCCCCTCGAAATCCGAGAAGAACCCTACTCCCGTCTGACAGCCTTTTACCACAAAATTTCATATCATGAATACCCTTTATCCTTAGAAATATTAAATAAATCTTACAAGGGTTCCGACAGAACCTTCTCTGTACTTTACTGACTACACTTACCTGTCAGACGCAGGATAGCTTACAAGTCACTGCCGAAACCTCGGAACAGTGGTGGCCCGAAAAGGTAACCTCAGAGACTTGTTTCACGCCCCAGCCTCTCGATTGAGCAACCGCACCGGTGGCTAGCCGGCTTGGTCATGTCAGGATAAGAGCCAATGCTTCACCACATATCACAATGTGAGAACCCCTAATCATGATTCAAAGTTTATAGTCCTCTGCTAACAAACTCTGATACTAAATGTCCATAGGTCAGACACTGCTAAAGCCTCTACTGTAATAGCATAAGACAACTGACTTATCAGCCTCTTGTGAATCGTCAATAACTCATCAATATGGGTCACCGCCCACACCAACCCACTGACCTGGATGACGAAGGTACCCGACTTGGTTGAATTGAGTCTCACTAACTTATCCCGAGTCGTACTCGATATCCCTGCTCCTCTAGAGCACCCCGAGTGGTAACTCGATATCTCTGCTCCTCTAGAGCACCCCAAGTGGTAACTCGATATCCCTGCTCCTCTAGAGCACCCCGAGTGGTAACTCGATATCCCTGCTCCTCCAGTGCACACCTAGTGGTAATTCGATATCTCTGCTCCTCTAGAGCATACCTTAGACCTCAACGATTTGACGGAGAAAGATCCCTCGAATGCCTACATCGGAGAACCCCTCAACGATCTGGCGGTGACGTACCCTCTAATGCCAGTCAGAAAACCCTCAACAATGTAGCGAAGAAAGACATCCTCCATGACAATCATCGGAGAACCCCGTGGTATAACATAATACCTAGAAGTACGCAACCCATGCAATCCCGGAAACCTAATCCGTTCACAATGCAACTAAAATACCAAATCAAGGAAGATCTAGCCCCAAGGAACTCTTGACATATTAATGACCCAACTCCCTTGACCTCCCGAGTCCAAAACCCGCTTCATGGTCAAGCATTACCGCTGGGATTATCCAAACGGGGCTCTAAATGAACTCCTACGGCCTCAAAACTGCCAAAATCCGATCCGGAATGTCCCAAAACCCTAGCCATGAGTCACCGTGACCCCGAAATCGATCCCACGCTCCGGTAGAAGGCCGGACCACTCGCCACGCGCCCTTACGAACCACCATGGGCCCCCACGCACCGGTATTGTTCACGGCGAAATATTCCGTCGACCCTAACGGAATATTCCGGCAAACCTGACAGAATCTCCTAACGGAATCGAAATATTTCATCCAGACTAACGGCGTTAAGGTTCTGTCCAACTCCGTTAACTGTTGACGGAATATGCCGACACCATTAAGTCAACTGACTGCTGACTGTGTGACCAGGTGGCACCCACGTGGCTCCACATGGCTGCCACGTGGCTACCATGTGGCATCCACGTGGCATGCCACGTCAGCACCGTCTGACCGACCCAGTCGCCGGTGTCTCACCTGAGAAGACGGCTGCGCTGCCATCCGTCGCTATCCGCCGTCATTGGAGTCTCGCTGGAATATCGCCGGAGAAGACGACTGAGCAGCCGTGCGCCGCCGTCCGCTATCGTCAGAAAACCCCATTTTCGGCCGACCTTGAGTTTTTCCTAACTTCTTCAAAACTCAACCGTTTTTTACAAAATTTACGTCTAAATCTATCTACTCGAACCCAAGAACTCAAATATGACCTCAAAACACTAAACCCGTACATGTGCTGGCCGAAAAATCGATCGGAACTTCCGATTTTTCTTTTCCTCAGCTCGGTTTCTCCCGCGGTTGCCTCCGTCGATGGTTGGTACGTTCGTGATCGTGAGAAGGAGGAGATTTCGATTTGCTGAACTGGATTGGAAGACTTGGCCTTGAATCAAAGTTCAATTTCATGGGTTTTGAGTTTTGGGTCGCATGGGTTCGGGGTAGTTCTGAGAGTGTGTGTGTGTCCCCCAGATCAGATCAAATTAGGGGTTAAAAATATCTACCCATTGCCAAATTACCAAAATGCCCCTAACATACTAGACTCGCAACTTTCACACACGACCTCCGTTTTCCGCGTGCTGCATGTCTACGAACTCGTGAGTTCGAGACTTACGCAACGGTACCCGAAACAGAGCCAAAAGTGTCTCGAAACAAAAATTGACTTTCATGCCCCTTAACAACCAAGGGTAAAATTGTCTTTTTGCAAAATAAACTTACGAGAATTCAATAATTACATTTATGGGTTGTTACAATTTGTGATTCGATTTAGGTTTGGATACATAAGGTGTGATTCATAACACATATTAACACATATGAAATCGATAGTTTAATATGTGATTTGTAACATATATTTTCACAAATAATTGGAGAGTTTTTTGAAATAATAGAATTATAAAGATTTATGATATTTATAATTTTTTACCAAATTAATAACAAAATTATATAGAGTTACGTGAACAAATTTTACAGATGTATAGTTTTATATAATGTGATTGAGTTTTGTAGAATATCATATTAAGTTATATAATTTGATGGATATTTTTTTGAAGAATTTTATAAATCAAATTATAATTATTTTTTACTAAAAATTGTCTCACTAAATTAAAATAAAATAATATATCTAATACTATAATTACAAAAAATTAAAATTTTTAATGATTAATGACATTGAGAGGCTAGGGTCGCTAGGCATCATGCATGCCATAAATATTTTTTTTCATTTTATTAATCTTTTTTTATGTTTTTTTTCTTTAACAATAAATAAATTAATGTAAAGTTTATATTATTTAATTAAATATAATTCATTTAGAGAATAATATATGATACTAGATATCGGGAGGAGATTTGAATTTTATTGAGTTTATTGAAAAATATAAAAACCACCAAATCATATTTTTTAAGCATTGTATAAAATATGTAGAAATCCGAAGATGAGAGACTAGAAAAATCATAAATTTTGGTAAAACATAATTTACACTAAAATATTTATCAAACTATATACAACTTTATCATTTAATGAAGTCTACAATATTCATTGATGTTTTTAATGAAATAATATGATTAATTTGAGGTATTTATTAATGACATATAAATCTCTATAAAAATATAAATTGAATATTCCTAAATTTTTACCAACTCTTTAAATTCTATAAAAATCTGAATTGTATATCAAAAAATTCGAAAATCTTGAGTTAATTTATAATTTAGGCATTATCTGACTCAACTCAAACCACACGAAACCTATTGTAAGTGTTTTTTTTGGAGCTAAAAATAAGAGAGCATAGCAAATGCAGAAAGGAATTCACGTGAGCCCAATATGCAGAGTCCATCAAAATAAAGGACATGGCCATTTAAACCCATGTAGCCCATCATACGCAAACAACGAAACAAAGAAACAAAGCTGTTTTGGTTAGCTACAGCCGAAGGAGGAGACTGGAGAACAGGAGAGGGAGGAAGAAAGTACAGGTAGGAAGAGAGAGCAAAAGTTGTCCTGAGATCTGAAGGTAAGCCTTGCTTATTATTATTATTCATTCCCTCGATTTGTGGTGCTAGCTAGGGTTCCTAATTGTCGCAATTTTCAATATTTTCAAACTGCTTTTATGTGCTATAAACAAATACTATGCCAAGCAAAATTTTCCTTTGTTTATTATTTTTCAATTTCAGTCAGCCTTTGTCCTCAATAGTGGTTTCGAACGGAACGGAGTCGTCTCCATTTTCCGTTGAAATTCTAGGCATTGATTTTGTGCCCTGAGTTTTATTGCTGTAAAAGTAATTTACTAGGGGCCAATTACGATTATCTGATTATTTCTTTCAATTTTTTTTCCGTATGATTTCAGCTTGATTTCGTTCAGGTCTCAATTGTTCTATTTTGAAATTCTTATTAAGGATTATAGTTGGTTGAATTAGAATTTAGTCTTAGTTTTAAGTAATTTAGCTTTTCAATTAGGATTTTTTAAGTAATTTAGCTTTTCAATTAGGATTTTTATGTGAAGCAAAATGGGTAAGTAACGCTTCGTTGCCTATGATTTAGCATTTTGATTATTCAAGATTTGGTTGAATTTGTATTGATAATATGTATGTGAGCTGATGGTTTCTTCTGAGAGTATTGTGTATTGAGACTTTTTGGAAAGGAAGTTGGTTATTCCGGTTGTGACTTGTGAAAGGGAGGCCAACAAGGTCAAAGTCATGGGAATTGTAGGTTCTTGGTTCATCATGGGCATAACTGTATGTGTCTGTTTGTGAATTATATTACAGGAAGGTATTCAAATTCCGAACGATACCATCATCCAGAGCTTTGTCGAGTTTTGCTTGCATGCAAGAAAGAAATGGATCCCAGTCGCTATGGTCTTCAGCAAGGATGGGATAATAACAGCGTAATTGTGGTTTCCTCCTTAATAAATCACCTATATGGGATGAATGATCATAAATACAAGAATTTATTAGGGCCCAATCTGACCATTTTTTTGGGAGAAAAATGAGAGAAAGCCGTGGGGCAATGAGGATATGGACTGACTGGATTTGCCTAACGTCATATCATCATTGATCTGTTGCTGACATTACCTTATTCTCTTGAATCCACAGGCTCTGGAGGGGTATGCTGCAGTCCACGAGCCCAACTTTCGGTGAGTGCTTGTGAATGTTGCTTTTCATCATGACTATGGTGATTTAGAGCTCATTGAGATTTACATTTTAGTTCCATTCCTTATATTTTTTAAATGATTGTGTAACAATATCTATCATTGTCATCGTCTTAAACTCCGAATATTTCCTTTAATTTTGTGTTGTATCTTTTTAATTGGGTGCTTTGTATTATATATATATATATCTTTCCTTCCATCCCATTATAATTTTTTTTGGCAGGGTCGGTGATTCATATGATGAGAGGAGGTTTATAGATGAAAGATACTCAAGGGACAATGTCTATCCAAGAAATGCTTTCCACCGTGATGTTCTGGATAGGGATAACTATCCACCACAACCTCATGCTGTTGGCATGTGGCCACATTCAAGAAGGAGAAGTTATGAAGAACTTCCCATTGATAGGGAACCTAGGCGACACGAGAAACAGTACATTGATTCATATAATGAGATGGATAACTTTCTTGATCATGAAATCGATACATTTCCAGAATTTGATAAATTTCGGGATAGCTATCGCAGTGTTGACAGCTATCATGATCCTGGATTTGACAGAATTTCAAGGCTTGGTGGACGTGATCGTGATGATTATGCATATGATGATTTTGACTATAGGTCCCGTTCTACCCATCACAACAGGGAGGACAGTCGTGAAAGGGATTATGACTATGGTCGACACAGCTATGATTCTGATTATGACAGAGGTAGTAGGAGAGATGGTAATTGGAGGCGTCGTGGATCACGTGAATCTCGCGATCGATATCGTGACAAGAAATGTTTGAGCAGGGAAAGAGAACAGAGTCCACATAGAAGGCATGAGCGCTCCCATTCTCGGTCCATTTCACGCGGGCATGATGAGCGCGCTAGATCAAGGTCCCCTAGAGGTCGTAGCCATGGGCGAAGTCATCGAGAGGACAGCTATGATGATGGACGGCATGAGAGAACTGATAAGCGAAGAGACCGTGATGAAAAACGCCATAGAGAGCATTTTTCTGTGGTATGTTTTGGTGTCCTTTTGTGCCAAACAAAATTGTCTGGATGCTTGATGACTTACTAAGTATGGTGCTCTTTTTATAGGCTCCATCTGCAACTATTGTTGTGAAGGGTCTTTCACAGAAGACGACTGAGGAAGATCTATACCAGATTCTTGTAAATTTCTTTTGATGTTTATGTTATGAATTTTACATTTCTACCTCTCTCTACTTTCTTGATAACCTTGAAATTGTATACGTATCAGGCTGAATGGGGACCTCTTCGACATGTCCGTGTGATCAAAGAACGTAATTCTGGCATTTCTCGGGGATTTGCTTTTATCGATTTTCCTTCTGTGGTATGTATTTTTTATCAATAAATGTTATACATTTGATTCAAGTGAATAATTCATAATGGAGTTTATGATTGTTGAACAGGGAGCAGCATGTGCTATGATGGATAAGATTGGGGATGATGGACTTGTGGTGGATGGAAGGAAGCTTTTTTTTGAGTACAGGTGTATTTTCTATCCCCATCCGTAATTCATATTTTCTTGGTTAAGTGTTAATATAATATCACCAAAAACTGGTGATTGAATGTGTGTGTATGTATATATATATGTATATATATCTATGTATATACATATATATATACATAAAGAAAGAGGAGAAGAAAGAGAATTTATTGGATATACAACTCAGAATGTATACAGATATCCTGTCTACTTCTTATCTCAACTCTCCTCTTTCCCTCTTTCCCTCTTCCTGAAATTCTCTTTCTTCTCTGCTTTCTTTATGTACCCACTGAAAAATGGGTATCTAGTTAACCAGACACATTTTTCTTCCATTGGGACCCACCAAAGAAATACGAAATTCACTCAATAGACCACTTGAAATTCATCTTGCAAAATAACAGATTACTGGAATTTTAAGTGTCTTTTTTATGTGAGTGCTCATTGTGTTGATGTTACTAAACGACATCTTGGATGGTGTGCATAGTTGATGTACAAATAAAGGACATCTTGTATGGTGTGCTGATACTTAATGTCTGAATAAAAAAATGATTTTTTTTTCTTTGTATCAAATGTATTGTCAGGCGTCAGATATAATATTCGAAGTTGAAATTGTGGTTTTGTTTGTGTGCCGGAAACGGGACCCATATTGTTGTGCTGCATGTGTACTTATTTCCATTTTGAATTGTGTTTTGTTGCAGTAGTAAGCCGACTGGGGGGGCAGGTGGATCTTTTGGTCAGGAGAATGCCGTGAAATCAGGCCATAATAGCCGTAAAAGTATCACAGTGCCATCTGATTGGATGTGCATTAGTTGTGAATATGTTAATTTTGCACGGCGAACATCCTGCTTTCAGGTATATAATTTTATTTAACATTACAAGGTATTCATTTCTTTTTGTCTTGTTTTTGTTTTGATTAATTCTTATTCTTTCCAACCCTCCATGGTGTAATATTAATATGTATTTGCATTCTAACAACGTTATTGTTAAGTGCTAAGTGCTAAATGCACACAGACAATGTGCCTCTTAGCAACTCTTGGAAGAACAGTTGCACTTATTTGCTTGAAAATTTTCCATTATATGTTTTAAGTTGGTTTTGTTAAAGACCTTCTGTGCAAGCGCACTATTTCTTCAACTGCTTTAATGACATTTAGTTATTTTAATACGTGCTTTATCTGGTGAGTTGGTGGAGTTACTGAGAACTTCAGTTCTACTATACTTGTATGAAGGGTGCTTCGGGAGTGAAATGTTTTCTTGTCCTAGAAATATATAATTGCAGTATTGTTGAATAGAAAAGTTTTATTGTTTTATAAATTTCAAAGAAGTTTTCAGCATGCAGAACCATATGTGACTTGGTGTATTTGTTCTCAAGAATAATTTATGTAAGTTAATGCTAAAAAATCATGTAAGTTAGTGAATCTCTATTTTGATCCCATGTTGCAGTGCAATAATGCACGAACTGAGGATGCTCCTGCAGCAGACATTTCCTTATCCAATCAAATGGCTTCAGGAAAGAAAGGATCTGAAGCAGGTTGGTGTGCCTTGTTGCTTTTAGCTGGAATAGTTGGGTATTATTTGTTATGAACTTGGCTGAGTATATATGTGATTAGGTCCTACTCATGTTTTGGTTGTTCGTGGACTTGATGAAAATGCCGATGAGGAAATGCTGCGCTATGAATTTTCCAAACATGCTGCAATTAAGGTACAAATGCTGAAAACTTGATTCCTTTCATTTTAAGTTAAAATAGACACAATTTATATCCTATGTAGAATGTGCATGAGATATTGATATTATCTTGCAGGATCTCCGTCTTGTTAGAGACAAATTTACTCATGTTTCAAGGGGATTTGCGTTTGTACATTTCCATTCGGTATGTCTACTTTTTGAGTTTTTATTTTTCTTTTCAGTGATTGAGTTGGTTAAATATTGCAATTCAATTGCTTTTTCCATTCTTCTGGTGTTTTTATATTCCAAGCATGGCCTTAATGTTCTGATACGAATATGAAGACAGAGTTAAGTCATCTAATGCTGGGGACAGGAAAGGATGAGCTGCTAAAATTACGAGAATTATAGATATAACGGATACTGTTCGTATCCCAACTTATGTTTACAGAACATAATGTACAAAATTAATCTGCCAAATGTACATGTTCAGAACTTATTAGAATTATAGTATAAAGGAAACTGCTACTTATCCCAGCCCAGCTTACATTTACAGAACATAATGTACAAAATTAATCTGCCAAATGTACACGTTCAGAACTTATAAGTAGTCATCATGGCTTAACTTTTAAATTTGTAGGTTCATTGTATCCTTGTTTCCATATAAGCTCCTTTCCTTTCCATTAGGGAAAATGATGTCTGAAATTATTATTTTCTGGTTATGTGAGGAAATGTGGTGCGACTAGGTTTATGTCTGTATCTTTCCAAGCAAAAAAAAAAGCGATTTTGACTGGGATTTTTTTTTTTCATTGGATGTATATTTTAGTTTATGGGCTCATTTTGCTGGAGTCTTCAAATACTGAATCAAATAAGTTAAAATGATGTTTGTATAAATGTTATGCCATTTGAATTCATCTAACCTGATTGATGAAATTGATTTTCTAGATGATTGATGCGGTTTTCTATCTATAATTAAATACAGAAGGCATAAACCAAAACCATCTAATTCAATCTGTTATTGTACATGTCATCTTTCTGGTTTGCAAGATGTGTGATATGATTGCATCTTTCATCTAAAAAACCGCACCCCTGCTTACCCAATTCTTTTGATCTGAGGTTTAACATGTCTGCATGTCCACATGCTCATATCCTCTATCCTTGAGTCTTTAATATTTTTTGTAAGTTTTTTCCCCTAGGCATACGGGAGGTCGTAGTCGGGTAAGTTGGAGGCATGATGCATCTTGCATTAAACATACTTCTTTCATTTAAGTCTTATGAAGAGTGATACATCTTGCTCATATCCTCTAGCCTTGAGTCTTCATAGTTTTGGTAAGTTTTTTCCCTAAGCTTAGGTGAGGTTGTAGTGGGGTAAGTTGGAGGCGTGATACATCTTGCAGTAAACATACTTCTTTCATTTAAGTCTTATGAAGAGTGAGGAAAAATAACAGAGGATTTTTAATACATCGAATGCCTTGGGAAATTCCCTCACAGGTTTTCTCTCCTCTTTAGTAATTCTATACTTGATATTTCATTCCAATCAACACTTAATTTCTCAAAGGGATTAAATCCTTTACCTCTCGGGTAAATAGTGGTAGTGGACAAACATAAAAAAATGGGCCCTCGAGTGTCAAGGCAGAAGAGAGCTTGATTGCACGACCCACCTCTTTATCAAGAAATCGAGGAAGCTATCCAAGGTTATTCATTAGCTTTTTAGTATATAAAGCTGCATGAACGCGTGTATTCACTTCCTTTCTGCTAATGTCAGAAATTTGTCATGCTTGGTTAAAGTTTGTGGAAATAGTAAGCTTTGTTGCAATTTTGCTTTTTAGTGTCCCAGAAGGAGAATCATAACAACTTCCTTAAAGATTCCTTAGTTGTAAAAGCTTGGTTTATTTATTATTATATTAGTATTATCTTTCACAGATATGTTTGGTTGCACGTCGTTTGTGTTGAAGGGTGACAGAGTTTGGAGACTACTTATGAGCTATGAAGTAGAGTCTCGGAACTCTTTCACCCCTGATGGACTTTGTTCTTCTTGTCCTTCGTTGTTCCAGTTTGGGATGATCAGAAACAAAGATTACAGCGTAGTCTTTCTTTTCAAAAATTATTTTGATTTAACCTGCAACCCTATGATTTTCAGGTGGGAGATGCTACGAAAGCTCTTGAAGCAACAAATGGAACAACACTTGAGAGGAATGGGCAAATTTTGAGAGTAGCATATGCAAAGAGCGTTCTTGGTCCAGGATCTTCACAGTCAAGCAGCCTGGCAGCTGCTGCAATTGAGGCAGCCACCTTTGCCCAACAGGTTTTCTTTTCTTTTTGTTGGAATATGAATTCTAACAAACAATTTAATTATTTTTTCGTATCACATGATTGTGTAACTTTTGAAGAATAATGGAAAGCTGACATTTATATGAAAGAAAAATGCTTTTATTCATATATACTGTAAACATATATCATCACGAAATATAACTCTAGAGAACTGATTGACAATTGTAGTACCACCAGTACAAGGAGAGCGATGCTATGACTTTCTGAGAAACTGATCTAAAGAAGAGTAGCTAGCAAGTCCCTCCAAAATTTTATATGAAGTATTTTAAGAATCGTTGTGATCTGTTTTCTTGGAAATTAGTCAATATGAAAGCTTTATTCTCTGCTACTCAACCAGTATGTATTTTTCATATATACTTCTCTATTGGGGTGGGCATTTTTCCAGAGTAGGGCGGTCAACTGACCAAGGCAGCTCTGTTTTCTATCTTAATTCAAGTTGAATTGGTTCACTACCCATTCAACCCTATGAAAACAAGTTCAGTGTCAGACTGAGTAGTATTCAGACTGAAAAATCTATGTGAACAACTTGTATTTGTTAAAAGTATAAAAAAATATACTTGAGATCAGTCACATCAATTCCTCACTCTATTATCCAATTTCAGCTTCCATAATTATAGTCAACTGTCTGTTCTTTTCGCTTTCTTATGTCACTGTATTTTACTGAATCTTATGCTCTTTATTGTTTGTTATTGTTTTTCTAGTATGATTCTATTGGTTGGGCACCAAAAGAATATAATCCAGATGACAAACCATCCACTGGAGGGAAGGAGCAAAGTGGAGGGGAGATGGCTATAAAACAAGATAGTTTGGCTCCACAATCTAGTTTTGTGTGGGATGAGGCATCTGGTTATTACTATGATGCAGCTTCTGGGTTCTACTATGATTCAAATACAGGTTCTTAGCTGTATTTCATGTTTTCTTTGTTCAATTCCATGGTGTGAACTGTTTTGCACATAATAATAGTCTCTCTCTCTCTCTCTCTCTCACACACACACACACGTGCGCACCTGGCCACATGCATGCATGCTTTAATCCATGTATCTTACATACACTTTTCATTGTAGGTCTTTACTATGACGGAAACAACGGGATTTGGTATTCATATGATCAGCAAACTCTACAATACATCCCTTGCACTGATCAGAATGATAACAAAACATCTGCTAATCAATCTGAGCTTTCCAAGGCTTCAGATGGTTCAAGTAATAAAAAAGTAGTGATCTCTGCACCAGCTACAACATCAATTGAGAAGGCTGCATCAGTACCTGATGCTGTTCAGGCTGCTGCAATAGCTGCAGAGAAAAAGGAAAAGGAAAAGGCAAAAGAGATCAAACTGGCTTCAAAGAGCAGTATTTTGGCTAACAAGAAAAAAATGAGTAATGTGTTGACCATGTGGAAGCAGAGGAGTCATGAAGGGCAAACAACCCGTGTAGCTCTGGATGAAAACCAGCCATCTGTATCAGCTGATGATAAACCAATTCATTCTACAAAGAGCAAGTTTAAAATTGATGGGACACCCACAAAGGATCACTCTACATCCAATTCAGGGGTTAGTACAACTGTTTCTGCCGCAGAGATGGTTGGTCTGGAGTCTGCAGTTATGCCAAGGCCTGTAAGCAACAGTATAGGGGGTACACTGAGGGGAGTCATAAGAGGCTCTGGAAGAGGTATGGTGAAATCAGATGCCTCGTTTTCAGGATCACCTGGTGGAGTTTCCTCACCTTTAACTTCTGCTGCATGCATGGTCGGTTCATCTGTATCAACAAATGCAGATAACCCCACAGTTTTGACACCCTTCAGAACAGAGGCATCTGCATTGGGTTCTTATGCGCCACCTGTGGCTTCTGGGAGTGGAAAGAGAAGATTTTCTGAAATGCCACTAGCGCCAGCTTCTGCTCCTAAAGAACTTCATACTCCATACCGTGATCGCGCGGCTGAGAGGAGGAGCTTGTATGGTTCGTCATCGTCATTTGGAGATGATATGTCCGACGTAGGTTTTGGGGATTCAAGTAAGCACTCTTAAAAAAATGTTTTTTATTGGGTTGCTTCTTATTTACTCTTGTTAAATCTCCTCTCTGATTCTACTGTCAAGATCGAGATTTTGCATCAAGGAAGGGTACTTTTGATTCAATGCCTTTCCCCCCTGGTGTTGGTGGAGGACGTGGGGCTGGAGATGCCAACATTGAAACTTACGAGGTGATTACAGGCGAAAAAGCAATTGATGAGAGCAATGTGGGCAACAAGATGCTTCGCAACATGGGCTGGCAAGAAGGCTCGGTATCATATCCTTCTTTTGCTCTTGAAAGATTATTGACTACTTTTTCTAGTTTACCTTTTAACTCGGCCTCAAGAAAGAAATCCCAATTTATGAAGGTGGAATTTAATTCTTCCCTCTTGTATGCGAAGAAATGTCACCAGCTTAACCACTAGCACTCTCACTGTTCACTATATTCCTTTGCTTGAACATTTTAAGAAGTCACCCTTGTCGAACCCTGAGGATTTGATTCTAGAAGTCGCTATTTGTTATATAGGTCAAAAAGTGATTTTGGTAAATGTTTATTTTTCTTAAAAATACAGTAGCATATGACATCATTCAAAAGAAAGAGGGAAAAAGAAAAGCATATGGTGCTAATAATCTCACCACCTTGGATTGGCTGTCTCACCGGCCCTGGTTAGTTGGTTCATGTGTACCCGATTTCTAACTGTGTTTTGGGGATTGTTTCTTCTTTTTGTTTTCTATCGTTCTGATCACAGGGTTTAGGAAGAGATGGAAGTGGAATGGTAGAACCGGTGCAGGCTCAGTCTGTGGAAAGAAGAGCAGGACTTGGGAGTCAGCAGAAGAAGTTAGATCGTGCACTGGAGGTGCAGGCTGGAGATAGTTACAAAACTCTCATTCACAAAAAGGCACTGGCCAGGTTCCGGGAGATGTCTTAAGACACCGGTAAAGGGAACACCTTTATTTTGATTTCTTTTTCTTCAACTAGATGGTTGATATTTTGAGCTACTTAGGGTTGTGTGATTGGGAGCAGTTGTAGAGCAAGTAGTGATATATATATATATATATATATATATATATATATATATATATTTATATTGTTGCTCTTTCAAAGGTCTTTTGGGTCTTTGTAAAAACTACCTTTCCATCATTAAACAATTTTCAATTTTTTTGGGTCGCAGTAGATTTTCCAAGTGTTTCATTGGCTCTCCGACATATTTTACAGTCCTCTTGAATTACTAGTCTTGGTTGAAAACCTTCTCTAATAAACTTACAGGGTTAATACTTGACTTGGCCCCTGAGTTATACACCATGCGGCCAATTTGGTCCTTCAACTCTCTTACCTTCATTCATTAGTCCTCCAACTCGAACACCGAACAATTGGGTCCTTCTCCGTGTATTCTGTTAACTTAGCTGTTAGTTTGAAGGGTAAATGGGTCAATCAATTCATATTTCATTAATTTGCTTTAAACTATGTAAGCAAATTAAATAAAATTAAAAATTAAAAGAAAATGGAAAAAAGAAAAAAAAAAGTAATAATAACAAGCAGAACCTCGTCTCTTCCTCCCTGAAACATCACAGCTATCGCCACCCAGTCACCATCACCATCTTCCTTCTTTTCTCCCTAGGTGGAAGAGAAGGAAGACGGTACAAGATTGACAACCGTACAAGATATTGATCTTCCAACACCAAGCATATTGCACTGGAGTTCTTCAACTAGTCGCAACAAGAGCTTCCAAAGGTTGAAGTAAAGTCATTTTGTTCGTAAGACAACCTCGTAGATCTCCTCACAAAGTTACTGCCAAAGTCTACATTCCAACATGTCCGAGGTATTGATTTACATAGACTGTCTGATTTGCTTAGCATGTAGTTTTCAGGGAACTCAATTTTTGGGGGAATACCCTGAGGTATACTCAATTGAACATCGTTTACTCTTTTGTACTTAGTCTTGGGTTATTTTGTGCCACTGGGTTTTGTTACTTGACACAATTTAAAGGGGCATATCTTTCCTGCATAGGGAAGATGCCTTGATTCGCCATATATGCATTTGCTCATCTTTTTCCATCGACCATGGGTTTATCACATAGTTTATCGGGCAAGAGTTGTTGTAGCAACTTTAATGCATCATGCTCTCTTAGACATATTATCTGCTCATGATCCAAATAAGACGACGTCACATACTTATAAGATTCTGATGCAACAACTTCATACTTATGTGCATTTTACTCTTTTCTCCTTCATCCAGGGTTGTTTTTTTTCCCACAAGTTTTAAATTACCGGCCAAGATTTTAACCAGGCAACATTGAAGTGCATAGCAGAAGAAATACTATTTACAGAATAACCAAGGAGGAGTGTTGTAAAAACTTTATTAATGCTACTGTTCAATAAATAGTCATAAGTTTATACTTGTAATTGTACTAAACCCTAGTAAATGTTCATATTATAAATAGATGCCATGGTTATAATATTTTATATTTATATCCATCCATTTGAGGAATTCGATTCAATTCTAGTTTAATATTGAACATGTTTTACATAAAATCATTCATGTTCTTAATTTTTGTATCTTTCTCTCTTGTTGTTCCTGAAACTTTAGGAAAATATGGACCTCGTATTTTGGGCCATAGATGTTTCAATGAAGCAGAATTTGTAGGCAATGGATACTATGAGGAAAATCTGAAAATATTATTGGTAGAAGTATCTAATAATAAAATACTTTTGTATATGGGTTAGCACATTGTTGGAGTTCTGTTCCGAAGAATAGGTTCTTCTGCAACATGCGAAGCCTGCATCAGTACAATAATAGGCTTAGAGCTTTGTGAATCCTGGAGCTATAATTTGGATAGCTGGATGTGTTTTAAAATATTCAAATGCAAATTTTTTTGGTATAAGTCACCTAGATAACGGATTTTATGAGACAAATTATGATTCTTGTTATCTTTTCGAATTCATTAGAGTTCGAGAATTGTTCACCTGATTAAGTTCTAGAATTGTTCACCTGATTAAGTTTTATTACAAATTGAAAGCATAAATTATTTTCTTTATCACTAATCCTCGGATGTACTTTATACTCACGTTCTCACTAAACCTATTGGAAAAAACAAAGTATCTAACAATAATAATTGTAAAACTCAAATCTAACAAAACAACTCCCATATACAACACGCCCACCTCTTCTATAATAATTACGATTTAGAAGTTCTTTTACTCCAAAATCAATACACTTTTTACATTTGATAACCGAAAAATCACTAGTACATTCCACTAAACCATAAATTGAAATCTTATAAGATACTTATCGTTTTCCCTGAGCATAAAATGGTTCACGAACAATTCTAGAACTTAATCGGGTGAACAATTCTCAAACTCTAATGAATTCGAAAAGATAACAAGAATCATAATTTATCTTCAAGCTGTAAATTTCTGATTTTGCCCTCTATTTTGTTCCTTATTTTATTGTTTGTATAGTCTTCTGCCCAAAATACCCCTGATTTACTCTCAGTTTACAGATGCCTCTTTATTTGTTTGACACCTCGCCCGTGACTCAGTCTCACTTCGACACCTTGCTTTTCTTTCTGTAGTTTTTAGACACCTAAACGATTCAGTGTTTTCTTTCACCTGTTTTTTTTTTTTATCTTTGTTTGTTGGCTTATTAGTTAAAATGCAACAAAAACAAGCTAGCAAATCTCAAAATGCATCCAGAATTGAAATTTGCCTCAATTTGCACCAAGAACAATAACAACGTCGAAAACGTTGCACCATTTAACTGACGCCGTTAAAAATGCTTATGTGACAGTAATTTGATAAAATTTATATAGGCAATTAAGACATTTTGACCCAACTGAAATTAATTCAAGTTAATTTTATACTAAATATTTAAAAATATTAAAACTAAGAAATTTTTCCAAAACCCATCCCGACTGGCCGAGATCCCTTCTTCCGAATTCAGACCCTCCATCACTAGCCTCAGGCTTATGGATCTTCCAATCAAGGGCTCCGGCTGCGCCACAACATATTCGTGGCTACGATATCTCTGTTTTTTCCTCCGTAGCGACTTGGTGCGGGCAGGGATGTTGGGTCGCGACTCAGCTGGGCTGAGATGGAGCTTCCCAGAACCTAGAGATCTGCTCCTTCATCATCTATCACATGCAACATATCCCAATTGGAGAAAATTAGTTTGTTACACTATGTGACTAGTGTAAGATTAGAGCAATTGGACGCTCACTTCCATCGCTTGCCGGTTAGGTATTCCAATTCGATCGCTTTCCAAGATTGGATTTCTTTTAATGCCTGTTAGTAGGCTTTGGGTGTTAATTTTCTGTCTCGTAATGCCTGTTGGTAGGCTTTGGGTTTATCCCTTATTTGCTGGAGTTCTCAGCATCTTATGGAATGAAATTCATAATTTTCCCGAGATAATCAAGAATCTGAAATTTCAAAACAAAAAGATCAAGAAGCATTTCAAAATTGAAATGCAGGAAACAGGGATCACTTTCTAAAATACAAATCATACAAACGAGACTTGAGGCTTTATATGAACGCTGAAGCTCTGACCATGGAGAGCAGTCCCTTTTGCCCACCCATCGACCTTGGAAACCATAACCATGGAAACCGATCTCAAATCCAAGGTCAAATCCAATTTGGAGTCGTTTCTCAAAGCCAAGCAGTATTGTCACAGATTGGGTCGGGTTTGGAAACGGAGCTTTTTGCTATATGGGCCATCGGGTACCGGAAAGTCAAGCTTTGTGGCCGCCATGGCTAACTTTCTCAACTACGATGTGTACGATCTCGATCTATCGCGGGTCAAAGACGATTCAGAGCTGAAGACCCTTCTATTGCAAACGACGACCAAGTCTATGATTGTAATCGAGGATTTGGACTGATATCTCGCCGAAAAATCCACGGGTTTGACTTTTTTTGGGATATCGAATTTCATGGATGGGTTGTTGAATTCGTGCTGCGTAGAGGAGGGAGTGATGGTCTTCACGATGAATTCGAAGATGAGGAAGATGAAGAGGAAGAGGAGGAAGATAAGGAAGAAGATGGTCTTCATGGATGGGTTGTCGAATTTCATGATTTGTGGCGATGGATGAGGAAGAGGAAGAAGATGATGCACTGTGCATCAATTTGGTTGATTTAATTTGATTGAAATTATCCAACATACCCTTTAATTATTGTCACTTGACTGTCACATAAGCATTTTTAACGGCGTCAATTAAATAGTGCAACGTTTTCGACGTTGTTACTGTTCTTTGTGCAAATTGAGACAAATTTCAATTCTGGATGCATTTTGATATTCGCTATCTTGTTCTAGGTGCATTTTGACTAATATGCCTTGTTTGCTTCTTTGACTGAAGCAGTCCTCAGTCCTTCAGTTCTACGTGACCTCCGTTTCATTTTCTTCTCTACGCGACCTATGCTTCTTCTTTTTGTCATCTTGCTTTCGCGAAGAAGGAGATCTTTCGGGAAGAAGAAGATCTTTCGGGAGGAAGAAGGAGATCATCTGCAGATTCGTAGGTCAGTATTTTTGTCAGTTTATTCTATTATTTGATTGAGATGGATTTTGTGGATTGTTTATAAAGTTTTGCATGTTGATTTTTTGGAAGGATTGAGGAAGAAATTGTTATGTTGTGAAGAAATTTTCAGGTACAGTTCTCTTTTTGAATTTATTATAAATTTTCATTTATTATTTAAATTTCTTTTTGAATTTTTCAGCTTTTTTATGAATCTGTTGAAAGTTTTCAAGGTAATCATCTTCTTCCTTTCTTGGTTCTGACTCAAATTTTGTAATCACTGTAGCTATCATCTGCTGATTGTTTAATTTTTATGTGGGTTTTGTGAATTGAGTTTTGGGTTCATGAATTGACCTTCACGTTTGAGTTTTGGGGATAAAATTTCTGTGTTTTTTTTTCTACAGTTTTGGAAGAAGAAGAACCAAGGATTGGAGAAGGCTTTGATGGGTTTTGAAAATATGACTTTATTGGGTTTTTTCAAAGCTATTTTTAAAGTCGTGCATGTTTTTTTTTTGCAAGGATTGAAGAACGCAGTGTTCGGATTGAGTTCAATTGCGAGGTAAATTTTTTATTGTAAGAAATCAGTGTTGGGTTTTCAGAATTTGAGTTTATTGGGGTTTTTTTTTTTTTTTAAAGCTATTTGTAAACTCTTGAATGTTGATTTTTTCCCAGGATTGAAGAACACATTAGTGGGTGTGGTTCGAATTGTGAGATAAATTTTTGTTTCAGAATTTATTTACTGTTAATTTTAATCGTTATTACTTGCCGGATAATTATTGATGTTTGAATGAAGTCTTGAGTCTTGAGTCTAAACTCTTGCATGTTGTTTTATTTTGAAGGATTGGAGAAGACTGCTGAGTTTTGGAGAAATTGTGAGGAAAATTTTTGTTTACCAATTTATTGAGAATTAATTTTAATCTATGATAATGAATCATTTTGTTTGCATATTTGTTTATTTGTTATATTGTTTGTTTTCACTTTTATTTTTGTTGGATTATGATTGATATTTGAATGTAATGGTGAATGTGAATTTGTTGGTGCATTCTAATTGTTTGATAATGTGATCCTGCATATTTTGGAGTATGTCATTGCTAATGTGATCCTGCATATTTTATACATTGATTATATTGGTTAATCATGATAGGGTCCAAATTAGTGAAAGCAAGTTGGTTTTAGTCAATGTTGTTATCTGCTTTTTGAATTTTGAATCATAAATCATTATTAGTGTGTATTATTCTTAATTTCTTGATTAATAATTCCATGGTACTATAGTTATTTGCTACTAACAATTTAAACATATTCAAGACTTTATATTTTGTCAAGATATAAACAATTGGTTAGATTCTGTAATATCACTTGACAATTTATTAAATTCTATTGGAACTAAAGAAGAATCTGACCAATCTTGGGTTCATTTTGGAGAACAATTTTTGAGAAAAGCATGAGGCTTTCTCACATGGGTGTTGAAGAACAAAGCATAAAAAGGTGTGGGTTTCTTTAAAGGTGTCGCCTTTATTAATATTCAGAAGGCAGGGGTTTCTGATTTGGGTCCTGCAGCTTGGTTTACCGCATCTTGTATTAGAAGCTAGCCTCAGCTAATTCCTTCTTCAAAATAGGTTACTACGTATTAGAATTTGTGTTAGGTTTTATTTAATTCGTGATTAAATTACGTTATTGGGTTACATTTGGTTGACTAATTATTTTGCATGTTGGTTTTGAGGAGGAAGAAGATCCTACCGTTACACAGTGTTTCACCATATGAACTCTATGTGAAGACAAAAAAAAACTTTACTCTACTATTCTTTTATACTTTACAGTCATATATTTGCAATAAAAATTTCACTAGTTCAAACTCCTTCAAGTGCGACGCTTGCAATCGTTGGCCTTGGGCAATTGCGATCAAGTATCCATCAAGAACGGCAAACCGTGTAACTCATTTCATATCATAGTATAGAATATATAGATACACGATATTAAATATACAAATTATTTCCATTCAATTACATATTTCACAAAAAAAAAAAAAAAAAATTAAAAAAACAAAAAAACATAAAAACTGCTTTACGATTCATTTCCGGAAGTGAATATTCACAACTGATGGCTGCAAGGAGAGACTCTGCTGAATGGAGAGAGCAAGAGGCAAAAATGGATGAAAAAGAAATGAGGAGATCTTTTTCGTCCGATTGTCTGTGCTACCAGCTTCTGGACCTATTGGAAAAACCAGACAATCATTTATGTGCTCGGTTTAAAAAGGATTCAAATTTCACGTCTTAAATGAAATGGGTTATCCGGACATACTTCGTGAAATGAATCAGAAGCTACTGAACCATCTAACTGTGACCAAACAAATAGATGAGCACAGTAGTTTCGATAAATACTAATGATATCATAGCTAATAAGAAATGAGCCAATTGACCATTTGCATAATCATTTGAAAGAAGGCAATGTCTTCATCTATAGTAATGAGCCAATTGACTAATTGCTTTATGATTTGGTTGATCATTCAATGCAAACTCAAAAATGCAGTGATCACATTGCAACATGGGGTTCTTAAGTTAAATCCTCAACTTAGGTCTTCAATTGATCACCAGCATATCTTTGCATGCATGTATGACATTTGGGGTAAATGACAGATACCTGGTTGGATCTTAAATTTGAGGGTATAAGGTAGCCTTCTTAAGATGAACTTGATGGGATGATCTGTTGAATGCCGATGCCGATCAGCTGCAGAAATCAACTGCAACAGTAACACATTTGAAACTGTGAAAACTTAGTAGAGGGGATTGGATCGAGACTAATTTCCCAATAAGGAAATTAATCAAGTACCATAAAATGCAATCTACCACATTCAGGAGAGAGACACAAGATTAGATTACCAAAAAGTAAAACACACAAGGATAAGTACAGATGTCTACTTTTTATATTCGCTTTTTCAATTATTCAGTTTCTTTTATTTTTTGTTCCAATTTTGACTGTTAAATATCAATAGACTGTACTATACCAATCCAACCATAGAACCTCTACTCACAAATGCCACAAAAGTCTAAGTATAAATTTGTGATACGAAAATAGCTTTCCACCCAGAAGGACCCACAAACATATGCATCAAGGACGAAGACATGGCCCAATTTCATTTAAGCCTTGCACAGCGAAAGGCACAAGGCAAAACTCCATCAGATGCCATTTGATGCAAGGACACAGGGGAAGATCACAAGTTCTTGATATTTTTGTAGTCTTCTTCTTTAGGCCTTTGTTTTGTTAATAGATTTCCATAGTTCAAGAAATTAAATTAGTGTATTTGGTTAACTTGTTGACTTGATAGGTTTTCTTTTGCTAAAAAGACTATTCCTCAATTTAATTGAAAAACAACAGTGCATGAAATGGGAGAATTTTCTAATTTCTGAATCAAACCTTTTCATCAAACCGAAAAAGATATTGGTCAAAGTAGGGGGAAGGGCTCTGCGACTGACAAGTAACAGGCAAAGAGCCTAGCATCTTCTTCACAAACTGCGAGATCAATAGATGATTTTACGTGAGGTTTGGGTACATAATACAGAATGCAACCACCATACCAATGAATAAAACCTGTTAACATGGGTTAATGATGAAAAAGTAATTATAACATTCCTGTATAAGATATGCATGTAACTACTTCTGGCAGTGAAATTTTACCTGCAAAGAAGCACTTGCTTTATTTTTAACACTTCTCAGTTGCTCCCGGGCATGGATGTTATTTGAGTGAGATGATATGAAATTCAAATACAATGAATTTCTCGATGTTGAATGGAAATGGTTGCAGAATTTCTCACACAAGAGAGAAAGCTCATCTGCCGAATTCTACAGGTAAAAATATCAAAAAAAGACCAAGTCCTACTTAAACCTGTATGAAAAGAAGAAAGAAAGCAATTGTCACAAAAATTACCTGATAAAAAGCTACAATTTCAGTTGTCTCCATGTTGTACACCGCAAAAAAGGCTGGGTGCTGATCAGCATTGCGTGATACCTGATTCAAACATAAACGATAATGGCCAATATTGTCTAGTGTTCAGACAGCACAAAGAGAACCAAAAACCCACAATTCAATACTGATAAAGTTAGTATACCACTATTCCCGAAAGCTTAAGCTGTTGAGATGTGTGGCAGCAATTGTCTTGACTACTATAACGATATCCCTCACCCATGGGCCAATCTCCACAATTAGAGCCCAACATGTGGGATTCAACTTATATAGGGAGATTTTACTAGCAGGGCTTTAAACTTGGGAACTCCTGATTTCATACCATTATAAAGTTTGCTAGTTTGACAAGAAAAAAAAAAGGGTTGATACAGGTACAAAACCACTTTTCCCAAAACTTGCCGTTACAATGTGTGCCAATATTTATTTTATATTCGGAGAGATACAAGAATATAAAAAAACTAGAAGATAAACAAGTTTAAGGGGCTCTCTTGGAAGTTACTAGATAATAGCTAGTATACAATCAGCTGCACCATTAATAAATACTCTGTAGTAATTCTTTCATAAAGTGTAGCAATTTGAAATTATTCATCTTTTCAAGAACTCGGTATGTCAAATCATGGAATAGAGGATGGAAAGTGAATACATGTCATCTTCTTTATGTTTGTCACAGACTTCGACTTGTAACCACCCCATCACCACTGGTCACCTTCACTGCCCAGACCATTGGCCCAAAAGCAATTCCTCTAGCTATCTTTTTCTTATGCCCCATATATGTTTTTCCATAAGTTCTCCAACTGGTAATTGGATGGCTGATCTAAGTACAGTATGAATAAGTTCAGACCCATGACGTAACTGAGCATGATTGGTGAGTCTCTATCAATGTTATATAACTTATTATGCCCTTTGAGAAGAAATGAGAGCTCTCTATTCTTACACTTAAACTTAATAAGGTTGTGAAAAATCAAATACAAGTTTACCTATGAGTATTGCTAGGGCCACCAAAATGGTGTCACATGAATTAGAAGTTAGATTTTTATGTTGAGCGGTTATAGGCATCTTGACGACATGTGTGCAATAGGCACATGTTAAAGACATCTTGAGATGCGTTCCGAGGGAACATTTATAAGACTGATGCCCATTTAACCTCAAATGAAAAATTTAACCTCAAAGATTAACTACACAGACCTCCTGAGGTCCATTTATATTTCACATAATCCCTCAAGTTTTACAAAGTTTATATTATTTTCTAGCAATATGTGATATGAAACGTTATTATTTGATTGAACAAGGTCTGAACATTTAGCTGGTATTTCTTACACCCAATATGATATGAACGGAATGCTAGAAAGAAGATCTCACCACTCCATCAACGCTTCCAAACTTTATTAGCAGGTGGTGCCGGTCCAAGAATTGTACCTGTCCAAGAGTTGCGTATAAACAACTTGTTACATGTCATATTTGATGCGCATTATCAGATTGCCTGTTATATAGAGAAGTGAAGATTATGCAACTGATTTCAGAATTCTCATGATGGAAAAAGCACAGTACATGTAAAATATGAAAAAAGAAAGAAACAGAACTTACCTTCCAAATTATCAAGTCAACATAATCCTGGAAATGGAAATAGAACTTCTTCTTCAGGCATTGGACCCTCTGTTGGAAAACAGTCATATATGTCAGGTAACTGATTTAAAAGTAATTACTTCAAAATATCAAAATAAACTGATTGCATAAGAGCATTGAAAAACTAAAAAAGTAACATGCGAAAAGCATTGAAAAACCTCAGTAGTAGAGTATACAAGAATAACAGTAAACAGTCAAGCATGTGAAACGTAATGGAAGATGGTGAGACGGTGAAGGAGCATTTTGAGGCTGGTCAACACATGATAAAATACTCAGAGATCACCACATGTGCTTTATTCACAGAAATTACAAGTATCTGCCTGAACAATGCCTATAGTGACATAAAGCATTTAAATAAAAAAGTATCATAGACATAGATTGACAGAGATAACAAACCAATGTCTGGTCTGTTTCTTCATTCCATGTTGCTCTAAATATGAACGAGAGCAACCGTTGTTTTATTCCACTAAGAAAACAATAGTCTGAAGAAGGCTGGCTCTGATGTAGACCATTCTCAGCAGGATTCTCAGGTAGTTGATGCTGTTTACCTTTTTCATGAATAAGCATACTCTGCCATCAATAGATGTTTTGTCAATCAAGTGCTCGACATATCAAATATCAGAAAGCATTTCTGATCACCAAAATTCATCAATGTCATGATGAAACAAAGGAAAATCTGCATTAGTTACTACACTGTCAATAAATGAATCAAAGGCAAGGGAAATGTGGGTCACAGTTGTAGAGATTCTACTGCTTAACGGTCAGGGTAGGGCTAGGGTGGTGGCAGAACTTTTTGTCTCTGGAGTGTATTCCTATGATACTTGAGAATAGACCAAGATAAGAAGAAAAAAATTCTCATATTGTCCATTGATCTGGAGTATATCACCCTATGTATGCAGGCTCCAGGACATAAAATTAGAAGATATTCTATATAGCCTTGTGCCACAACTGATGTCGAATTTTGTGAATGGAACAGAAAATAAAATCTCCAATTACAATATCAAGCTACCAGAAAATAAGCCTTCTACAATATCAAGATTAGATCAAAATAAATCTCCAAGTCATAAACAGCATATTCTAATGACACAACATAGCTACAGACAGAATGGAAACTAACGTATGAACCTTTAGTACAAATTCAGGGCGCCTCTTACTATTGGAAATACCTTTTATCTCCATTTATTCTCATGTTTTATCACCTAAATTCTGCACAATCATGTTATTGAAAATAACTAAAGGGAAACCCTTTTAAGTATTTATAATTAAAATATATGCAAGTTTGTTTCTGCATTTTGCACAGAATCCTTAAAATCCACACTTGGTAAATACCTTATTCTTTAAAATGAGGACAATAAAATAAATTATACGAATTGAATAGATAGCAG
Source organism: Oemleria cerasiformis (assembly GCA_037349345.1). Taxonomy (NCBI): domain Eukaryota; kingdom Viridiplantae; phylum Streptophyta; class Magnoliopsida; order Rosales; family Rosaceae; genus Oemleria; species Oemleria cerasiformis. The sequence continues at coordinate 14,637,970 of JAZGTL010000006.1, forward strand.
ATAATGATCGTCCTCCAAATAATTATATTTCAGTGTTATACACTTTCTCCAACCTCCAAATAGTAAGTAGTAAATATGAAATCTTAGTTCATTCTTGGTAATATTAGTGAAAGAGAAGACGAGTTTCGTGGTAAACAAAGAATTCGGACTTTATATAAATTGATCCTATTTGACAAGATAATACTAAATTCCATTTGTCTAAGTTTCAGTAAGGCTTGGATTTAATGCCACTAACCTGAGTGTTTGAATTGAGAAAAAGCTCATCGTCTTCATGACAAAATGTCCCAATTGCTCGTATGTCAACAAGGTTTCCAGAGTCCCTGATTTGCAGAATGTGTATTGTTTGAAAGCGTATAGACGCAATTGCCAGTAAATCATCATACAAGAAGACACCCAGATTATAGGCCAGGTGAATAAAATCATTGTGAAAGAACTTCTGATCCAGAACAACTCCATCTTCTAATCTAATCATAAGAAAAAATTGGCAAACTATTAAGTGCATAGAAACAATCAATCATATTTCATGTCTAAATTCTCTGTGAAATTATAACCTATAAAAGAAAAGAAAAAAAAACACACCTCAAGAGATGAAAAGTTATCTTTTCTATTGATGGGACTCCCTGAAGAGCTCCTCCACCAGGCAGTGCATCAGGAGTTTGTGCAGTAGAAGTAGCAAATAGTCCAAACTGGTTACTCTCCATGTAAAGAAAGAAATCCTTGCATATAAGCTCATTGCTAGAAGCAAGTGATACACGGTATAGCTGGCTAAAGAAGCTCTCAAACTTCTTTGCTTTTGGGGGAAGATCATTGGTACTGCAATCTTCTTTGCAAGAATATGAAAGCCACGTTGGTCTATAAACAATCAGATCCTGATAATTTCTGCTGAAACAAATGAGGTACTGTCCATCATCAGTGAATTTTCGGTATAGATGGTCTGGGCACTCAGCTTCATAAACGGTACAATTGGGGACTAAGTTCTCGTAAAATCGCCTGGCATAGTGAACCTGTGAGCATTAGCATTAAGTGTAGTACTCAGGATACTGTAGTTACATTGTGGTAGGTCAGACAATGGTCAGCAATAAAAATTTGTTGACCATACATACCCCTTCAGTACCTATTCATTTTTAAATACTCTATATTTATACAACCTGTGATATGAGAAAGAGGTTTGAATCTTTAGATTATAAAACCTAGATATTTACATATAGTTTGTGACAGAGATCACTTCGGAGACTAGCCCTGCAGCTTCTTTCCAAAAGATTTTTAAATTTAGTGAACAGGAAACATTTTGTGTGACTAGCGCAAAGCTCTGCTCATCACCACACCCACCCACCCAGGACGCAACTAATAGCAAATAAAAAGTATCATAAGCAAAATTAGGAAAAGAGAAATAAATCTCCTTAATTTAAAGTTTTAAACGTCTGCTAATATCAAAGGAACACATCCCAGAAAATAAGTTGGGTGAACTAATCTTAGAATAGGTTTCCTACCACTGTTGCTTTCAAACTTTCGTAAGCATTATCCATAAACTAATCGACATTTGATACCGCCAGAATTCGACAGTTGATTTCCTTTCTAGTCAGTGGCTTGACTGTTTTACCCACGAAAACAAAGACAGCTTGACATACATTGAAACACATGAATTCTTTTTGAAAAAAAACAGGGTGGGGGGGGGGGGGGGGGGGGGGGGGGGAGGTGGGCGGGCTGCAAGTGAAATGTTGAAATGTCTTTATGAGTGATGTTAGTTTCCAATATCTGAGTATTCGATTATCTTACGAAAAATGGGCACGCATGATAGATATTACAGTTAAAGGTTCTAGTTTGTTAGATAGACTTGATATGGAAGGTATAAGGGGGGCATAATTATGAGTGAAAGCCCTTGAATCACTACTTGACAACTGATGGCAAAGCAAAGATAAAGAATGATGAATCATGCCACATGTGAGATCAATGAGGAAAATTGATGCAGAAAAGACACTAAACAGACCATTAAAATACAACAAGCAACAAAAGGTAGAAGAGAAATATGAGCCTGAAAAGCAGTTGAGGCATAATAATATAAATAAAAAGTACGAGGGTTAAAGGAGGTACACTAGTGCCAGGAGCAAGAGTGGAAATTTGGCGGTCAAAAATCCTAGCAGCAATATTGTGTCTTCTAAACATTACTACTAATCACTGAAGCAGAAGCTCAATTGATATTCCACCTGCAAACCAAAAAGTGAGGTTCAATATATTGAAACTGGAAAAATCAAGAGAACACAACATAGAACCACAAAAAGTAGAGTTTTTTTTCTTAATTGTTATAAACTGCTCACATTTTGACACTATCAGCAATTCAATGAGGGTTGTAGCCAATTTCTTCATTTTCTTCTCGGAAAGCAATGAAATTGATGAAAAATTATAGAAAGGGGAAAGACTTACTTGCGGTGGCCAACGGCGGTGCGATGAGAGACGCAGTGAGAGTCTCGAAGTTTGGTAATAATGAGAGGCTGAGGGAGTGAGTATCGGGTTGAGTTGAGAGTTGAGAGCGAGTTTTAGAAACTTCATTCAAATCAAATCGTCTATCGATAAATATATTCGATCGGCAACAAAAATATAGGCAAATCTTTTGGGCTTTGGACTATGGACTTCAGACTTTCGAGCTACGGTCGGGGGTTTACGACCATATGTTTTTATTTCCTTCCACATCATTTTGGTGAATTAAGACGGGCGCATTACCTCAATTACGAAGAATGTCTGTATTGAGTTATAGTTACTCGCCATAAGAGTGAGTGAGATTTAATTACAGGACCTCTACCCACCAAACCGCATGGAAGTAAACCTTTGCCAGTAGGCCTTCACCCTCGGTGGTATCCTTTTGATGAATTTGATTCATATATATAAAATTCAATTATCTGAATTTTATTATTATAATACTAATTTTACATCCGAGTGTAATATAAAGTGAGTAATGTATTAATTGTATAATTCAATTTGTTTCAATTAGTCATTATATTTTTATTTTTTATGTTTATTTATTTCTCTCTCCATTAAATAATGTGGTCCATAACAATAGGAATCAAAGTCGTATATTATTCTCACAAATAAGAATCAATCATATTACACTCAAATTTTCCGACCAAGTATATGGAAATCAAGCTCCAATTTTCCGATCTACTGTTGAATACCTTACCACAATAACTGAATTTTAAAAGAGTGTGACAACTTAGGCAAGAATAGCCACTTATTTACATGTGATAATTAGAATTGGGAGCTTCTATCTCATTGTACTTAACATTCATCCGAAAATATCCTCCATTAAATAAATCTAATTTCTTATACCAAAATTCTCTTCCAACCCAAAAAAAAAAAAAAATCCAATAATGGGAAGTTGTTGCTTTGTGCCAAATTTTTTGAAAACTTTGCAGCATGAGTCGTTGTCATAGAAGATTCGTATAGCGGCACAGCCATTCTCTTATAATCCACCGGCTGAGATGGAGCAATGTGTAGTTGCAGTTGTGGTTGTACTCATAGACAAGTGTCCGCCATTGGCTGAGAAGTTGAGAGAGGAAGAGGACAGACGTTTTTTTTTTTTTAATGGGAAGAGTGGTGGCTTCCTCCATTTGTATTGACACTCAAGTCTCAAGCTTTTGGGAAATGAGATTTCTGTCACTTGTATGAAAAGGCAACCAAAATTTCCATGGAGCTATGAATATTGATTGGCATACTGCTACTGACTCACTGAGCTCAAAAATCTCCTCTACCATATCCTGTATAGCTATTCTCACTAGCTCCAATAGTAATATGTATTTTTAAGATGCATGGTAAGAAGCTAATAAAAATATTGTTTATATTGGAGTGTTGGACAAATTTACACCACATCGAAAAATGTGGAAAAGATCTTCGATAGAAGCACAACCTCACAAGTAAAAAACAGAACATGTTCGACTCGTAGCACAACCTCACAAGCAAAAAACAGAACATGTTCGACTAGTGAAGCGGAAAACGACATCAAACATGCTTGTGGGTCTTTTAAGGCTCCAAAGTTTCTAGTGCTGAACCACGTCTTCTTCTTTGAACTTTGTTCTATGAAATTGTTGGTGACTAAGCTGCATCACTGGCAGCTGACTTAACAGCATACCAGCTGCTGACTCGAGAAGGACATGTGTCACTAACTAAAGGCACGAAATGGGAGCTTGTATGTGAGATGTGTGTGTGTGAGACAGTTAGCATTGTTGTGTGTGTGAGAGCAGATTATGGAGTGAGCAAAAGTGTGTGTGAATCAATAGAAAAACATACACAAGGAAGGCAGTCATAACTGACCTCCCTCAAAACCAGAAATCTCTCTCAAGCAAATTAACAAACACCTAGGGTACATAAGATCATCATACTGATCACCACCTAATTTCTAAGCAATAATCTTCAATCCTGATTTCACAAAACTTAAGGAGTAAAATTGAATACATCATGAGCTAGTCTCAATTCCAAGTTTCAGCTAGAGATTGAGGCTTAGAGTTCATACCTTGCATGCGGTTCCTGCTAAGAAGTGAATCGGCTCTGACCCTTGAAGAGATCATCATCCTCTTCGGCGAATCGGCTCCGTTCTGTGAAGAGATCATCATCCTCTTCGAGTCTGGGTGTCCAACATGGTATCAGAGCTCTGAGATCATATCTCTAGGGCGTCTGTCTGTGGTGAAGCCGAGCATGAGTTAAAACCAAGCAGGAGTTTCCTTCACTGCCAAGTTATCATGGTTGGTACTTGAGGGGGAGAACTGAAGATTCCTGTATTCACAAGAGTAAATTATGATTTCTGGAATATAAAAATGAAAACAGCATTAAAGGCATATGATTTGTGGAAGATAGTCACTCAAGATTTACCTACTCCTGATTATGACAGTGAAGATGAAGAGATTGAGACGGCATCAAGCCATGTTGATCAAATCAAGAATGCCAAGGCTTTGAACCTGATTCAGAATCCAGTTTCTGAAGAATCTCGAATGAGGAGATAGCCAAAAGTGCCTGGGAGATTCTGAAAAAGGAATACAGAGGAGATCCTAAGGTAAGAGCAGTTAAATTACAAAGTCTTAGAAGAGATTTGAGTATACACGTATGAAAAATGATGAATCATTTTCTACATATATGACTAGACTGTTTGGTGTTGTTAATCAAATGAAAACATATGGTGAGGAAGTAACTGAAAATAGATTAGCACAGAAAATCCTGATAAGCTTGACTAAACCCTATGATTCAATTGTGTCCATACTTGAAGAAACTAGAGACTTAGAATAGATTAGTGTTGAGAGTATCTATGCATCAATCAGGCCATTTGATCAACGTTTGGAGATGCATACTGAGGGTGATGTTGAGAAAGCATTCTCAAGTATGAGTATGAATAACAAGTCACAGGTACAATCAAGTCCTAATCAGGGAAAGTTCAAGAAGCAGCTATTCAAAGTTCGAAACAAGGGTTGGACTAACAGAAAATTCAAAGGAAATGCTAAGTATGAGAACAAGTTCTCTGGGAATCATAAAGGAGAAACCAATAGTTCTAAGGATGCTTGCAAGAATTGCAACAAACTTCACTGGGGTGAATGCTGGTTCAAAGGAAAAGTGAAATGTTTCAAGTGCTCTAAGTTTGGCCATATGGCCAAAGACTGTTATGAAAACCATATATAGCTAATCTAGCTCAGAAAGTGAATGAAGTTGAAGGTAACATGTTCTATGCTTGCCATTCAGCCTCTATTGAGAAGGATGTGGGTGTATGGTACTTGGATAGTGGTAGTAGTAACCATATGACTGGTCATGAGTCCTTATTGACTAACATTGATCGAAATCTGAATGTGAAAGCGAAGATGGGTACTGGTGAGCTAGTTCATGCTGCAGGGAAAGGTTCCTTGTTGGTTCATACTGACCAAAGTGACAAGTACATCAAGGAAGTGATGCTTGTACCTGGTTTGGATGAGAACCTACTAAGTGTAGGTCAGATGATGGAACATGGATACTGCCTTGTGTTTGGGAACAGATCAGCAGAGGTTTATGAAGATAAGATCATGAAGCAAAGGGTTGCTAAGGTTCCTATGACAGGCAACAGATGTTTCAAACTTTCCCTGGACTATGTGAGTCCAGTAGCCAGAAGAGCAGAAGCCAAGGAAAACACAAAACCATGGCACATGAGATTTGGACATTTGAACTACTCAAGCCTAAAACTACTAAGACAGAAAGACATGGTGGTTGGCCTACCTAATCTAGAAGGTGACAAAGAACTTTGTGAATGATGTATTTTAGGGAAACATCATGTGAGTCCTTTTGACACAGAAGAGGCTTGGAGGGCATCTACACCTCTTGAGTTAATACACTAAGATGTGTGTGGTCCTATGCAAACAGAAACAATGGGAGGTAATATGTATTTCCTTACCTTCATTGATGATCACTCTAGAATGTGTTGGATGTGCTTCCTGAGACATAAATCAGGTGTGTTGAATGTGTTCAAAAAGTTCAAAGCTATGGTTGAACTACAAGTGGATGCAAGGTGAAAAAGTTAAGAAGTGATAGAGGTGGAGAGTACACCTAAAATGAATTCCAGAGACTCTGTGAAGAGCATGGAATTGAGAGACAGCTGACAGTGGCTTACTCTCCTCAGCAGAATGGAGTTGCTGAGAGGAAAAACGGGACTATAGTAGAGATGGCTAAATCTATGTTACATGTCAAACAACTACCCTATGAGTTCTGGGGTGAAGCAGTCAACGTTGCAGTATACATTCTCAATCGATGTCCTACCAAGGCTGTGTGATGAGCCAAAAATATAATTGTATTTCCCATTTATTTAATTAGTTATTGTTATTATTTTGGGAGGAATTGATATTCGAATTTATTATATTGACAAATTTATTCTAGAAGGAGTATGTGGAGCAAAAGAAGGAAATATGTTAAGGAATCCCAGACCACAAATGAGACGTTTTTGAATGAAGATTGCAGCCTTGATTTTATGGCTGTATCATTGAAATCCCAATTCAAGTAGGAGAAGGCATGTGATTGCCAAATTGTGTTCAAAATAGAATAGGAATTAGATTTTATTATTATTTTATTTTACTCCTTTTCAAATTAGGATTAGGAATATATCCTTATAAATACCCAAGCTTGGCCTAGGTTGGAGGGGGAGAGGAGATTCAGATTACAATTCTTCCATCTAGTGCACGGCAAGCTAGGATTTTTGGCTCACCATTGTTCTACAAAATTGTTTGTTCTCTTAACTTTAATTTTAATGGAATTATTTCTATTCATTATGAGCATGAGTGGCTAAATTTCTCACTAGGGTTAGACCTAAGCCTTAACATGAATATGTGATTTATCTGTTTCCTATGTTGTCGTATATGCATGCTTTGAATCTTTAATCAATGTTTAAAACTATTTTTATGTCTTAATGCTTGATCACCCTTAGGATATTTAGACAAGTAATTTGATGCAATTTTATAGGAATGTCCACCTAAAAATTGGGATTAGCTTCTTGTGATTGAGGATTGTAATACATATAGGTTAAATGCCATAACTTAGAGATTGCATGGTTATAAAAGATTTTCATGGACTTAATGAATCTTGCATGTAGAATTAGATCTAAATGTCATAGACTAGTCGCATGTTAGGTATACGTTTTCACTTGAATGCCCACGAGGAAAATATGCTTTCAGAAATCTAACCTTCAAAGTTGCATGTATTGATTCATAGATTCTTTTCTAAGTCACGCATGATTATTAATGGTGAAGGTTGAACCTTAGTACTTGTTAATTGTTTTTAAACTCAATTTTCCTTGGATTTCGAATTTACCTTGTATTGTTGCTTGATTTTTATTCAGTTACCCAAATTCTTACAATTTACTTTATTATTAATTAAGAATGAAATCTAAAATGAGAAATATCCATATCAATCCCTGAGGAAATCGACCCTACTTCCAGTGCTATACTACAACAGCCCTGTACACTTGTAGGTATTATTTGTGTGATTTTAACCCTTGTTTTGCAAGTGGGAAAAAACCTATCACTGTGCAGGGAAAGACTCTATTTGATAAGTTCGCTGGTAGAAGACCAGGAGTGTCACACCTAAGGGTATTTGGCTTTCTATGCTACATGCATATTCCATCACAGAGGAGACAGAAACTAGATGATTCAAGTGTGAAAGGTGTTCTAGTTGGCTATGGTAGTTGTGAAAAGGGCTATAGAATCTATAATCTGGAAACTAGAAAGATTGTGGTGTCAAGAAGTGTAATATTTTATGAAGAATGAAGCTGGGATTTGAAGAAACATGCAAAAGTTTAGGAGTTCATACCAGTAAGGTTTGACACTGGAACTGACTATGCTACACCAGTAACATAGGGTCCTCATACTACTAGCACCAGTTCAAGTTCAAACTCAAGCCTTGACTCTGGTCCTAGTATAAATCCTAGTTCTAGTCCCTGTGATTCACCCAGCTCAAGTTCAGGTGATACACCTGTGAGGCTAAGAAGCCTAAGTGATGTTTATGCTAGATGTCACATATGCATAATAGAACCTGAAAGTTTCAATGAAGCAATAAAGGATTCAGCTTAGAAGAAATCCATGGAAGATGAGATACAGATGATTGAAAAAAATGATACATGGGAACTAATAGAGAGACCTACTGACAAACCAGTGATTGGTGTCAAATGGGTGTACAAAACTAAATTCAATATGGATGGATCTGTTCAGAAGCACAAGGCCAGATTGGTAGCTAAGGGATATGCTCATAAACTAGGAATTGATTTCAATGAGACTTTTGCACCAGTTGCAAGGCTTGACACTATCAAAACCCTAATTGCTTTAGCAACACAGAAAGAATGGAAATTGTTTCAGCTTGATGTGAAGTCAGCATTCCTAAATGGTGTTCTAGAAGAAGAGGTGTATGTGGATCAGCCTGAAGGTTTTGAAGTTCAAGGAAATGAAGCCAGAGTCTACAAGCTAAACAAGGCACTCTATGGGCTTAAGCAAGCACCAAGGGCCTGGTATGGGAGATTGATTCCTACTTGCTAAGCTGTGGTTTTGAGAGAAGTTCAAGTGAAGCAACTCTGTATTTAAAGCGTAAGCAAGATGAGGGAACTCTAATTGTGTCAATTTATGTAGATGACATTATCTACATCGGTGACAGTGCTGCTATGATGGCTGAGTTCAAGCAAGACATGATGAACAAATATGAGATGACAGACCTGGGATTATTGCATCATTTCCTAGGGATGGGTGTTCTACAGTCTAGCAATGGTATCTTCATTCATCAAAGGAAGTATGCTTCTACATTGCTAGAGAAATTTGGACTCAAAGACTACAAGCCAGTGAGTACTCCCCTAGCAACTACTGACAAGCTGCAAAGAAATTATGGTAGTGAAACTGCTGATCAACAGCTCTATAGACAGATTGTGGGAAGTCTGCTCTATCTTACTGCTACTAGACTAGACATAATGTATGCTTCAAGTCTACTGTCTAAATTCATGCACAACCCTACCAAGAAGCACTTAGGAACTGCTAAGAGAGTCTTAAGGTATGTCCAAAGTACATTGACCTATGAAATTGAATACAAGAAAGGGAAAGCGGCTACTTTGGTGGGTTTTTGTGACAGTGATTGGGGAGGGTATGCGGATGACATGAAAAGTACATATGGTTATGCCTTTTCATTTGGTAGTGGGATATTTTCTTGGGCATCTGTAAAACAGAGCAGTGTTGCTCTTTCAACAGCAGAAGCTGAGTATGTAAGTGCCTCTGAGGCAACTACTCAAGCAGTCTGGTTAAGGTTTGTATTGGGAGACTTGGGAGAGGAACAGTTGGAGGCTACTCCTCTACTGTGTGACAGCATGTCAGCCATTGCCATGGCCAAAAAATCCAGTCTTTCATCAGAAGACCAAGCATATCAATAGAAGGTTCCATTACATCAGAGATGCAATCCAAAATGAAGAAATCACCCTACACTATTGCAAGTCTGAAGAGAAACTTGCAGATATCTTCACCAAGGCTCTACCTAGAGAAAGGTTTTGTTATCTAAGGGGTTAGCTGGGAGTGGTTCCAGTGACTAGCTTAGGAGGGGTTGTTGGTGACTAAGCTGCATCACTGGCAGCTGACTTAGCAGCATACCAGCTGCTGACTCGAGAAGGATATGTGTCACTAACTAAAGGCACGAAATGGGAGCATGTATGTGAGCTCTGTGTGTGTGTGAGACAGTTAACATTGCTGTGTGTGTGAGAGCGTTAGCATTGCTGTGTGTGTGAGAGCAGATTATGGAGTGAGCAAAAGTGTGTGTGAATCAATAGAAAAACCCACGCAAGGAAGGCGTCATAACTGACCTCCCTCAAAACCAGAAATCTCTCTCAAACAAATTAACAAACACCCAGGGTGCATAAGATCATCATACTTATCACCACCTAATTTCTAAGCAATAATCTTCAATCCTGATTTCACAAAACTTAAGGAGTAAAATTGAATACACTATGAGCTAGTCTCGATTCAAAGTTTCAGCTAGAGATTGAGGCTTAGAGTTCATACCTTGCATGTGGTTCTTGCTGAGAAGTGAATCAGCTCTGACCCTTAAAGAGATCATCATCCTCTTCGACGAATCAGCTCCGTTCTGTGAAGAGATCATCATCCTCTTCAAGTCTGGGTGTCCAACAGAAATATCATAAGCGCATCAAAGACAAGTTTAATTTTTGGATCTTCAGTCTTCTCTCCGTTTCTTGATCTCGCACCGTCTTCTCCGTATTATCTCTTGTACTTATTCTTCGTTTAATTTTCGGTACAATTGCCCTACAAATTCCCTACGTGTGCAATAAAAATTCCCTCAAATGCCCTACAAATTTCCCGTGGATTTCTTACTGGCTGCCTACAGATTGCCTATAGATTGCATGCAACTTTCCCCGAGATTGCATATCGATTGCATACAAATATCCATGGCCTATGAATTGCATAGAAATTCCCCACGGGTTGCGTATATAGGGATTAAGAGTGAGCTCCGGCGAGTCCAAGTGGATCAAGATGCACAACGAGGAGCACATCCATACAATTTTACACTTCTCGACAAAGCTAATGTCGATATTCAAGGGCGCTGGTGAAACCTTGTGTCATGGATACCTACACAGCAGTACTAGAAGACTAGTATGCACGTCGCTAGTATGTATACATGTATATGTATCAAATTTTCTCATTTTTGTCGGAAAATTAATAAAATATAATCTTTCAATCTTACTCGCATTATATTTGACCATGAACAATTTTTAAATATATAATAAATTAAAATGGTCAACTAGCACTCCTCCCCTCTGTATAATAAGTGGTTTCGAATTTAACTCTTGTAAAAACAATATCAGTACTTAATGGTTATAATTCTCACTCTCCCGAATCAAAAACTACTGCAAAAACAAATTAGAAAAGCCTGCCACTCATCCATTACCCTTTTTCTCCGGATATCGTTGTCTCCAAAAATAATAAATAGAAACTTGGAAAAACATGTCACCCAACCATCCATCACCCCTTCTAGTATTATACATTCTCTCCCCCATCTCAAATAGTAGAATAGTAGCCTACAACCCGATTTGACTCACGATATTGTATTTGTAAAAGGATTTACTTTACAATCGTAAAAATCATTTAGGCATGATATGATAATAAATTCCAAACCTTCAAAAGCATTTAGAAACCGAAAGTACAACTCACATAAGTCTGGTGCGAAGCTCCTTCTAAGGTAGGATAACTTCAGGCAACTAGCTAGAAAAATGGTGTCATCTAGGTCGGCGACATATATATGTCGTCGGAAATGTCCTAAAAAATCAAGAAAAAATGTCAAAAATAGTCGGCCTTCTCGAGTTCAATTCGGAAAATTGGGTTGGAGTTCGGGTAATTTGTGCTCGACGAGAAGAAGAGAATAATACAAGAATCACTCTATTAGGTGGGCGGAACGGGTCGGAGAGGTGATTGGTCACCCAATTGAAATAGTCTAAATTTCTAAAATAGTCTCTAAATTGGGGTTGGTCCTTAGTTATTGTTCATGCAATGGTCTTGAAATAGTCTCTAAATTTCTAAAATTACTAAACTGCCTATAAACTCCAAAGGTCTATAATTTTCCTAAATTCAATTGAAGTCTATGCGCTCGTAAAGACGAGCTATATCTAATCATACATAGGACAAATTTTAGAACCCTAATTTTACGGTTGTTTCACGAGAAAAGCTTAAGCTACAATAATAGGGATAATTTGGTCCAAATGGCGCCAAAATCATAGTAAAATAAGGAAAATCTTGGTATGGGTGTTACATCAAAAAACCTCATTTCAATAGTTCACGACAGGCACTTGGAGTTTTGGACTAGCCTTGTGTATTACGTAAAGAGCTCATTTGGAATTGCTTTTATAGAAATCACTCATACTCATAATCACTATTAGAAAAGACATTTTTATTATAACTTGGCTTATTACTCAAAATGCACCCTGAACAGGACATTAAGTCTCAATTTGCACTCCGAACGCGAACTTGTAACAATATCCGTCCAGAACACCCGTTATGTCAGCCCCATTAAACCAAAAGTTATAGTCTTTTACTAACGGCAGTTAGATTGCTTATGTGGCACCTATGTGACCCACACGTGTGGAACCCACAATAAAGACGTGGAAAGGAAAAGGGGGACCATTCGTCAAATCGATTTGGGCAAAAAAGAGGGTTGGGCGAATTGTAGGGTTTTTAGAGAAGATTGAAGAGGGTGGAAACTTGAATCAATCGGGTATAGGGTTGTTGGGGGTGTCAATCAGACAGCAAGGCGAGTTGAATCTCTGAAGAAACCGAGAAAACCCAGTGCACAGTAAACTCAATATGGTAAGTTTGAGTTTTGAAATTTTGAAATCTGAAATGGTTTTGGAAGTTACTTGTCCTATTTGGTTAAAATATTCAATGTTTGTTTGGTGTTTGTGTAAGGCTTTGAGATTTGAACTTTTTTAATTTTGGTGGCATTTACTTGTGCTTTATAATATGGCTAGTGGGTTTATAAAATGTTCACTTTTTGAATATGGCTGGTAGTGGGTTTATAATAAGTAATTGTTGGCTGGAAAGTTGTGCTTTTGACTGTGTGTGGGGGTTTAGGGTTGGGCATTTTGGATTAGAGTAAAGGGTTTAGGGTTGGGCTGTTTGGAATAGAATTTAGGATATAAGGTAGGGTATTTTGAATTAGAGTTGATTATGTGATATTGCCTTGAGCTGTGATGTTGGTTGTGAGTGTGAGTGTTGATTTAGGCATTGAGTTGTGAATTTAGCAGTGATTGTGATGTTGGTTGTGAGTGTGAGTGTTGATTTAGGCATTGAGTTATGAATTTAGCAGTGATTGTGATATTGGGAGTGAGGTTTGAGTGGTGATACTTGCATTGAGTTGTGAAGTTGGGTGTGATTTTGGATTAGGGTTTAGGTTTAGGTTTAGGTCTAGGTTTAGGGTTTAGGGTTTAGGTATAGGTTTAGGTTTTAGGGTTTAGGGTTCAAGTTCAGGTTTAGGTTTAGGTCTAGGTTTAGGGTTTAGGTTTAGGTTTAGGGTTTAGGGTCTACATTTAGGGTTTAGGTTTAGGTTTAGATTTTGGTTTAGGGTTTAGGGTTTAGGTTTAGGTTTAGGTTTTGGTTTTGGTTTTGGTTTCGGTTTAGGGTCTACGTTTAGGGTTTAGGTTTAGGGTCTAGGTTTAGGTTTAGGTTTAGGTTTAGGGTTTAGGGTTTTCGATTTAGCGTTTAGGGTTTAGGTTTAGGTTTTGGTTTTGGTTTTGGTTTCGGTTTCGATTCAGGGTTTAGGTTAAGGTTTTGGATGTGGTATTGGATGTGGTTTGTTTATGTTGTGGATTGTTTATGTTTTGGGTCTTGGTTTCAAGTGTGTGTTGGCTGTGGAAGATTTAAGCTTATTATGCATTATATTTCTTTACTTGGTGTAGGGGACTGTGATGACATAGTGTCCATCGCACTACATCACGGTGGAAAGATAGTACATCAAGGGGGACAGTGGACATATGCAGATGGGGCTTTGAAATGGTATGACTGGTGTTTTTGGGACTACACTTCACTTCTTGATTTTACTGCAATGGTGAAGGACGAAGGGTACAATGAGGATAGGGTGGACTTCTACACCCAAGAAGGAGGTGGACAGTTTTTCAAACTATGCACATATTCTCATGTGTTGGCCCACATTCGAAGGGCTGCAAAGAGAGCAGATAAGGCACTGCATGTGTACGCTTCCCATGATGTGGACCAAGTGGCAGGTGAAGATCTGGTGCGTACTACAGAGGCTGGTCCTAGCATAGATCAAGAGGCTGGTCCTAGCATAGATCAAAATGCTAGTCCAAGCATCACTCCAAAGGCTAATCCAAGCATAGATCTAGAGGCTGGTCCAAACACAACTCCAGAGGCTGGTCCAAGCACAACTCCAAAGGCTGGTCCAAGCACTGATCCAGTGGCAGATGTTGTTAATGTAGAAGACATGCATGAATATGAAGAAGTTGATGTGGAAGAAGAAAGTAGTGAAGACGAAGATAGTGAAGATGAATTGTATGAAGTTGAAGTGGAAGAAGAAAGTAGTGAAGATGAATTGTATGAAGTTGAAGTGGAAGAAGAAATGGAAGAAGTGGAAGTACAAGCCAGTGGTGGTGAATTTAGTCAGAGACCAGGTAAAAAAAGGTGAATGTGGATGATTAAGATGAGGGCAACCTCGAGAGTGGTGATGATAGTGACCAATATGAGGAACTTGAGTGGTTTGAAGATGATGGTTATGCTCAAGGGGATGACAATGCAATCCATCTAAGTGATGATGATGATATATTCCAGACAAATAATGAAGAGGCAGGTTTTAGTGGCTCACACACTGAGGAAGATTTTGAAGAAAGAGACGTTCCTTTGTCACCAAGGCTTGCTGCTATTAGTGGAGAGTCAGATGAGGAAGTGGGCAAGAAGAGTAGGAAGAAGAAACCTCTTCCAAAGACAAAAGATTTTATTCTGGATATGGAGATGAAAGATCCTCATTTTGAGATAGGGCAGAGGTTTGAATCAGCTGCCATATTTAGAGAAGCTGTGAGGATATTCTTAGTGAACAATGGAAGACAACTCACATTTAAGAGGAATTAGTCTAACTGAATTAAGGTGATTTGTGTGAGTGGCAATGAGTTTATGATTTATGCTTCAACAATAGGACGCACCAAGAGTTTGCAAATTAAAGAGTTTAAGAGCGAGCACAACTGCGGTGTAGGGACTAAGAACATACATGCTAATGTTAAATGGTTGTCATGGAAGTATGGGAGGCAGCTGGCAAGCAACAAATGGGATTGGGTTGAATTTCAAGATTTGGTTAATGCAGAAACGGGTTTAAGACCCTCAAAGGCAACATGCTTCCGAGCAAAGGCCAGTGTATTGGATGTGGTGGAATGGACCTACAAGCGGCAATATGAGGTTTTGGGGGAATACTGCTTGCAATTGCTGAAGACTAACCCTAGTCTATAGTGATCATCAAGTCTAGTTGGAAGCTGATCATTGCCCTCGATTTGAGAGAGTGTATGTGTGTTTGCAAGCTTGCAAACAAGGTTGGATGAAAGGATGCAGACCCTTCATTAGGTTAGATGCATGCCACATCAAGGGCATTCACTCGGGTCAATTGTTGGCAGTTGTAGGGGTGGATCCCAACAATAGGATGTTTCTCATAGCTTATGCTGTATGTGAGTCCAAAAACTATAGATGTTGGAGGTGGTTTATGGAGTTGTTGAAGGAGGACCTGCATATTGAAAACTCACACCAAGTGGTGATAATGACTGATAAGCAAAAGGGGCTGTTAGATGCAGTGACCCAACTATTCCCTGATGCAGAACACAATCATTGCTTGAGGCATCTCTACGGTAACCTCAATGCGACTCATAAATGATTGGTTGTCAAACTGAAAATGAAGAAAATTGCAAAGGCAACTACAATACCTTGGTACAATGAAGAAATGAAGAAAATGCAAGTTCTCAATCAGGGTGCTCACAATTGGCTGAAAGAAAGGGATGCAAGACAATGGTGTAGAAGTCATTTCAGGACTGACTATAAGTGCGACATCCTACTGAACAATCTCTCGGAGGCCTTCAACAAAGCCATTCTCCAATGTAGGCCTAAGCCTATTGTGTCTATGTTGGACAAAATAAGGCAATACCTAAGTGCATTCATGACTAAGAGAAGAGATGATGGTAATAATTAGGGGGCGCATCTGGTTGGTAAAAGAATCCATCAGCTTTTGGAGGTTAATAAGAAGGCAGGGCAGAGCTTAATTCCTACTCATTGTGGTGGGAACATCTTCAAGGTCAAGCATTCACATAGAAGAAGATTCTCGGTTAATTTGAATGCTCACACATGCTCATGCAGAAGATATCAAATTTCTGGAATTCCCTGCCCACATGCATGCAGTTCCATTAGTCGATTCAATGGCAACCCCGAGAAGTATGTGCATGATTGCTACTCCCATGCTACATATACTAGGACATATGAAGGGATTATCAAACTAGTTCCTAATGAAGATCAGTGGGAGAAGATTGGTGCAGCAGCCCTAAAGCAACCAAAGTATCGTAAGCATCTTGGGAGGCCAAGGATGAAAAGAAAGAGAAGTCAGAACGAGCGTCCTCCTCCTCCTCCTCCAAATCCTACCAAGTTCCCTTGATACCATTTTACCCTTAAGTGTGGTAATTGTGGTGCTGATGGCCACAAACGAAATGCTTGCACACAACCCGTGGACCCTACCGCTGAAGCTAAGTTCAAATGTAAGCAAGAAAGGAGGAAACAACGTGCTGCAACCAAAGCTAGGTTGGGCAAGCTACCGGTAAGTAATTTCTCGTAATTCAATTTACACTTATGTGAACATAGATTTAAGCATTCACTTAGCTCTTATATGCAATTCATAGGATTGAGTCCAACTAACCTTAGCAGAACCTGTAATTATAGCTGAACCTTGATTTATAGTATTACTTTAACATCCATTAACTTAGGGCTAAGTATCACTTAATACCATAATTCTGTAAAATCGTATCACTTAACACCCAGAACAGATATTTGTAGTTTCAGTTTGCACCCGTATTTCGAATGTGTTTCTCGGCAAACTGAACTGAATTGTATTGCCATTGAATTGCAATGTGATTAGTAGTGAATTGAATTGTGATTGAAGTGAATTGTGATTGAATTGAATTGTGATTGTGATTGTGATTGTGATTGTGATTGTGATTGTGATTGAACTGAGTTGTGATTGTGATTGAACTCAATTCTCATTGTGATTGAACTTAGGGATGATTGTGATTGAAATGGATTGTCAAATGGGACTCATAAACTAGGTGTTTACTATGGCTTTGTATTTGATTAGGTCCGAAGATGAACAAGGAGCACTATCCGTGGAAATGAAGAAGGCATGACTGGCCCTACGCAAGATTCTTGCCCAACTCCTATGCCAACAAGTACAAGCACTGCCCCTAGGCAAGAGTCTTGCCCAAATCTTGTGCCAGAAACTGAAAGCAATGCCCCCACGGTTACTTCTTGCCCAAATCTGGTGCCAGAAAGTACCAGCACTGCCCCTACGCAATCAACCACCACACATGTTGCCCAACCCCAACATATGCATCCATCACCTAACACTACCTCATCTCAAGTACAAGCACGAAAGAGACTTACAAGGGCAGCAGAGAATACTCAACAACCACTACACCTGTTGCCCAACCTGAACCTGTGCATCCAACACCTATCACTACTCAGCCAACTGACAGTTCACAACATCAATCACCCATATCAAGTGCAAGGAAGATGAGACTCAAGTCGACTACAAAGCATGTGAAGAAATAGTTGGTTTAGTGTTTAATGCTTAGTGCAATCGAGTCAACATTGGAAGGACTTGTTTTTTTGCTTAGTGTTCCAAATATTGTGACCCTATTTTGCTTAGTGTTTAGTATGCACCTAATTGCCGTAGTGGTGCTCCTTTTGTTTGAAAGACATGATGGATTGTGAGGGTCCAAATTTGGTTTGTTATTATTAGAGTATGATTTATGAATGAATATGACAGTATCTCATTCTTAACTGATCAATTTCCTTTCTTACTAGATATAAAATGCATTGCATAAACATCTTACATAATTCCACAATCCACCAAACTAACTTTTACATAATACCAAGCCCTAAACATAAGTAATAGTGCCATCCAAGTAAACATAACCTAATACATAACTAAAGTGAAGGATTGAAGATGGTTCCAACCACTAAGACCCAAGTAACCAAAAGTGCAATCCAAAGCATAGTCACCTTCCTCTTCTCATTCAACAATTGCTCTTCAATTCTATCAAGCTTCCTTAACAACCCCGGAATTATTGTCATTGACATCTTACACATTTTCGAATCAAACCACTCTGAAAACTCACAACCTTTCTCTGTACCTCTACCTCTAGCTTGTCCCTTCTGCTGCAAAACAGATTGCAAATACAAACAACATATCAACAAACAATCAAAACAACAACAATTAAAACATCAATTTCCTTTTCATTATCACTTACTCCATGAAACCAAGACAAATATTCATCTTATTCACCCAACCAACAATCAAAAAACAGCTTCCTTTCCTTTATCACTTACCCAATTATAGTCAGTCAACTATTAATATCATAACCATTAAACCAAACTCTCTTTGAAAACCATTTTTTTCTAACCAAACCAATAATGAAACCAAAAATAAATTCCATTATCACTTACCCTAGCATCTGGACAGACAACAAACCTCCTGCCTGGATTTTCATCCGTCCATGACATTTTCATTCCCCATCTTCCCACAAAAGCATCTTCTCGACTGCAAAGGAATTCCACTCTCCTCCATATCTCACTCTCCTTTTTAACTGCAAATTAATTGATGATCTTGGTGTCTTCTGGTTTGTAAACCTTTATAAAGGCCCAATTCGCAAGTTTTTGGTAGGATTACTAATGCAATTTTTGAAATTTCTCCCCTAGGGTTCTGATTTCCACTGGATTGGGGCTTATTTTGGCGCCCTCATTTTGTCCCAACACCATCCCCAACCCGTGCCTGCAAATTGTGTTAAATGCCCATTAAATTCATGCCACATAGGTGCCACATAAGCAATCTAACTGCCGTTAGTAACAGACTATAACTTTTTGTTCAACGGGGCTGACAGAGCGGGTGTTCTGGGTGGACATTGTTACGATTTCGTTCTCGGGGTGAAAATTGAGACTCAATGTCTTGTTCGGGGTGCATATTGAGTAACAAGCCTTATAACTTTTTCAAAATTTTCATTAAAACAAAGTATTTTTTTTCAGAAGTGTTTTCTGAAAAACACATGACTAGTGTTTCTCCAACCAGTCTTATTACCACTCAAGAAGCTTTCAAATGCATGTTTCGAAGCTCTTTTGTAAGAGCATAAAACTCATCACGACAACCAAAAGGTATTGTTGACAATATTTGACAAAAAAACTCAAAAGCGTTTTATGAATACACAGATGTCATGTACTTTTTCAGGAATAATTTCAAAGTGATTTTTCAAGCAATGAAACACTTGTGAGTAGAAGTGCTTTCTACAAAACGAGCCCTAATTTTTTCCAATAACAAATGTAAAAGGCGCTTCTAGTTTTTAAAAGTCACTTTTAATTAATCCTTAAAGCTAAAACAAAAAGAATCCGTTGGCCTCAAAGATGTTTCAGAATCTGTTGGCCTTAGAATCAACTAAAGCTTCAAAAGTCACCATCTCTTCTTTGTCATTTTGGTTGGCAACAATATTAATGAAGCTTATCTGTTTATACAAACAAGAATAATGAACCTTCTTCAAGTGACGGACTCATGCATACAACATGCCCCTTTCGTAAGGTGGCTAAAAACATCAAAATTTGTCAAACAATTAAGATTGTCTTTCCACATTCAATTTCATTGGACCAAAATTTGGTACAAAATCCCATGACAATGCATTTCAAATTGAATCTAGCCGCCATATAAAACAACGTTTCCATGAATGGTCTGCCATCAACATCTCGAGTCTCGGTTTTGAAGAATGAACCTTTTCCAAAATGAGGGAGTTATGAGAATCAGAGATCTTCTTGTTGTCTTTGATCATCTGTCTCTCATTGTCAAAGTTTAAAACGTTGGTCAGTTGTTGGAGATAATTTGGTGTCCAATCAACAAACAAACGTTTGATCATAGTGGATGTCTGGATGAGATATTATATTTGCTAAATGTTACACTTGGTTTCATTACTGAAATCTGGTATATTATATTTGCTAAATTTTTAATTAGAAATGCGGTTTAAAACTAACTGAAGCAAAAGAAGTCGCGTTTAATTTGAATTCATCTCTTTGAGCTGGCATGAATGGTTGGCCTTTGGCAATCCTATTTGGAGCATTGTTTTTAGCATCTACGCAAGAGAACTCTGTATTATTATTAGTTGTCTTCGGAAAATTATTGGAATAACAAGTGATGCCATTAATTTCATTCCATTCGATATGAATGAATGCGAATCTATGCGTAAACAAATTAGATGATGTCACATTACTTCATATTCTTACCACTTGAACCTCTCACTCTCACTTTCAAGTTTCGAGTGAAAAAGAATACCCTCACATTCGTTTTTGTCCATAAGAAGATGGTAAAGAGTAACACTAGAATTCAGCTTCATGTCTGTTCAATTTTATGTGGTTATTAAACAGGTTAGTAGAAGAATACAACTGTTATTTTAAAGAGTAACTAATCGACAGTCGACTTTCACTACTCCTCACAATCACAAAGGTCGATGCTGTCTTAGGTTGTTGGTGATTAAACCTAACCCAGGCTTTTATCTACTGCTTAAATCAAACAGAAGAAAATCCAAATGTTTTTACTATTTTGGCAAGGCAACCTTAGATTATTAATCTGTAACAATCACCCTTTTAGTCTTTCTCAAAAACACATTTGGTTTCCTGCAAAAACAGCTAAAGTTAACCAGCTGGTCTAGTATTTAATTACCATGTCCAAACAAGGCAGACAGGCAAAGGTTCATAAACAAATGGCTTAACCACAAGAAGAGACTTCATATATAGAGTTCTTAGTTATTATCAATGATCCCAACTGTTCTGCTTCAGGCCAGCAATTACATTACAGTTCATCCTTCATCATCAAGCATAGGGTTCGACAAACAACAAACAAATTGGCTAATTAAATACTCTCCCTATTCTCCATAACATCAACAATCCCCCAGGTCCCATTCTTGAATATACGAATATGCTTGCTTGAACTAACCTCCGAGGAGCCTGATTGGATTCACCACTATATTTTCCTTATTCTAGGATTCATTTCAACTCTCTAATTCTGGCTTTCAACTGAATCAGGAGAATTTCACTGAAAATTAACTGATTCCAAGAGTTGTATATAGTTTCTCCATCCTCTTTCATTTTTCTCTGATTAAAATATTTTCTCTCATTTTCCCAGAAATTGCTATATTGAGTCCTCACCAAAACTGTTTCAAGACAACCTAAACTGTTTGAATTCTCAAGTCATAAACCATTAGACAAAGTTTTCTGTGTTAGTTTCTTCCCTACTGCATATACAGAGATATTTCATATCAAATGCTTTGAAATCTATATAATTATCTATATAGATAGTACATAGTACTAAAGAGAAATTTACTTCCAGCATAAAACTACGCATTATTTTATTTAGAAAGCACTGCAACGTACGTACCATATTGTCCTTCATTTGTAAATATTTTTTTCTGCACTGTTTCATCATCATCTTGAAAAATCATTAGGAGACCTACTTCCAGTCCCAGATAAAAAACATGGAAGCAAAAACTCAGAAAGTAGTGGTGATCCAGGACGCATCCAAAGAAATCGTTAGTTCGAGCGCAATCAAATGGGTCCTGGAAGGCTTATCACTTAAGCCTGGGGATGAACTTACCCTTCTTGCAGTTCTTCACCAGGTTAATAACCCTAGTACGTTATCTTTCATGGCAGCTGGGAGATTCCGTAAGAATTTATGCTTTTGGTTTCCTGATAAAAGGGGCAAAAAAATATTGGAAAGTATGGTAGATATAAACAGAGTAATATGATAAAGAAAATCACAGTTAATCAATATAATTAATAGAAAATTGTAGTTCTATGATTCCATTCTATCACAGAACAGGATTTGCTAACTTTTTATTTTCTCCAACACCCAATTCCACCTTCTCTGTCCTCCTTCTCAGTGGGATACAGGACCAAGATTGACTCAAGCTCATTTATTGGAACAAACCAGAAAGTCATCGAAGAAGAACTTGAGAGGAAAACAGAGGAGTATCATAACAAAGAAGAGATTACCATGATTGCTCAGCAATGTCAAAGAGCGAAGGTTAGAAAAGAATTTCAGCCACTATTTGTTACAAAGTGGAGATTACCTGCTATTTGATTACACATATATTGATCAATTTAAGTCATCTAAGTACTGCTATACTATCATACCAGTGAATCTTGTGTGTGGAAAACTTACACTTTCAGATTAGGAGACAAGATTATGAATTGAGTCCTCACAGCCTCAGGTTGAGTTTTGCTGTATCATCTATCAATCGAATCCTAACAGATCCATTTTCCGATGACAATTCTCAGGTTGAGTTCAACATGAAAGTACTTGCTGGTCCGTCTCCCAAGATGGTTGCTGTAGAGGCTGCCATAAGAGAAAGGGCAACATGGGTGATTCTTGATAGGTCAGTCACTAAAATATTGCTAAAATATTTGAAGAATTCGAAATAGGTCTGCTTGACTTGTTTCAACTCTAGTCACCTTGTTTCAAAGTGCACCCATTACACAAGAAATTAGTTCAAAATTAGAATTATTAATATGCCAAAATGTACCTGAAACATCAAAAACTTATGAATCAGACAAATGAAGTTTTGTTATCAAGCAATCAATCATTGTTGATTTATGAAGCTTTCTAGTGGTCAGGGTTTCACGAACAACAAATCATTGCTTATATACGAATTCCTTAGAATTCACTATATTAGACACCAAATGTAGATTACTGAGAATTATTTCTAAATTACAGGTGGGTTGTCCGGACTTCAGTCTTGAAGTACCGTGGAAGATGATATTTCTTTAAGCATAAATTAGTTTGGGTGCCAAACACATTGACTTAAAAGTAAAGAAATAGTACATGTAAATAGTAAAGTGTAACTTTTGTACATCTAGAATGTGAAGTGAGCCAAATGATATATAATGTCCTCATTGCCAATGTTTTTGGGTTGAATGCTCTAATTCTATCTGTGCTAAGGTTATTTAAGCAGTCAAAGACTCAACGCTACATGGTAGTCTAATGGCGAGTTTATTTGGTAATTTCATAGCTCAGACAAGTGGGAAGTGTAAAACATATATGGTGCAGAGTGAAATCACAACTTCACTGATTTTCTAATTTCTGAAGTCAACATATTGTCAACTAAATTGAATATTATGGAACTAGATGGAGTGGTAAATCATGCTAACATTGATGAAGCTTCATACTTCATGCTTAAAACTTTCAAATCAAAGCTTATTAAGCAAACAAATGTTTCTCATTGAAGCAATTGCCACCTGAAAACATTAGAAGTAAGAACATTGAGACACTAAATTTTGAAAGCTACTTTCTAATTATCTCATGCAGGCAGATGAAGAAAGACAAGCAATTCTTCATAGAGAAGTTGCGATGTGGAATATCAAGAATGAAACGTAACAATTCTGTTGAACAATTGAGAGGGCCAAAATCAATTGGAACTGAAAATCGCAGCAAATCGGTCACCAAAAAAGGCAGCAAAAGCCGCCATGTAAAATATGATGAAATGATACCAGGAAGCTCAGAAGAAGAACTTTCTCCTAAAAGTAAGAAGTTTTATTATTATTCATCTCAGGGATCTAGGACTAGGAGTTCCATTTTGCACAAATTGGACAATTTATGTGTTCTTGATCATCAGCTTAAACTAACATAAATATACTCAAAGATTAAAAGAATCTTTTAATTCCTCTAGATGACCACAAGTTTAACAGATGTAATAACAAAATATATGACTTGTGATACTGCAAAAGCAAAAACGAACAAAGAAAAATGAGGGAAAGGCCTATCTATAGACTATAGTTGCATTTAAAAAGAAGAATAGAGTGCATCAAGTATGAAGAGTTTAAGTCTGTAGAAGCTTTTGCTCTTATTATCCAAATTTGGTGTACCATGCAAACCGGAACAAATAATGGGAAGTAGTTTTTTACTCTATGATCACACATAATTCCATATTGCTTATAGTTCCAAATGCAAGATCTTCATTAAAAATGCATATTTTTTTAGAATCTTCGAGTCCTCAAGCACCCAGTGTTGGCAAAGAACCAGATGTTGATGGTCGTGGTCCCCCATGGCCTAACTATAGTAAACCTACCTCATCAAGTGAGCCGCTGCTGACTGCTAGAATGTCCAGTTCAAGTCTGGGGAATACGGAAACCTTAACTTCTTATATTGCCTGTCATTATCAAGAGGAAGAAAGCACGACAAATGATGAAAGAGGGAAAGCAGGAGAGCTGTCCCCATTTCCAATTGCTGACAGTCAAGCAAGGAATGAAAAGCAAACATATAATGCTGGGAGCCCAGATGAATATAAACAGCATAGCTACAAAGATGATTGGATAGGAGAATGTCAAACAGACGAAGAATTTAAAAATTCAATATGCACAGTTTGCAAGAATAAACGGCCAAAGATTGGATGGAAGAGAAACTTTACTTACAGAGAGCTCCAAGATGCTACAAACGGGTTTTCCATCAAGAACTTCCTGTCTGAAGGGGGGTTTGGCTCCGTCTACAAAGGAGAACTGAATGGGGTGAAGATTGCTGTTAAGCAACATAAGAATGCAAGCTGCCAAGGAGAGAAAGAATTTGAGTCTGAAGTTCACGTACTCAGCAAGGCAAGACATGAGAATTTGGTTGTTCTATTAGGGTCATGTTCAGAAGGAAGCCAGAGGCTCCTTGTTTACGAATATGTTTGCTTTGGCTCATTGGATAAGCATCTATCAAGTAAGAAGAAAACAAGCTTAGAAGAATCAATAATTTTCTTTAAAATTTTGGAAACATCGAGTGTTTTCCTTAATATTGCAGAATAGATAGTCTAACCCCGCAATAACTTGTTCTAAATTTATGCAGAACACAATAAAAGACCTCTCAGGTGGGATGAGAAGATAAAAATTGCTACTGGAGCTGCAAGAGGCTTACAATACCTGCATGCAAACAACATCATCCACAGAGATGTGAGACCAAACAACATCCTTGTGACACATGATTACGAATCCCTGGTAACTAAACCACTTGTTTCTTTCAATATCAGCTTTTTGATCTAAAATGCCCATTGATATCATGTAGTAGTTACATGGGGTTTATCCAGGAAAATAGATTTCCTATAATAGTGTCGGTACTATGTGAGTCAAACAGACATATAAAACATCCACTTATATTCTTACCATAATTACTGGATGGATAACCCAGCCAGCTAAGTGCATTTGATTTTAGCAATACAATTTGAGCCAGAGTGCATATACAATTTATTCAATGCTCGTTAAATTACCCTAATAGCGTCACCAAAGTAACCACATCCATGACCCACCTAACACTATGCATCAGCTAGGAGACTTTGGTCTTGCAAGAAGTCAACATGAAGACTCAGATCGATCGTCAGATACAACAAGAGTCGTTGGAACGCTGGGATATTTGGCACCAGAATATGCAGAAAATGGAAAAGTATCAACCAAGACAGATGTATATGCTTTTGGGGTCATTCTATTAGAGCTTATCACTGGACTGAGGCCTACTGACAAGAAGCTTGAAGGAAAAAGTCTTGTGGGATGGGTAAGATCTTCAATGCCACAAATTCTTCTAAATATATAAGCCTACATAAAACAAAATAAGAAGAAAAGGGCAGCCTTCTAGCATGTTGTTTCACATTTCCTTTGTTCTGCATTAATAATTGCGTAATGTTCTTCGCAGGCAAGACCACTATTAAAAGAAAGGAACTACCCAGATTTAATTGACCCCAGAAATGTGGATTCCCATGATGTTCACCAACTCTATTGGATGGTTCGGATAGCCGAGAAATGTCTCAGCAGGGATCCACACAAGAGATTAACTATGGATAAGGTATGTCCACCTGATTAACTACACTGGATACTGTCTTCATCATCAAGTCCTTTAACACAATGAGTGCAACCTAAAGCTTAAAACTAGAAAAAAAATTGGACGCATACAGACGCATAACATCACAATCTCTTAATTGTTAAGAATAAAAAATGTACGAAAAATTCAAATTGAGGCAAAACACAGCCACCAAATATAAACAAATAAATACTAAGGCATCAAATAGTATCTAAAATCTGGGCATTTTTCTCATCAATCACAAGTATTCAAACGAACACATTCATTTTCTCATCAATTAGTAATTTGAAAGGAACCCACCTGCAGGTGTGAAATCTGACGTGTTTGTGGTATAATGGCAGGTGGTTAATGCTTTCGGTCAATTGAATAATACAAACCAAGTTTGCAGCATCGGAGACTTCTCCCCAGCACAATCTGAATCAGCAGGCGGAAGCATTCCGGGGTCTTCTGAATCACACGGTGACCATCCCGATGAGAGGTACATCGATATACATATCACTCCCCCAATGTTTTTTCCATCGCCTTCAGCTCACTCGAATTCTTCAGAGGTCTCAAGCTTGTCCATAGTGTATGAGCATTCCCCTGCAAATTCTGAAGAGAAGAGGTTAATATCACAATAATAAATGAAAACATGATCACCACATTCACTACTCACAGCCATAATCAAAGTTAATCGAGCTTTGTAGGTTGTACTTGCGAGCCTGTACCTCTCCATCGCAAGGCCGGGACGTTTCTAGATTCGTATGTTTTCATTTATATATTTTGGCATTTGATATCTTTTTAATTTATTTTCTTCTCTTTTTCTCAAAATATCAAAATTCACATGCTGCACATTTTTTGAGGTGAAAAACCACATAAATATTGTGAAGCATCCAAAATTCAATTTGGTGAAACATAGTAATGAAACACTCATCTTAAATATAAGGGGAAAATCTCAATATATATTTTTCATATAAAGCATAAAAAATAACGTAGTATTGTCCGGCTTATTAAGATATGAAAAAATTTTAGACAAAGAAATTGAGAAAAATTAAAGCATTTTAATTTTAATTTTTTTTTACTTTTAGTTTAGGTTACAAGGTAGCATTAGAATTATTGTGAAGAATAGCAAGAAACTAAATTTAACCAAAAATAAATAAACTAAAGGGTAATATTGAAAATGTAAGTGTTGTAGTTTGAGATTGAAAAAAAAAAAAAAAAAAACCTTGTGTACCATTTTGAAAATGAGCCTCAAACCTTAAGGTGCAAAAATGTAATTTTTCCAGACATTTATGCATACAACGGAGGATAGGTGTGTTAGAATACACTCTCACGCATTGTCATTTCTAGTTGTATAAAAGCATCTCCAGTGCTAAGATGTAACATTGTTGGAATGAAAATTTTTACATCTTTGAAATCCAATTTTGTGCCCAAAGGGACAGAAAATCAAGCTGTAAAATTCACATATCGGTGTATTGCTGGAAGTTGTAAAAAAATTGTAAATTTACATCTTTCTTTACATCTAAAAAAGAGCATACTAACATTAAATCCTAGTACATTTGATGAAAAAGTAGGGTATTAAATACACAAACATGCATTAAAGGCATGACTAAATATCTAAGGATCCATATTTGAATTCATATTAAATCAAGACATGAGATTAACATTTTCAATTTTACATTTCAATATTTTACAATTTCTTATTTGAGTAAATTAAGTTTAGATTTGAGAATATTCCAATAGAATGCCACCGAATTTGTAAAAATTACATTTACATCTTTAATTTTACATCTTAGCATTGTAAATGCTCCGAAAAAGAAAAGTGTTGTTCTAATTGCCGTTTCATATCCTCTGCCTAGCTAAGTAGGTAGGCTAGTACTCTAGTACATTACAGCTTACATTAGTCCCTTGAAGTGGCGGTGGTACCTTAAAATTAAATCGGATACTTTCCTCCCAAGTACAAGTCGGTTGCTATGACTTATTTTTCTCAATTGATTTTAAAATAAAATGGGTTTGTTTTCTAAATCGGTTCATGATCTTCAAAAATGCTTTGAGTTATGCAAGACTCACCCAACTAGTACATAATACACCCCGCAGTAACATTCTTGTACTCGATCAAAAACTCTTTCCTGTAACTGTAAGCAAGAGACTCGACTCGTGTGAAAATTTATGTAAGGTATTGGGCTCTCTCTGCCAAAAATATATTATGTGTCTAGCTGGATTCTACATTCTACTACACACATCTAGGAAGTAGAGCACGACATGAGTCCTAGAGAGTAGAAGTAGTAGTAGGAAAACGACATCCATTGTACCACAACACATTCATCATCCCACTTCTTATCAAGAGAAGAGAAGAGAGGAACAAGGGAACACAATGTAGACACCAATTTGAAATTTGAAATTTGAATGAAGGAATATTCGTAAACAAACAAAATGCAAACAAAACAAAATAAACGAGGTTCCATCATCCATTTCATTGTACCAGAACATTCTAGGTTCGAAATGCATAGTTATTCTACAATCATAGCAAAAGCCTGCATGCAAATTGTATACCTCATATGATTCTGTTTCGGCATACATGCTGCAATTTCCATTGTTTGAAATCAAGAAACCAAGTGAAAACACCACACCACACCACAAACAAACAAACTCATGCAAACAAGTCTTAATAATACCAACTCACCTGTCCCCAACCACCACTATTACTCTTCCACCACACATAACAAACAACCATCAGCATGAATTAAGGTGACGAAAGTTTCGGCTTCATAAAATTCACACACAACCCTCCACCGGTTTCTTAAGGTTGCTCAAAAGACATTTGACACACAGCAGGCATGTTGTTCCACATGCACGAACCAAGGCCCCATCCTTGATTTGATGTACAAGCTCCAGAACCCATGTGCTTATTGTATTCGGTTGCCAAGTCTTCAGTCAGGAGTGATGCAAAACTATCAGGCATGTGGTCTTTAAAGCCGCTACTATGATCAATCCAATCTGAACCAAATTCAGCTTCAGCATCCGCACCAGCATACTGATAATGAGCAGTGGTTTCCTTTTCATGATCTGGTGTCCAAGAATGGTCAATGGGTTCGGATTTCACATTGCGCCCTGTCACAGCAATCAAAAAGCAACATAAGTGATAACAAACAAGAGACATGACACCACTTATCTGCACACTAGAAATAGGAGTAGAATTCTCAAAATATTCAAGGAACAAAAATCTATGAGAAATGCTATCATACAACACAAGGAGAAGAGGAAATATTTGCAATTGTGCAATAATAATCTGAAATGTTCCAAAACAAATTCAATCAATGAAACTTACTTTAAAATGGCTACAAACTAGGAATAAGAGGAGATATATACCGGTTCCAACTGGTATTACAAAAAATCTTTCTGCATTAAGAAACTCAAGAATCACTTTACAATGTTATTAACAGCTTCATTCATTTCCAGGTCTCACAGTTTAAGATACTCACCAGTAAAGGTCTCAGCAGGCGGCGGTTCATCCAATGAACTGCCACTGGCACTGATAGGAGTACACTCACTAAACATAGAAGTAGCAGAATGACCCAGTGGAGAAATCGGGTCGCGATGTTCTTCCCATTCTGTTTCACATATGTTCAAAGTAGAACTGTCACCCACATCGCCAGGAGTAACACTAGATGAATTTGAACTCTTGTCAGATGAATGATTCTTTGCACTACTGAGAGTCTTTGACTCGTGGAGTAAAGCATCTAGCAGGCCGCTGTTACGTGGTGAAGCGCAATCTGACTCAAATGCACCAAGGGGCGGGGGAGATTGGATAAAAGCATCAATTGATTCAAGTAAGGGTGGAGGAGGAGAAGTGCTCCAGCTACCTAAATCAGTTTCTGGATATTGGAGTGAAGGGAGCTCCAGCTTCACAGCCCCAGAAGTGGGCTTAGAAGCAGAAGAATTGCCATTTGAAAGGGAATGGCTACCCTGAATTACACCAAAAGACAGTGGACTCTTAGTGGTAGGATCAGGATCATGAGGAAAAGACAATCCAAATGACTGAGCAACTTTATCACAAACATCATTTTGAAAATGGTCAAACTGGGGGAAACCATTTTTGAAACTACCACCAGAAGTAGAGAATAAAGCTGTTGACTCTCGAAGACGCTTTTGGCGATGCATTGCTGGGGGCATGAAACCACAATATGGAGAAGAACCAAGGCCTTTCATCAGCATGCCACTACCAGAAATATCAGGAAGTTCAGGAACATAAGTTAAGACACAACTGTTTCCTTTTAAACTGTCAAATACAACATCAGGTATCTCATAATTGTTTGTTTGCAGTGAATCATGATGAGCTCTGTCCGCACCATTAATTCCACCACTGGACTGGCCTTGTTGACTTTCCTGCAATGCTTGTAAACACACCTCGGGAGGATAAAGTGGTAAGCCAGCCCTCTGACGTCGCTTAATTCTGGTATTCCAGTAGTTCTTGATCTCATTATCTGTACGGCCAGGTAACTAAGACGAGCAAAAAGAGACTGTCAATCATTTTCGATAAACAATGGAAAAATACATTGAGAAGAATACTTCAAAAATAAGATAAGGCTGATATGAATTGATAATATAATTTATTTTCAAATTCAAACCATTGGGAGAAAAAACCAATGGAGGAACCCAAGCAAAAATGGCAGTGTAACATAACAACTAGTTTAAAATGTGAAGAATTGACACATGAGCTTGTAGGGCCCGTTGACGTCCCCAAATAAGGATATATAAAATTAGTAAAAATCACTACCAGCCTTTGAAGAAGATGCAAGTGAGAGATGTTAATATGGTGCCTCTGCTACGGAATGCATTGTGCACAACAGAGAGCTTTTTCTTGTCATGATAATTTCCTAAAATATGCACTTTAATAATCTCCATTTTTTAGCTTAAACACATTACAATATGGTATTGTCGGCTCTATTACCCCATGGTAAGCAAATATGCTCAATTGTTTTAGAGACAATATATGTTAGCATTATTATGTGTCAACTTCAACTAGCAAAAGTATAGTGTCATATTATCATTACCTTTTTCTTAATGTATTCAATCAAGAAAGAATAGTTTCAATAAAACTCACAAAACATCTTTGAGATTGGAAACAAGGGCGAACTGTGGCACTTTAAGGCACTCATTTTGATGAGAAACACAAATACTTTTTTGAAAAGAATCAATAGATACAAGCAATAAATTTATTTCAATGAATTTCTGTATTAAAACAGGATTTTTCCCTCTGATTTTTCAAAATTTTAAATTATGTTTCATATAGAATACAAAGTAAAACAGAGCTGGGTATGAATCATATCTATACAAAGAAAAAGGAACCATGTACTTACATTTGCTGCCATGCGGGCCCATTTGTTCCCCATCTTGGCATGGAGTTCAACAATCAAACGTTCTTCTTCAGGAGTAAATGCCCCTTTCTTCAAGTTCGGCCTTAGGTGGTTTGCCCATCGCAGCCGGCAGCTTTTGCCACAACGGAACAGGCCTGAGTGCTTCTGAACGGCATTCCAGTTTCCCTCCCCATGCTTTTTAACATACTCAACCAAAATCGCATCTTCAGCCGAGGTCCATGGCCCTTTCTTTAGAACAAGGCCACCATTCCCACTTCCTTCGTTACTATCATCCATCAACGGTGAATCAATCTGATCCTTGGACAGGATTCCATCTTCACTCTCATTTGTTGACGCACTCATCTCTCAATTTGCGATCAAAACCCGTACCAAGAGCCAAGACCATGCAAAGAGCAGGCTGACAACCTGGAATTGAAATGGAGAAGAAAACAACAAATAAACACATATAAGCAGAACCTCAGCGCCAATTTTGATCCACTTATTATACATGCAGTCCACCTCCGTGCACTAATTAATTAAGGAACATAACAAACAAACAAAAATTGTAACTGGTATAGACAAAAAAAAATAAAAAATTGGTCAGGTAATAAATATAAATGATCACACGAAAAAGATTTAATCTATAAACAGAATGAAAATAATAAGGAAAAATCATGAAAGCAGTTCCTGAGAAGGAATATGGATAAAGGTGTAAAACTGGAAGAGAATTACTAAATTATGCATATCATCATTACTCAACACTAATTATGAGTAATTAAACTCATATGCAAATTAATGATATCTTCTAATGTACACTAAAGTGCAGATCTTTAAAACCCACAAACGGATAAGCAGCGAATAACATTCAAAGGTCGAATTAAATCTTTTTACCCTATTCAGAAGGAAAAAAAAAACCAAAGGAAGGAGGTCAGTGTAATCTGATACAGAACAAACCCATATCCAAATCATAAATCGTGATCAAACTCAATAGAAAGCGTACATAATTCACTTTGAAAATTAAAACGAAGTCTATATATGGCAAAGTAGTCAAGCTCACATTTATTACAACATGCATAATAAAGATTAAAAATCTCAGCTGAAGTAATTGAAATCTATAACACCGAAATCGCACCCACGACGTAAAATTTACGTACCAAAATCAGAGGAAGATGGAGCAGATGCAAAAATCCAAGGATTGAAGCTGCGAAATCGACCAAAATAGAAACAAGTTCTTTTGCGCGCAATTAAAATTTCTAGAATCGGAAACTGATATTGAAATTGAAATGAAAATCGGACGCTCAAACGTAGTGACGAAATGAGCTAAGAGCTGAGAAAATCGTGATAAGAGAACACCTGAAAGCGGCAAAAATGTCAAAATTCAGATGATTATTAACGAAATTGAACAGCGGTCATTCTTCAATTGCATAAGGAATCAGCTGGGAAAGTTAAATTGGTCCTGAATCGCAATTCTCAGAGCTTGAGCCTCTAAATGCGAATTGAATTGAATCAAATTAAATTGTTTAAATCTAATTTATTCAGATCAGGAAAATGGAAACCCTAGCTCTCAATTAAGCGCAAGAAGAGATTGAAAATGAAGAAAAACACAAGTGGGATCGATCCTAACCGCAATTTGTGAAAGAGCAGGGAGACGATTCGAGCGTAGAGAGAGCAACACATCTGATAAGTGAAATGGAGATCCAAACACAGACATATACACGCCACTCCCACACACAAATACAAGGAGAGAGAGAGAGAGAGAGGAGAGAGAAAGAGAACTGAGAATTTGAAGGGAAAAGAAAAAGATAAAAGAAAAAAAGAGAGAGAGAGAGAAATGAAAAAGAAGAGTGAATGTGAAAAAGCGTAGATGTAGAAGAATTGGGGATTGAGAAGCGAAATGGCAACAGCAGAGCGATGTTAGGCTGAGATAAAGGAGGTGACTGTGGACTCCCTACCACCTCACTCTCTCTCCATCTCCTTCTCAAACTCTCTCCTCCCCCTTTTCCCTTTCCTTTCCTTTTACCATTTTTCTTTCTCAATATGTCTTCCCATTTTTCTTTTTATTAAATTAAAATAATAAGTTTATTTTTATTATAATTATTGTTTTTTTAATACAATAATATAAGATAGGAAATTACATTATACACGTTGATTCATTGAGTATCGACCACGCCTATCAGGAGTGCTGAACTCGAAACCTCCAACAATTCTAAATATTATCTTCTTCTTTTTTTGTTAATATTTTCTAAATATTATCTCGACTCTCTATTATTAAATTATTATAAAGTCACGAAGGGAGTTGTTTGGTGTTCTAATGTTTCATAAAAAATTTTGTACAAAAAAACCCTCATTAATATTTAAATAATAATAATTTAATAAAATGGACAAAATGGTAAATATAGATATTTTAAATTATAAACCTTAGAAAAATCCTAGTCTCTGTTTTCCCCCCTCTAAGTCCCAAAGAAAAAACAAACTAAGACTTAATCGTTTTTCTCTTTTTCTTTTGGATTATTAATAAGAGTCCCTTTGTGATGACTGTATGGTCTGAGTCATGCTCATATTTGAGTTTCCCATCATGTTATTTTACTATTTTTTCAATCCATCTACTTACCGAAAATCTTCATTTAAAATTTCTTCTTTTTCCCTAAATTTTGTTTTACCTTGCTATTGGAGGTATTTATCGCAATATCCTCCATTGGTTTTGGTCACAGTAGTTAGATTAGGACTTTTGGTCATTTATTCGCTTTTATGCGCAATTAAATCGTTTGAAATCAAACCTTCCTCGTATCCGTTATGCTCTACATGTTCTTTAAGTGTGATAGGTTTGACGACGGTGGCTGTTTCTTTTAGTGGAGGAAGTTTGTTGAGGGTTATAGGGCGTTGTTAGGGTTTTGGTTGTTTTGGACTTTGTGGACTTAATTTGTAATTTTGCATAATTTCAGTGATGTAGGTTTGTTAGTTGTTAGTGCGACTTTGTTCGTGTTAGCGTTGCCATATTGGCGTGTGGGTGTTGATGTCATAGCTTGATTTTGATGGTATGGTTGTATCCATTCTTTATGATATACAATGATATCATTTTAGGGCATTTTAAAGAAGATATTTTAAATTATAAATTAAAATAGGATTTTAGTTGAGGAAGTGGATCTCCACCATTCGTATACGTTTTTCTTTTTTGTGGATTTAATTTTTATTCATCTTTATTTTTAAAACAAAGAAACAAAAATTAACACACGCGTGAATTGATTCACTACAAGAAATCAGAAGTTGCCCAGCGGAATGACGTCGTCGCGCAACGTAAGCCCTCCGTCGAGTAACACTAACAACGGCGACTCGCCGTCGGGCAATAGGCGTCGGGCTATTGCAGTCGGGCTTTCAGATTACTCGACGAGCACAGTGTCCTCGTCGAGCAATTTCACAATGCCCGGCGGTAGTGTTCGTCGTTGATACTGTCGTCGAGCAACTAAAGTCAACATCTTATTACCGTCGGGTAAGGTTAATACAATCTGTCGAGTAACGTTATAAATAACCGTCGGGTAACGTTATCAACAACTGTCGGGTAAAGTTATATACACCCGTCGGGTAACGTTATATATGTTCGTCGGATAAAGTGTTGGAAAACCCATCGGGTAACGTCATATATGGCTGTCGGGTAAAGTGTTAAAAAATCCGTCGGGTAACGTGTTACACACTGTCGGGTAACGTTTCCCCCTTTCGTCGGGTATAGTTTTAAAAAATCCCATTTTTATGCCCGATGGAATGACTGTGCGTCGGGCAAGCGTTCCATATTTAATATATTTTTTAATAAAATATTTAATTAAACAATAAAAAATTTAATTACAAAATATAATTACAAAATTTTAATAAAAAGAATCAAAATTAAATTAATATTAAAAAAAATGAATGTAATATTTTGACATCATTAAAACTATAAAAATATTGTATATATAGTACACCCTAACAATTAGTCGAGGGGTCAAAATAGCCGGGATCCTGAAGGGGCTGTTGGGTGGGCGGTGAGAAAATGGCATCCAATCCACGGTCACCCATACGTTGAAAGATGATGTCAAGGGCGCTCTTGATTTGTTGGTTTTGGACTTGCATCTCCGCAAATTGGGCTTTGAGCTGAGCATTTTCGGCCTGGAGGATATCGAAGTTTCTCCTTAGTTGTCGCTCCAGAATAGTGATCGACATATCGACATTAGGGAGCTGCTGCTCCAACAGCACATCCGGATGCTGTTGGGTGAGCTCAGCTTGTGTCTGCTGGACGTCTTGCTGCATCGCATCCTACAAATTCGAATAAATATTAATTAGAAATATAATTATCAAATTCAGGAAAAATGTTTAATCTTCAAAAAATATACTTACGTGAATTCGATCAGCCTCTTGATCCCCCCGTCCAGCGTACACCTGCCCCCAGGCATCCACCTTTAGGAACAACGACCTGGCGATGCGCCGATCCTCCTGCCGGGCCAATAAGGAACGCGACCCCCCGTGGTGGTTGAATTTTTTCGCTCCCCGGTTCGATTTGTTGGCAATCGATTTCCGCTATTCATTCGTAAAACCAAAAATTAGATTTTAAAATGGAAAATAACATAAAAATTAAATAATTTAATTAATTAAATAGATAATACGTACCAAATAGGTGGGGGACACGAAATGGTCGCACAACCACAACCACCCTGGCAGTTTCGCCCCGTCCAACTCCTCCGGAGGATTTGCCCGAGCTTCCTCCAGAGAAGGCCAAGTCAAGAAGTACTTGTGGAGCTCGTACTTCCAGTCGGCGTACCGTAACTACCAATGGTGGCACAGGTATGTACTGAGCTCGACGTTCTCTAAGTCGAACTCAAAATTAATCTGTAATCAATTATTAAAGTTAGTAAAATAATTAAAAAATATGAAATTAATGTTAAAAATGGGAAAAAAATATACCGATAACTCGCCCCAATAACGAGTGATCTCCTCTGGGGTTTGGGTTCGAAAAGTGTCCTCCATCATCAGTGACTTGGTGCGAAGAATCGCACCAATGTCATGAACCAGGAGGCTGTGAATTTTTACCGGCGCGGTCCGGAGGCGCTGCACGTACACCACCAGTATCTTTGCATTTGTTGTCCTGCAAATCCGCTAGGATGTCAAACCTCGGTTTATCCCGCGCACGTTCACCGACCTACCTGCAAATTCGATGAACATTAGTAAATAAAATGAGTAGCAAATAAAAACGATTGGTTAAATAAACAAAATAATGAGCTTACCCTTAGGGAGTGATCCGACATTAGAGCCTGTTTCGTCGGCTCCGACGTCGTCCTGTGAGGGCTGGGGGTCGGTACGGGGTTCCCCCCGTTTCTTACTATGTTGTCGACAAGCCAATCAGGTACCGGATCGCATATAAATCGATAGCGGTGCGTGAACGAACGCCGCTGTTGAGGCAACCGAGTCCGGGGCTGCCTCATCCAGCTCATGATCATCAACGGGATCAGGGCAAGGGCGAGACCTAACGTGATGAAGGTGCGATGCGACATCTACAATAACAAATATAAATTAATTAATATAAAATTAACCATCACATTTTTAATTAAATAAAAAAAACCAAACATTTTTAATACTAAATTTAAATTAAAAAAATAAAAAAAAATCACATTTAAAATTAACCAACATTTTATAATTCCAATCAACTTAAAAAAAATAAAGCAACAATTGTTTTTAGTAATAATTAGTAAATTGGTATCTAAAAACTAAAACCACCAAATTCTAATTTTTTTTAAATAAATCCAACACAAATGAAAAATTAACTTAAAAATCTAATTAATCCAAACGTACTAAACTCAAAATTCACAACATTATACCTAAATTTCTAAATCCAAATTTCGGGACCAAAATCTAACTTACATATTAATCCAAACATATAATATCCAAATCCTAAAATTCACAAATTAAAAATTTTTTAAACTCACATTTCCAAAATTCACTTATACTACACCATATAAAAAATTTCCCAAAATTGTTTTTAAAATTCAATTACCCAAAATTCATAAATTTCACGTATCCAAAATTCACATAAATTTCATAACCAAAAAGCATAACAAAAAACATAACATTATATCAATTCCAACATTATACCAAACATCAAAATTTCAACAAATCTTCAACTATTATATATACATTAACAATAACAATAAACCAATAACAAATATATATATATATCCAAATATATATACATAAACATTAACAAAAACAATATCCAATTTCATAAATTCTTTTTCCAAATAAAAATTAACACTAAACCAATATATCCAATATCAACCAATATAAACCAATATAAAGAAATATATCCAAATTAACAATAAAAAATATATTGAAACTAACATTAACATTAACAAGGGAAGCAGCGGCGACGGCATACCTCGGTGAGGGGAGACGGTGTCCTTGACTGCTTGGCCTGCGGCTTGAGGGATAGCAAGGCAAGTTGGTAGCTTGGAAAGGATGAAACTGACGAAGTTTTTGGGTCGGAGAGCAAGAGGAAGAATGGGTCGGCAGTTTTCGGCGATGGGAAATTTCAGAAAATGAAGAAGAAGGAAGAAGAAGAAAGTCTGTCTGATTTAAGTATCACACTGTCTGTGGCCCGACGCATGCATCCATCAGGTAACACTTTAATGACCCGTCGGGTATTAAAAACCAGTGCTTATTCATCGGGTATTTGGGTTCAACATCCGTCGGGTAACGATTCAATCATATCGTCAGGTAACGTTTTAGTTACCATCGGGTAAACGCTTTGAACTCCGTCGGGTTATTTTAACTTTTCCGTCGGGCAATATTAAGCAGTAAATTTCAGAATTCGTGAATATTTAGGTAGGAAGCCCGTCGGGTAACATCCCAAACACCCGTCAGGTAACGATAATGGTCGGATATCCGTCGGGTAACACCTTTACTATCCGTCGGGCCACAAAACGTGGAACTTTTGAGAATACGCGAAAATTTAGGCGCAAGGTTCGTCGGGTAACATTTAAAATATCCGCCGGGTAATATACCCGTCGGTAGTCCGTCGGGTAAGAGTTAAAATGTCCGTCGGGTAACACCAAGCGGGAAATTTGAGATTTCGCGAAAAATTAGGCGGATATTTGGAATTTTTGAAAACTGGCCGTTTTATTGAAGTTACCCGACGGAGGTTTTCACATCTCCGTGGGGCAAGACCTTTCTGATGCCGTTTTTGGCCTTAATCGGAAAACCAAGTCCGGCGAAAGTATAAGCAACTTCGGGACCATTCAGAATTTGGTTTTACATGCCTAAAGCCCCATTTATCGTTATCGTGTTGTTTTGAGGATTTCAATCCATACGATCGTCAAAAAACGTTACGTAACTGTTGAATTGTCGATCACCGTTACCTAATCCTGAGATTTCAAAATTGGGATATTTTTCGCGTAGGCGATCTATGGGTACCTACCATAAATGTGGACGGTTAGATCGAACATTTTCAATTTTTAAGCTTCTGAAAATCAGAAATCAACCATATTGCCCAAGGAGTTTAAACTCTTCAAGGAAACTTCAATACATTTGTCGAATTTTGGATCCTATTGATATTCAAACGATTGAATTTTAGCGATCTAATCGTTCACTTTGTGGTTTTACGTGCCTAGATCTCGCCCGTCAAAAATCTTGATGTTTTGAGGATTTCAAGTCATCCGATCGTGAAGAAACGTTGTGTAACCGTTGAATCGTCGTGCACCGTTTCCTAATCCTGAGATTTCCAATTTGGGATATTTTTCGCGTAAGAGATCTATGGGTACCTGCCATAAATGTGGACGGTTAGATCGGTCATTTTCAATTTTTAAGCTTTTGAAAATAAGAAATCAACCATATTGCCCAAGGAGTTTAAACTCTTCAAGGAAACTTCAATACATTTGTTGAATTTTAGATCCTATTGATATTCAAACGATTGAATTTTAGCGATCTAACCGTTCACTTTGTGGTTTTACGTGCCTAGATCTCGCCCGTCAAAAATCTTGATGTTTTACGGATTTCATGACGTCCGATCGTGAAGAAACGTTGTGTAACCGTTGAATCGTCGCGCACCGTTTCCTAATCCTGGGATTTCCAATTTGGGATATTTTTCGTGTAGGAGATCTATGGGTACCTACCATATATGTGGACGGTTAGATCGGTCATATTCAATTTTTAAGCTTTTGAAAATCAGAAATCAACCATATTGCCCAAGGAGTTTAAACTCTTCAAGGAAACTTCAATACATTTGTCGAATTTTGGATCCTATTGATATTCAAACGATTGAATTTTAGCGAACCGTTCACTTTTTGGTTTTACGTGCCTAGATCTCGCCCGTCGAAAATCTTGATGTTTTGAGGATTTCAAAACGTCCGATCGTGAAGAAACGTTGTGTAACCGTTGAATCGTCGCTCACCGTTTCCTAATCCTGGGATTTCCAATTTGGGATATTTTTCACGTAGGCGATCTATGGGTACCTACCATAAATGTGGACGGTTAGATCGGTCATT
Source organism: Oemleria cerasiformis (assembly GCA_037349345.1). Lineage (NCBI taxonomy): Eukaryota > Viridiplantae > Streptophyta > Magnoliopsida > Rosales > Rosaceae > Oemleria > Oemleria cerasiformis. The sequence continues at coordinate 14,677,928 of JAZGTL010000006.1, forward strand.
TTCGATTTTTAAGTTTTTGAAAATCAGAAATCAACCCTATTGCCCATGGAGTTTAAACTCTTCAAGGAAACTGCAATACATTTGTCGAATTTTGGATCATATTGATATTCAAACTATTGAATTTGAGCGATCTAACCGTTCACTTTGTGGTTTTACGTGCCTAAATCTCGTTCGTCGAAAATCTTGATGTTTTGAGGATTTCAAGCAGTCCAATCGTGAAGAAACGTTGTGTAACCGTTGAATTGTCGCACACAATTTCCTAATCCTGGGATTTCCAATTTGGGATATTTTTCGCATAGGAGATCTATGGGTACCTATCATAAATGTGGACAGTTAGATCGGTCATTTTCAATTTTAAAGTTTTTGAAAATCAGAAATCAACCATATTGCCCAAGGAGTTTAAAACACTTCAAGGAAGCTTTAATACATTTGTCGAATTTTGGATCCTATTGATATTCAAACGATTGAATTTGAGCGATCTAACCGTTCACTTTGTGGTTTTCTGTGCCTAGATCTCGCCCGTCGAAAATCATGATGTTTTGAGGATTTAAAGCCGTATGATCGTGAAGAAACGTTGTGTAACCGTTGAATCGTCGCGCACCGTTTCCTAATCCTGAGATTTCCAATTTGGGATATTTTTCGCGTAGGCGATCTATGGGTACCTACCATAAATGTGGATGGTTAGATCGGTCATTTTCAATTTTTAAGCTTTTGAAAATCAGAAATCAACCATATTGCCCAAGGAGTTTAAACTCTTCAAGGAAGCTTCAATACATTTGTCGAATTTTGGATCCTATTGATATTCAAACGATTGAATTTGAGCGATCTAACCGTTCACTTTGTGATTTTCCGTGCCTAGATCCCGCCCGTCGAAAATCTTGATGTTTTGAGGATTTCAAGCCTATTGATCGTGAAGAAACGTTGTGTAACCGTTGAATCGTCGCACACCGTTTCCTAATCTTGAGATTTCCAATTTGGGATATTTTTCGCGTAGGCGATCTATGGGTACCTACCATAAATGTGGACGGTTGGATCGGTCATTTTCAATTTTTAAGCTTTTGAAAATCAGAAATCAACCATTTTGCCCAATGAGTTTAAACTCTTCAAGGAAACTTCAGTACATTTGTCGAATTTTGGATCCTATTGATATTCAAACGATTGAATTTTAGCGATCTAACCGTTCACTTTGTGATTTTATGTGCATAGATCTCGCCCGTCGAAAATCTTGATGTTTTGACGATTTCAACCCATCATATCGTGAAGAAACGTTGTGTAACCGTTGAATCGTCGCGCGCCGTTTCCTAATCCTGGGATTTCCAATTTGGGATATTTTTCGCGTAGGCGATCTATGGGTACCTACCATATATGTGGACGGTTAGATCGGTCATTTTCAATTTTGAAGTTTTTGAAAATCAGAAATCAACTATATTGGCCAAGGAGTTTAAAACACTTCAAGGAAGTTTCAATACATTTGTCGAATTTTGGATCCTATTGATATTCAAACTATTGAATTTGAGCGATCTAACCGTTCACTTTCTGGTTTTCCATGCCTAGATCTCACCCGTCGAAAATCTTGATGTTTTGAGGATTTCAAGCCGTATGATCGCGAAGAAACGTTGTGTAACCGTTGAATCGTTGCGCACCGTTTCCTAATCCTGGGATTTCCAATTTGGGATATTTTTCGCATAGGCGATCTATGGGTACCTACCATAAATGTCGACGGTTAGATCGGTCATTTTCAATTTTTAAGCTTTTGAAAATCAGAAATAAACCATATTGCCCAAGGAGTTTAAACTCTTCAAGGAAACTTCAATACATTTGTCGAATTTTCGATCCCATTGATATTCAAACGATTGAATTTTATCGATCTAACCGTTCGCTTTGTGGTTTTACATGCCTAGATCTCGCCCGTCGAAAATCTTGATGTTTTGAGGATTTGAAGCCATCATATCGTGAAGAAACGTTGTGTAACCGTTAAATCGTCACGCGCCGTTTCCTAATCCTGAGATTTCCAATTTGGGATATTTTTCGCGTAGGCGATATATGGGTACCTACCATAAATGTTGACTGTTAGATCGGTCATTTTCAATTTTTAAGTTTTTGAAAATCAGAAATCAACTATATTGCCCAAGTAGTTTAAACTCTTCAAGGAAACTTCAATACATTTGTCGAATTTTCGATCCTATTGATATTCAAACGATTGAATTTGAGCGATCTAACCGTTCACTTGTGGTTTTATGTGCCTAGATCTCGCCCGTCGAAAATCTTGATGTTTTGAGAATTTCAAGTCGTCCGGTCGTGAAGAAACGTTGTGTAACCGTTGAATCGTTGCGCACCGTCCTAATCCTGGGATTTCTAATTTGGGATATTTTTTGCGTAGGCGATCTATGGGTACCTACCATAAATGTGGACGGTTAGATCGATCATTTTCAATTTTTAACTTTTTGAAAATCAGAAATCAACCATATTGCCCAAGGAGTTTAAACTCTTCACGGAAACTTCATTACATTTGTCAAATTTTGGATCCTATTGATATTCAAACGATTGAATTTGAGCGATCTAACCGTTCGCTTTGTGGTTTTACATGCCTAGATCTCGGCCGTCGAAAATCTTGATGTTTTGAAAATTTCAAGCCGTCCGATCGTGAAGAAACGTTGTGTAACCGTTGAATCGTTGCGCCCCGTTTCCTAATCCTGGGATTTCCAATTTGGGATATTTTTTTCGTAGGCGATCTATGGGTACCTACCATAAATGTGGACGGTTAGATCGGTCATTTTCAATTTTTAACTTTTTGAAAATCAGAAATCAACCATATTGCCCAAGGAGTTTAAACTCTTCAAGGAAACTTCAATACATTTGTCGAATTTTGGATCCTATTGATATTCAAACGATTGAATTTGAGCGATCTAACCGTTCACTTTGTGGATTTATGTGCCTAGATCTCGACCGTCGAAAATCTTGATGTTTTGAAGATTTCAAGCCGTGTGATCGTGAAGAAACGTTGTGTAACCGTTGAATCGTTGCGCACCGTTTCCTAATCCTTGGATTTCCAATTTGGGATATTTTATGCGTAGGTGATCTATGGGTACCTACCATAAATGTGGACGGTTAGATTGGTCATTTTCAATTTTTAAGTTTTTGAAAATCAGAAATCAACCATATTGCCCAAGGAGTTTAAACTCTTCAAGGAAACTTCAATACATTTGTCGAATTTTTGATCCTATTGATATTCAAACGATTGAATTTGAGCGATCTAACCGTTCACTTTGTGGTTTTACGTGCCTAGATCCCGCCCGTCGAAAATCTTGATGTTTTGAGGATTTCAAGCCTTCCGATCGTGAAGAAACGTTGTGTAACCGTTGAATCATTGCGCACCATTTCCTAATCCTGGGATATTTTTCGCGTAGGCGATATATGGGTACCTACCATAAATTTGGACGGTTAGATCGGTCATTTTCAATTTTTAAGTTTTTGAAAATCAGAAATCAACCATATTGCCCAAGGAGTTTAAACTCTTCAAGGAAACTTCAATACATTTGTCGAATTTTCGATCCTATTGATATTCAAACGATTGAATTTGAGCGATCTAACCGTTCACTTGTGGTTTTATGAGCCTAGATCTCGCCCGTCGAAAATCTTGATGTTTTGAGAATTTCAAGTCGTCCGATCGTGAAGAAACGTTGTGTAACCGTTGAATCGTTGCGCACCGTCCTAATCTTGGGATTTCTAATTTTGGATATTTTTTGCGTAGGCGATCTATGGGTACCTACCATAAATGTGGACGGTTAGATCGATCATTTTCAATTTTTAACTTTTTGAAAATCAGAAATCAACCACATTGCCCAAGGAGTTTAAACTCTTCAAGGAAACTTCAATACATTTGTCAAATTTTGGATCCTATTGATATTCAAACGATTGAATTTGAGCGATCTAACCGTTCACTTTGTGGTTTTACATGCCTAGATCTCGGCCGTCGAAAATCTTGATGTTTTGAAAATTTCAAGCCGTCTGATCGTGAAGAAACGTTGGGTAACCTTTGAATCGTTGCGCACCGTTTCCTAATCCTGGGATTTCCAATTTGGGATATTTTTTGAGTATGCGATCTATGGGTACCTACCATAAATGTGGACGGTTAGATCGGTCATTTTCAATTTTTAACTTTTTGAAAATCAGAAATCAACCATATTGCCCAAGGAGTTTAAACTCTTCAGAGAAACTTCAATACATTTGTCGAATTTTGGATCCTATTGATATTCAAACGATTGAATTTGAGCGATCTAACCGTTCACTTTGTGGTTTTACGTGCCTAGATCTCGACCGTCGAAAATCTTGATGTTTTGAAGATTTCAAGCCGTGTGATCGTAAAGAAACGTTGTGTGACCGTTGAATCGTTGCGGACTGTTTCCTAATCATGGGATTTCCAATTTGGGATATTTTTTGCGTAGGAGATCTATGGGTACCTACCATAAATATGGACGGTTAGATCGGTCATTTTCAATTTTTAAGTTTTTGAAAATCAGAAATCAACCATATTGCCCAAGGAGTTTAAACTCTTCAAGGAAACTTCAATACATTTGTCGAATTTTGGATCCTATTGATATTCAAACGATTGAATTTTAGCGATCTAACCGTTCACTTTGTGGTTTTACGTGGCTAGATCCTGCCCGTCGAAAATCTTGATGTTTTGAGGATTTCAAGCCTTCCGATCGTGAAGAAACGTTGTGTAACCGTTGAATCATTGCGCACCATTTCCTAATCCTGGGATTTCCAATTTGGGATAGTTTTTGCGTAGGTGATCTATGGGTACCTACCATAAATGTGGATGGTTAGATTAGTCATTTTCAATTTTTAAATTTTTGAAAATCAGAAATCAACCATATTATCCAAGGAGTTTAAACTCTTCAAAGAAACTTCAATACATTTGTCGAATTTTGGATCCTATTGATATTCAAATGATAGAATTTGAGCGATCTAACCGTTCACTTTGTGGTTTTACGTGCCTAGATCTCGCCCGTTGAAAATGTTGATGTTTTGAGGATTTCAAGCCGTCCGATCGTGAAGAAACGTTGTGTAACCGTTGAATCTTCGAACACCGTTTCCTAATCCTGGGATTTCCAATTTGGGATATTTTTCGCTTAGGCGATCTAGGTATACCTACCATAAATGTGGACGGTTAGATCGATCATTTTCAATTTTTCAGTTTTTGAAAATCAGAAATCAACCATATTGCCCAAGGAGTTTAAACTCTTCAAGGAAACTTCAATACATTTTTCGAATTTTGGATCCTATTGATATTCAAACGATTGAATTTGTGCGATCTAACCTACCATAAATGTGGACGGTTAGATCGGTCATTTTCAATTTTAAGTTTTTAAAAAGGATGGGTAACAAAAAAATTTTAAGTTTTTAATCTGCGAAAAACATCATTCCCGACGAATATTCAAATACAAACCTGTCGGATATCATGTGTAATAAAAAATTGTAAATATAATATGCTTATAATTACCCGACGGATATTTATATATCTATACCCGTCGGGTAATGATAAGAGGAGGTCGACGTCGGGTAACTTGTATCGTATTCGTCGGGTAACATGTGTTATAAAAAATTATAAATATAATCTGCTAAATCATACCCGACGGATATTCATTTATACCTGTCGGGTATTGATAAGAGGAGGTAGATGTTGGGTAACCTGTACCGTATTCGTCGAGTAACATGTGTAATAAAAAATTGTAAATATAATATGCTTATAATTACCCGACGAATATTTATATATCTATACCCGTCGGGTAATGATAAGATGAGGTCGATGTCGGGTAATCGGTACCGTATCCGTCGGGTAACAAGCGTTATAAAAAATTGTAAATATAATCTGCTAAATCATACCCGACGGATATTCATTTATACCCGTTGGGTAATTATAAGAGGAGGTAGACGTCGGGTAACCCGTAACTTATCCGTCGGGTAACCCGTAACTTATCCGTCGGGTAATGTAAGAGGAGGTAGACGTCGGGTAACCTGTACCATATCCGTCGGGTAACATGTATTATTACAAATTGTAAATATAATCTGCTAAATTATACCCGACGGATATTCATATATCTATACGTCGGGTAATTATATGCGGAGGCCTTCGTCGGGTAGCCCGTACCCTATGCGTCGGGTAAGTATAAGAGGAGGCGATCGTCGGGTCACTCGTACCATATCTGTCTAGTAAATAATTGTTTATAAAAAAATTATCAAAGCACATTTTATAGACAATATTTTTGGAAAACAATTGTTGTATCTTATTTGGTTTAATATGAATATATATTGGGTTCTATTTTTTTGAAATTGCACTATAGAGTAAAAAGTGACCCTCATGATTTATCACTTTCACCTTCATGACTTATCATCAAAATATTTGACAAAATCTTTTACCTTCATTTATTTTGAAGTTGCGTATTTTGTGGAGTGCATGTAAGGTCTCCTCACCTTAAGAAAGTAAAAAAACTATTTTTTTGAATGAAATCATACAACATACATATAAATCAAATATATTGATTTGAAGATGGATATTACATATATGAATGAAATTTCGAATTTACAACTTTCATTCGGAATCGCTTTCCCCCTCCCAATCACGCTCGTCGTCCGACATGTGTACAATACTTGATTCCTCCGAATCACTTTCAATTTGTTCTAATTCCCCCAGATCAATAAAAATGTCATTAATTGCAATTGGTGGGATGATGTCATTGGTCCGAACTCCATCCACGTTGTGGGTGGATGCCGATGAATCCACCTGGTAAATGATTTGGTCATCGTTTATTTCCCCATCTTCTTCATGGTATCGGTCATCCTAGTCTCAAATGTTTCTATGATTCACCATCTCATCTACTCTCCATCCACCACCAGCTTTTGGATCATCCAAATAAAATACTTGTTTCGCCGTACTAGCGAGGATGTAGGGATCACTCTCAAACCACCGAGTGTTTGTGTTTATAGAAGTATATAACTGATCTTTGATGACACTACTTGGGATACTTGGGTTCGTATCAAACCAATGACACTTGAACAAGACTACTTCTTTGCGATCAGCGTATAACACCTTAACCACAGTTAACAATTTGCCGTAGAAACCTGTCTCAGCATTTTCCCCATCCCCTGGCACGAAGACCCAGCTGTTTTGCGTAGACAACTTGTCGTCTCGTTCTGTGCACACGAACTTAACTCCGTTAACATGATAACCAGCGTACGTTTCTCCTCGGAATGGGCCAATGGCCAGTTGCATTAATTCTTTATTGAATTTTGGAGAGTTGACATCTTTTAGCTGTGACATCTGGTAAGATACACACAATAAACAAAATAGGTAAGCTTAAAACCAATTTAAAAAATTTGGAAATAAAATATTTGACTTACATGTTGGGAAAACTAACGTGGAAATAATTGTTTGTCTATTTCTTCCCAATTATAAGGAAATTGGGCCTTCATCAACGTTTTGTGATGCTCGTGGAAGGGCCAGACTTCATCACAGTTGTTGAGAATGAACCAATGAGCCACCTCCATGTCGGTATTGATGAACGGCTCCGAGATTGGACCAGTGCCGAATGGTCGTGCAGGTTGGGCAAATACAGATAGGGTCTCTGGACGTTGACCACCATCGTCGTTGCGAGACGCCCTATTGAAGGCAGTTTCAACATTTCGAAGGTACATTGCACAAAATGTGAGTAACTCCTTTGCAATGTACGCCTCGGCTATAGAGCCTTCGGGACGTGTCTTGTTCCGAATGTACCGCTTATACGTACCTAACATTCTGCAAGGAAAGTTACATTAAGATTCACATATATACATGATAGTAAGGAAATATTATCAAATAGCAGGGATAAGTTATACCTCTCGATTGGGTACATCCAACGATAATGCACTGGGCCAACTAGCTTTGCCTCATCCGGTAGATGTATTAATAGGTGCACCATTATATCAAAGAATGCAGGTGGATATATTTGCTCAAGCTGGCACATGATGTACACAATATCCTCGTTAATTGCTTGAAGGTCCGCCTTAACCAATGACCTAGCACATAGTATCTAGAAGAATTGAGACAAATAAAATATCGTCTCAACAACACCAGCCTCTAAGAAGGGTCGAATACCAATCGGAATAAGTCGTTGTAGCTAAACATGATAGTCATGGCTCTTCATACTAGAAATGGTCCAACCGTCCGTGCTAACACTCCGGGATATGTTGCCGGCGTACCCGTCGGAAAATTTCACACCCTACAACCACTTCAGGAATTTTTTCTTATTGTCCGGCGTAAATGTATAACTTGGATGAGCCATGATGTATTTGCCATTGACGACTTTTGGCGACAAATTAGGTCGAATCCCCATTTCTTTCAAGCCCAGACGAATCTTTTTTGTGTCCTTTGACTTGCCTTCAATGGGTAAAGTCGTTCCCACAACACTCTTAGCAACATTCTTCTCGATGTGCATAGGATCGGCGATGTGTCTGATTTTCAATTTCGACCAATATGGCAACCGGAAGAATATGTTTTTTTCGCCCAATTTTCCTATTCGGCTGGTTTCGATCCTCTTGTCATGAACTCATGTATACTGTTGAGTTTGGATAATATCTCATCACCGCACCTCTCCCTTGGTCGACCTCTTAACTCTGATTTACCATCAAATGAGTCAGACTGCATTCGTCATCGGTGATCCCAGGGCAGAAACCTTCTCGCACCCAAGTAGCATATCTTAGATGCGTGCCAAAAGAACGTTGTGTCTGGTCCACATGTCGGGCAAGAAAGATAGCCCTTGGTGCTCCATCCCGATAACATACCATAAGCAGGAAAATCATTAATTGTCTACATTACGGCCGCTCGTAGGGTGAACATTTTTCCACTACACTTGTCGTATGTTCGGACACCATTTTCCCATAAATCCACGAGCTCGTCAATCAACAGTTGCAAATACACATCGATGGAATTACTCGGCGATTTAGGCCCTGGTATCAAAGTACTGAGGATGCAAGTTATACGGAACCATAACAACCGGCCAAGTGTTATAGGGCTTTGCAAAACTCCCAAATGGATTAAACCCGTCAGTAGCGAGCCCTAATCTGATATTTCTTGGCTCTGCAGCAAACTCCGGATACATTTTATCAAATTCCTTCCAAGCCTCTCCATCCGCCGGATGCCTCAGTACATCATCATCAATGCGTTCATCCTTATGCCACCTCATATCACGAGCTGTGTGGGACAACATGTAGAATCTTTGTAACCTTGGCTTCAGTGGAAAATAACGCAACACCTTGTTAGGAATCTTGTTCTTTTGAAACCTAAGCTCATTGCACACGGAATATTTGTCAAGCTGCTCGAATTCACCGTAAAACAAAGCACAATTGTTCTTGCATGCATGGATCTTGATATACCCTAAACCAAGCCCATTCAACAACTTCTTCGAGCTGTAATGATCTTTTGGCAGACAGTTGTCTTCAGGGAGCATTCATATGATAATGTCCAACATGTGATCAAAATGCTTGTTCGTTTGATTATACTCAACTTTCATGTGCATCAACTCCACAACTAGCCCTAGAACCGAAAATGATTTACACCCGGGGTACAATTCGCGCTGAGCTTCTTTCAACAATCTCTCATAATGGAGCTCAGAGTCTTTGGGTTATAGCCTTGGCGCATCATCTTCTATATCCTCTGATGCCGGAGGAAAAACTTCGGTTAATAACTCAACGACTTGATCATTATCACATCGCCCATCCAAACCACTTTCGTCCCGACGGGTCCCGGGAACCGAAGATGTCGATGCGGAAAATATTTCTTCACCGTGATAGATCCAATTAGTGTAGTTGTGTATGATCTCATTCCATTCCAGATGAGTTTGGACCTCATTCAACGACATCCAAATGCAATTATTACATTTACGGCACAGACACCTGATACGTCTTGTATCACTGCAATGACTACGTGCAAAGGCAATGAAGTTGTCGATCCCATCCAAATACTGATCAGAAGATCTATCAAACTTTTGCATCCACCCTCTGTCCATTGTGCTTGCTTTCATAACATAGAGTCAACGTAAGTAATTGAGTTAACATTATCCCATAAATAGAACAAGTTAAAATTAATAGCAACCCTTCTCCTTATGCCTCCAGTGATTTGGCCCTATCCCATTCGAGAGTGCACGTTCTGTGCTGTGTAGTTTGTGACCTACGAGGCTAAGTTCCGATCGAGGGAAATTTCGGCAGCCTCTCCCTACAGTGCCCCAAATGCACGACGTAGATATTATAAACAAATATCTAGTATGCATTCAGAGAACGTGCAGGGGATACAAACCGAATTTTCCACAATCGAAACCTAACATCGTAGACCGCCAACTACACAACACATAGTTGCGCACCCCCAAACTGTCCGAATAAATGGACAATTCAAGAGTCAGTCAATCAATCCGATTCACTGACTCTCAAACGGGTCTAAGGTTTTTCATTGAATTTCATTATACGAAGTTAATCAACTCGATTAACTTCGCATAAACGGTTATGAAATATGAACGTATTTCACTCCGTCGCAACTAAATAAAGCGTTTTAATAAAAATATCACAATAAATTCACAAATACGAACATATATAAATTATGCATAAAACAAATTTTTAAATTTATAATTTATGTATATATTTTCTATTTCCCTATTTTCCTAACATATTTTCTAATTTCCAAACATAATTTCGAATTTTAATAATTTCATTACATATTTTTTATTTTCCTAAAATGTTTTCTAATTTCCTAATTTCCTAAAATATTTTGTATTTCCTTATTTTCCTAACATATTTTCTAATTTCAATAATTTCATTACATATTTTTATATTTTCCTATTTTCTAACAAAAGTTTTTAATTTCCTAACATATTTTATATTTCCCTAATTTCCTAACATTTTTCTTAATTTCCAAACATATTTTCTAATTTCAATCATTTCATTACATATTTTTTATTTTCCCATTTAACAACAAAATTTCCTAATTTCCTAACATATTTTCTATTTTCATATTTTCCTAATTTCATAACAGTTTTTCTATTTTCATATTTTCCTAACAAATTTTCCAATTTCTAATTTCCACAAATTCTAAACAATTTCTACACATTTTCCACAATAAATACAAAAATTCCTAACATAATTATTTCCAACATTCTTAACAAAATTAAATAGAGAGGTAAACACACATACCTTTTTGTAAGTATTCCTTCAAATCAACTACAAAATTCCTACAACACAAAACATAATTAATTCGTAATCAAAAATCAAAATTTCAATATTACAAAAAAATAAAATTTTTATACCTTAATATTTGATATTTTATGATTGATAGAGAAAAAGGATTTGATTGGTAGTAAAATTGTTGATGAGATGATAACAATAGGTAGAGAAAGAGAATGAGTGAGTGAGAGGGAGAGAGAGAGAGCAGAACGGAGAATGAAACAGAGAGGAGGAAGAAGAAGAAGAAGAAAAGAGAGAGTCTCGGGTATTAAGTGTGTTTAGACTTTTGCCCGATGAACAAAATTCGCAGAGCAATCTTTAATGATCCGTCGGGCAACATAGAGTCAACACCTAGTGTTACCCGACATCGATTGGTCGTCGTTGTTGATAATGTTACCCGACGGGGGATTCAAATCGTCGGGTAACAACTTCTCATTTTGCGCCCCAAAGACTTTTTCTTCCCGCCAAAATGTTACCCGGCGAGCATGCATATCCGTCGGGCAAAATTGGATTACCCCGCGAGATAGTATGCGTCGGACAAAAGTTAATCGGACAACTAAGATTTTCTTGTAGTGATTGCAAGTAGCCAATTATTATGACTGCGTTTGTTTAATTCCCGATCAGCTTCTTTAATTTAGTATGGAGAGCATGTAGATCAATTTTAAGTTTTACTCAAATATAATGAATGACTCAAAATTTCACTATTAATTCATCTAATCTCATTACAATTAGAGGAATTTATAACGAGAAATTACGCTTGAGGTGACCTCTGAGTAAACAATGACTACAATGAGGTGACCTAGGTTTCAGCTGTGTGGAACTTCGGATTACCCATGAGGTGACCTCTGAGTCAACAATGAGGTTACCTCGGTGTTTCTTGTGTGAAAACGTACCTCTAGAAACAATGGGGCAACCACAAGATAAGTAATGACACGACCTCGGTGTTAGCTGTGTCACGACCTCTGGAGTAGCAATGCGCGCGGTAAACTTAGGGTAACCAATGAGGTGACCTTGGTGTCAGAAGTTTGACAACATCCGGATCAGCCATGGGGCGACCCCAGGGTACGTAATGAGTGGACCTTTATGTTAGATGTGTAACGACGACATCTGGATCATTAATGGGGTGACCTTATGGTCAGTTAGTAAGATTGGCATCTCTGGGGTTGTAGGCGACTTTTAGGTCAGTTAGAAGGCTTGACACCTTCGAGTCTGCAGGCGATCTCCATATCAATCAGTGAGCTTGACACGTAAGTGACCTCTGGGTCAGTCAAGTCAGTTCGCTGACACCTCCAAGTCTTTAGGAGACATCCGGGGTCATTCAGCGAGCTTGACACCTCCGAGTATACGTACATGTGACCTCCAGGTTATTCATCGAGCTTAAAACCTCTAAGTCTATAGGCGACCTCCGGGTAATTCAAGTCAGCGAGCTTGACACTTCCCGGTCTACAGGCAACCGTCGAGCCTTCAGGTCACCTCCAATTCAGCTAGCGAGGTTAAAACCACCAAGTATGGAGGTGGCCTCCAACTCTGGTTGATGGCGATCTTGGGATTAGTGGCACGATCCTCACCTTCCCTGCCTTAAGCCTTGCTCATTTGGAAAAGAGTAGGGAGGAAGGCACGTGAGGGGTTTTGTTCTCCAATTGGTTCGAGCTCTCGGGCACCCGTATTTTTTCGAGTCCCTGATCAAAGGATTGCTCAAGCCGTCAACTATAAATAATGAAGAATAAAGTCATGTACAGTATCCTTATGGTACTTTGATAGATCGAATCCGCTCATACCATTTCAAACAATCAACGAACCAAAAATACTAATGCAACAAAAATTGTAGTCTTCGAGTTCATGGCCCATAGGTGCACGGAAAAATTAAGTTCCGTACACCCATAGGGGATGCGAGATACTTTTCGAACCAACCAATCTATTTCACTGTAATTAATCTGAATTCTTGGGTTACTGGAATGTTACAATTTACAAGCATAACCCAAGTTTTATATAGACAACCAATACTAAGTAAACAAGGAATAATAAAACCTAACTTCCAATCCAAGATAGAATTAGAATCCTAAAACAAATCTAACCAAATCTAGTAAGTAAATCAATTTCTAATTCAAAAACAAAAACAAATTCCTAATTAAGACAATATTTTCCAATATTATGTAATGGAGAGCATTGCAAACATTGAGAATTCACTAGTTATAATAAGCATTAATTATGGCGTAGTTTCTTGAAGATTTTGTATGCTTGCAACCCTTATGTAAAGGGGAGCCTTGCAAAACATTGAGAATTGACTAGTGATAATAAGCATGAGCGGAGCCAAGGGGGGTCCATTGGGGTCCTTGGCCCCACTCACTAATATATAATATATAAAGATATAATATATTTTTAATAAAAGAAATATAAATATAATATAATTTTATTAGAAATATTTAAATTTGAATTGAGTGTTGATTTAAATTAGTCAATATATTTTTTAATTATAGAAAAATATCAAAGAAAATCAAACACTAAATAAGATCGATTTCAAAAAATGAGAATTAGTCGAGGATAATTATATAATAAATCATATTTACTTAGTTTGATAATATTTTGTTGATTTGAACAATTTGAATATTTTTGCATATATTAATTATGAGTTGTAGTACATTAAAAGTTAATTTCTTTTTTAAGTATTTTGTGAAAGGCCCCCCCCCGTAAATTGAATCCTAGCTATTAATAAGAATTCATACCGAAACTAATAAATCGTTTAAGTAATATTGTGTGATATCCTTATGTTTAGCAAGGAGGGCACAAGTATATTCTCATTTTAAACATATTGTGCATGACCCTTGAATATGCATATTGCCCTTTCTCACGCCATATTGGGTCATACAGTACAGCTTCCCAATATTATGTAATGGAGAGCATAAAGTACAGCTTCCCAATAAATGGAATCATATCGATTGTGGAATCCTTCAGTTCTTACCACACCTTACGGTACACTAATTGATGTAGTTGGTGGCTCAATTTAGGACTTGTAATTTGATTATTTCTTGTACACAAAATGTAACACAAATCATCGTTAAGTTGTTGTTTATAAGAGAAATTATGATGATATTATAATTTTTTTTTATTTAATCATGCGTTAGAGTACGATCTTTTTTATTTTATTAACTGTATCCCATCTGATGCATGACAATTTATTTACCCATTGGTGCACTCTTAATAGTTATTACATTTATCGCTCAACGTACATGTACACCTTAATCCATAGGAGCATAGAGGCGGAGTGAAGGAAGCGCCTTATCATTAAGTTCCGGTTTGGTTCTAAGATACTGAGTCCATGTGACCGGCGGGTAGAACGGATGCGTCTGACTGGGGATTCGAACAAGCTGGGTATAAGTTTATTTGTAATGGAGCATATGGGTCTTTAAAGTCGGCTTCTGGACCGGACCATATGATGCCTTCCTTGGATATGCCTAATGGTTCGAGCTCGAGCATCAGCTACGTACGTCATCTTAGCGCTGAACTTTTTCTTATCCTTTATATATTTTGCCACAATATAACTGAAATCAAATAATTGGTTGATCAATTTAATTATCAGCCATATGAATACAACAAAATTATTAGATTAGATTAAAATCCCAAGAACATGCATATACTACATTTGTTAATATTAGACTCTGTTTGCACTCGGAAAAATCCCACTTTGGACCAAGGCAAGAAATCAATTGGAATAAATACCCAATTCATAAGGTCCAACCCAAAAACACACACTTGGAACGTGCAAGCGTGGAAATTTGAAGAAGGGAAAGTTGGTTCTTACGCACTTAAAGGATCACAGGGCAAAGGGGATATTCGAGACAAGCCAACTGCAATGCGGGACCCGCGAAAATTTACTTGGCAGGCCAAATCAGCTCCTCACCGCCTATAAAATAGAGAAGAATCCTTCTTTTCAAAGACAACCAATCAATCAACCAAACAAACAAATCGATCAACCCAATCAATTTCAAAACAACTGCAAACACTCAAAAATTTCTTTGTTTAAAAGGCTCGCCTATTTAGGCACAACCTGTTTCTTCAATCCATGATCAAGATTCAATCTCTTTTCTCACATCTTTCTCAGTTCCCGACAAGGAACACAAGCTTTCTCCTCATCCCGACTGCCTCCCAAACCAGTCCCTGAGGAAATCCCAAACACGACCTCCCAAACCAGTCCCTGAGGAAATCCCAAACACTACCTCATCCTGACTATCATTCACCCCAGTCTTTGAGGTCCCTATTCACTCAACCCTTGACGTATCACCGTCATTTGAATGCTCTGCCAACCTATAGCATGATTCCGACTAATGTTCATCTCAGTTCATGATTTCTAGAAGATCGTGCCCCTCAAATAGGCATGATTGCGAAGGAAATGTTTACTTACAACACTTGTATTTCGTTTGTTGCATTTAACATTCCTATATTTACTTTCCAGTAATTGTATTTGACTTTCTTTACATTTCAAAGGATTTTCTTAAGAGGAATTATCAGTATTCGGAATATACCAACCATGGCATTGTATGGTTGTTCTAAGTCATAGAATCATTTATGTGTTTTGGTCCAATACCATTATCCCGACTTAAGGAAATCCTTGCACTTAACTGCTTCTAAACAATAACGAATTGCTAATATGAACAAATCGGAATTAACATAATCTGAACTTGGACTATATTGGAAAGAAAATTTAGTAAAGTTCTTGGATGCATTAAGAATAAGGCATAGAAAAGAACAGTGTGAGCTATTTGACCGCTCGCCTCACAATCACTTGATTAAGGAAAGGTTCTTGGGCCACAACAGAACCCATTCATCACTGTCTAGTAGCAATTTCTACTAGTGGCACGCCTACTTTGAAGGCAGCTAAGGTCTGTATACTTCCTGGTCAGCCCATCTAGGGAAACATCGTAGTGTCAAGGCCTCCAAGCCCACAACCTTCAACCCAAATCCAACGTCCAAACAAGTCCACAACACCACCATTACTAAAGAAACCCACACGAGCCCGCTCCTTCAAACACAGATTTCAGTAGAGATCCACCGAAGGCGACGCCAGGCTCGCTATCGTATTTTTGGGCAGAACATAATCTGGCACACCCAGTGGCACTCTTTTTAGTGCATGTCCAAGTTCAGAAATTCCGAACGACAACGAGATGCTAGGGGGGAGAATTCTAAAAGATCCTTCCCAAGAAACAGTGTCCGAGTTATCTCTACCACCAGTCGACATGGAGCCTCCTTAAGACGAGGTAGTAGAAGAAATTTTTACCTATGAGGTGCATGTATCTGTGTTTTTAGAAGATGTAATGCAGGCTGTCAAGGAAAGCATGACACCACTCCTCGTCGAGATTGAAGCTATGAACGCACAAATCCAAGAGCTCAAGCGAGAGAAGTCTAAAAATAGGTCAGAAGCCAACATCCCGACCTCGGGGTTCTTAGGCCTAGACAAAGGCAAGGGAACCATGGGGTTTGGAGCACCTGTGTTAGAAACTATTTTCCCTGGACCCAATTTCTCAAAAGGATTCAGGATTGAAACCCCATAAACAAGCAAGAATCGTGATGGGCAAACTAGGGAAGAAATCGGGATATCTTCCAAGCATAAACCACCTATGGTTAATCAGAAGGAATCCTAGTCAAAGCCAACCAGAACCACCCAAAGTGGAGAAATGAGCAATATGGAGAATTGGAGGAAGACTGATCCAAATAACACTGGATCAGAGGAAGAAATCGAGATCAATTACAGAATGCCACATAATCCTGAACATCAATCCATCATGAATGAGATGGTAGAGATCAGGCGAATGATGCAAGGCCAAGTTGTGGCCCCGAGAAGAGCTAATGTTCCGGTGTACAGAAAGCCATATCCGACTTACATAGACCAAGATAACCTATTCCCAAGGAATTTCAAGCCACCAAAATTTTCACTATTTAATGGAGATGGTAGTACTTCATCCCTAGAACATATCGGAAGATTTTCGACACAATGTGTGGCTGTAGAAGATAATTTGTACCTTAAACTCCGATTGTTCAGCAGTTCCCTCTCCGGAGATGCTTTTTCTTGGTACACTTCACTACCTGAAGCATCCATATTCACTTGGGGGCAAATGAAGGCCAAATTCCATGAGGAATTTTATAGAATTGAACTCGAGATCACTATAAGTGATCTAATGGCCATCAAGCAAGGGGAGTACGAGTCAACGGAGGACTTCATAGCTAGGGTCAAGAGATTAAAAATGAAATGATGATTCCCTATAAACAATGCCCAAATGGTGCCCATAGCACAAAGAGCCCAGAGATTTTCTCTTAGGAAAAAAATTGACGACACTACCTTCTATGATCTTCAAGAGATAGTAGTATCAACAACCAAGTTTTAAAGGTTACTGGAAAAGGAACATAGGCAAAAACACAACTCTAAAATACCCCAATTCTACAAAAATAAGATCCTTGTGCATCAGGTGGAGCATAAGGAAATCCAGGAAGAATCCTTGATGGAAGAAGAAGGGCAAGAACTAGAAGTTGCATTGGCTAAAATCCAGACCACTAGAAAGGGACCAGTGACCCTCAAATCGTTGGTTAAGCACGCTTGGGAACAAAGACCAGTCAACCCGGTTACTTTGCGAACAAGGTAGCAGTGTTTAACTCGCACTCGTTCAACCTTACCAAAGTTGGTGAAATCTACGATGAGTTAGTAAAGGCAAAAGTAATCAAACATGATCCCAAGAAAGGAAAACAATTCTACAAATGACATGTCTCACCACACCATGCCACAACCAACTGTGTCCAGTTCAGGGACACAATTCAAAGTTTGATTAACTAGGGGCACATTTCATTAGCCCCAATTCCTAAAGCACCAATGGGAGTAGATGATAATTGTTCAGTCATTATTTATGCATCATTTTGATGTCTTTATATTCCTCTCTTACATGTCTTTTGAATGATTCCGTGCCATCAATAATACAAAATGATCAATCTTGTGAGACTTGTGTAGATTTGAAAATATAGGTAAATTCTGAGAAGAACACAAAAAGAATAACTCAAATCAGAGTTCAGATGAAAGAGATGTCTTTATTTCAATATCAGGCCCTGAATTGGGTCCTGAGTGCGTCAGTGTGCCCTATTTTGGGTCCTTGGCCAAGTACCTCAGATCAAGCCATCCAAGTCTGAAATCTGTGTCTCATGACATCAATTTCATGTCTTAGAAGTGCCAAGGTCATGCTAGGACATGTTGTGTACATGTCCCAAGAACTTCCCATATGAGTCCCTGCTCAGGCTCCTATCGAGGTCAAGGACCTGCCCTTGTCATGTCCTAAGTCACGCCCTAAACTGAAGCCATCGGATCCCTGTCCTGCACCTAGCGGGGTCATGCTATGTGCCCCAATGTCATGTCCCAAGGATCCCAGCCGAGTGCTAGGTATCAAGTCTCTGCACCTAGGTGCGCCCTAGTTAGGGCGCAATTTTGCGATCTCCAGAGTTTACCTTCTTCTGAGTGAGCCAGAACCCATAATTCGTCAAGTTGCATCATATGCCAGCCCAAGATGTGGTTTGGCTCAGTCATATTGGTCCAGGACATTACAAGTTCTCAATAAGTCCTTAAGAGGCTCAAAAGTGTTAATTTAGGGCCTTGCTGTGTAAAACATGTCCAGGGGCGGCCCAGCCTAGTTCTTGATGTCCAAGTAACATCCACAAGATTCCAGAAGCTGCCTTGGAATGCAAGAAAGCTCAGAAAACTTATTGTACATTATTGTCGCAAATCCTAGTCCCAGTCCAAAAAGGATTTCTCTTTTAAGTCCTTTTTTATATCTAATTAGAATAGGAGTTTTGAGTCAGTTTCTTATTAGGATTTTATCCAAAACTATCTCCTACATTGTAAAGGTTTATAGGCCTATTTAAAGGACCTTAGGGTTTGCGGGTAAAGATATATCTAGACACCCTAGCCGCAATTTACATTGTAATTCAGCTTTTAAATTTAAACAGTTTTTAGTTTTTGCGTGTGAGAAAGTTGGACGTGAGCATTGGAGGACAAGCTCTGGCGTGATCTTCTGCTGTGTCTCATCTTCAATAACCTCCTCTATATCTTTACTTTTATTGCTTTTACTTTAATAAATTCAATTATGTTTGTTTCAATTTCAGTTATGTGTGAGTAGTCATTTTAGGATTAGGCCTGCTTGAAGCCCTAGCCATGTTAGTTTGTTAATTAGATTTTGGCTCTTGATTTTGATTGCTATGCATGCTGAATAATTCTGATTACTGCTTAAACTACCATTCTTTTATGTCTATGAGCTTTGGTACCTTGTTTGCATAATTTATTGATGGAATTGCTTGATGGACCACTATATCATCTTGTAATTCATTAGCATCAAGAGGTTGAGGTTAAGAAACAATCTTGTAGTCAGAATTCATGACACTCTAAGAGTGCACATCACTTTTCTAGGCTAGTGTAGTGTCATTAAATTCTCTTTGTACTTCATGCATCATCTTAAACGGTAGGTGATAGACGTTCTAGAGTACACATCATGCTTAGAACATGCCAAGTGAGAGAGGATAATGTATGTGGAGTGCCAACCATCGGGACCTTTGCATGGGCACTTAATTCAGAAATTGCATAGTAATTAGGTCAAGAAAATGTAGTTAAGGACTATAAGTGGTTAGGTTGGATAGTAAGCCTTAATTCGCCTTAGTTAACAAACAATCAATCTATCATTGTTATTTTTTGCACTTTAATTTACTTGTCTTTAATTTTCAATTCTAAAAGCATAAACCACACCACCCACCCCACCCCACAATCAATCTATCATTGTTATTTTCATTGTTTGCCGACTACGGCCATAATGTCCAATTTCAATGGAACCATTACCAAAACTCACGGGGTTCTACCTTTAGAGATTGAAGTTGGTTCCAAGAAAATGATGTTACATTCTTCGTGGTAGACATTACTGCCAGTTACAACGTACTTCTGGGAAGGGATAAGATACACAAAAGCATTTGATTCCCTTCCACATTGCACCAACAAATCATCATCTGGAATTCTACTGAAACTGCCTACGAAGGAGGTTTCTGGGAGACAATTCAGGTTGACTCAAGGCCTTTCATAGCCAGCCCCATAGTTGCTGAAGCCAGCTTCTATGATCCCGAAGTAGGAAATATTAAGTTAACTGGAGAAGATGAGAATGGCCGCCCTACTAAGGTAACGTCTCACAAACTGCTAGAACAAGGACTCCTAACTCATGAGGTTTCCATGACAAATAGTTCACATCACCAAAGATAGACCTATTGAAAGCAGTCAGGTCTATAAAAGTGGATTGCTAAGGAGTTTGCCTAGGAAAATCAAGATAAAGGGACGAATCCTTAAAATACTGCGTACGTGATCGGATTCATTGTCATGCATTTTCCAGATGTTCAACAAAGAAATATGAAAATCATCATAAGAAAAGATGTTTGTTACATATTCTATCTACATGCAAAGGCCAATAAATGGCCAACAAAAAGAAGAGGTTGTACATCCATCAGAAGCCTCCATGGCATTTGGAAATTGCACGGGCACATCAGGTAAGACATCCTGAATGGCGATTGATGCCGCAGTTTAAAAATCACCAAGACGATTTGAAGTGCCTCCATTCATTCCTCTCACAAATGGAATCGGGATGGCATGACAAAATCCAAATTGGCGAGCACAATAGTTGGGATGATAAGCCTCAAAGCCAGGAATCGATCTACGAGTTTTTTTACCACCCTTTATAACATCACGGGTCAAAATACAACTCATGAAGTCTCTGGCAAAAATCTTCCTGCGCACGGGATGAGAAGGTAGATGCAAGAAGCCTCCCTCTCAGAACCAGGGATACTTCCCGAGCACACTGTTCTCCCAGTCTTAACGACGATGAGAAGATAACGTACAAAAGAAGGTTAGATAATCTTTGGTAGAAATAGTTATGGGAGGGAGAGGCACCAACAATTGTGCAGAATGACGTTGTCTGGATAAACAATAGGATGACCTCGAAATTGGGGAAATGACCAGTTGAGCCATACTTGAGCCATTGATCGGTCATTATTTATGCATCATTTTGATATCTTTATGTGTCTCTCTTACATGTCTTTTGAATGATTGCGTGCCATCAATAGTAGAAAATGATCAATCTTGTGAGACTTGAGGAGATTTGGAAAGATAGGTAAATTATAAGAAGAACGCAAAAAGAATTACTCAAATCGGAGTTCAGATGAAGCAGATGTCCTCATTTCAATATCAGGTCCTGAACTGAGTCCTGAGTGCGCAAATGGGCCAGTGCACCTATCTTGGGTCCTTGGCCAAGTACCTCAAATCATGTCATCCGAGTCCCAAATCTGTGTCTCATGACATCAAGTTCATGTCCTAGAAGTGTCAAGGTCATGCCAGGATATGTCGAGTACATGTCCCAAGAACTTCCCATCCGAGCCCAGCCTCTGCGCCTAAATCCTGAATCATGTTCCGCCAACGGTGGATCAAAGTTCCTCCTCTGCGCTAAGCCTGACAACATCTGCGCCTAGCCTGAACGAAGATGCGCTTCTACTATGCTCGTGGTGTGCCTCAAAAGCATAGTCCTAGATCCCTATGACGAAGACATTCGAAATGCCAAGTTCTAAGTTCCAGTGTCGGACTGCGGGAACACCACGGGCTGCCCGCGGCCAGCTTGTGTTCCCACTTGCCAGCTTGCATTCACACTCCCAACCGTGTTCAGATTGGTTCTGATAGGTTTTAGAGACTTTGTAATTACTTAGAAGTACAATAACTATCCTAGACCACTCTAGGCTAGGGTTTCTAATTCCAATCCTTATAGGACAAGGTTTTCCCTTTGTCTATAAATGGGAGCCTTTGTTCAGTGTTGTAGAGAGATTTATTTTTACACAGATCATTATTTCGGAGATCTAGACACCTTAGCCATAAGACATCATTGTACTCCAGTTTTCAGTTTTAAACAGTTTCTTATTTTCTGCACTTTTTGGGCTTGAAGCTTGGAGAGGAAAGCCTTGCCGTGTCTCTGCTGTGCACCATTGTCCATCAGCATTCTTTACTTTAAACGTTTATTTCAATGCAATTTACTTATGAATTCAATTATATTTGTTTTAATCTCAGTTATGAGTGAGTAGTTCCTTTTAGAATTAGGGTTGTTTGAAGCCCTAGCCATGTTAGCTCGTTAAGTGGATTTTTATTCTTGATCTTGATTACTATGCATGCTGGATAATTCTGATTACTGCTTTAACTACCATTCTTTTATGTTTATGAGACTTGCTACCTTGTTTACATAAATTATTGATGGAATTGCTTGAGTGACCATCATATCATCATGTGATTCATTAGCATCAAGAGGTTGAGGTTAAGAAACAATCTTGTAATCGGAATTCATTTATAGGCTAGTGTGGTGTCATTAAATTCTCTTAGTACTTCATGCATCATCTTAACTGGTAGGTGATAGACGTTCTAGGCATATGCCATGTTTAGGACATGCTAAGTAAGAGAGAATAATATATGTTTAGTGTACCAACGCCAGGACCTAGGCACGGGCACCTAATTCAGAGAATGCATAGTAATTATGTCAAGGAAATCTGATTAGTAACTATAATTGGTTAGGATGGATAGTAAGCCTTAATTCGCCTTAGTTAACAAACAATCAACCTTTCATTTAGATTGTTTACTAACTTAGTTTGTCATTTTTCTTATGTACATATGAACAACTCATACATGGATATGGGATGGAATTATCCATACACGGAGATAGGAGCTTGGAACAATCCATCCCCAACTTCATTCAATCAGGGGTGGAGCAATCACGAAAACCCAGAACCATACAACCTAGGGTGGAGCAATCAGCCGGAATTCCATTATCAAGAACACCCAGAACCATACAACCCAGGATGATGCAAGCAGCCTAATTTCACATGGAACTCCCCTCAAATAGTTCCTCACTACGAACCAACTCCTAACCTCCAACCTTCACTGAGGGCCTTGATACAATGCATGGAGGCTCGTAATCAATGCATGGCAGCCGCTTCTGAAGAAATCCGAGAGCTAAACCAACTCATGGAAGAGATTAAGGAAAAGAGCATGAGGGAGTTTGAGTTCATCATGCGCCAAATCGAAGAAAGGGCACGTTCCCCACCAAGTGAGGCCGTGAATAATGATCATGATGAAGCTATGATCGAGCCAACACTTCGACAGGTGCTTGCCATGGAGGCCGCAAAGTCCACCCAACCTTCACTGTGGACCAGGATACAAAGCATGGAGGCTTGTAATCAGACCATCACAAGGATGAAGAGCATAATGAGGACACCATCAAGCTAACACTTAGATAAGTGCTTGCCATGGATGCCATGAATTCCACCCAAGGCCATGTCGTGACAGTGTCTCCCGATTCTGGTCAGATTGAGCAGTGGGACGCACCCAATTCATACCCTCTAACATACCCTTCCTTTTATAATGTTTCTGATTCTGATTTCATGTCTAACTATACCTCTTTGTCTTGCACCCACAGATTGGAAAACGAAATGGAAGAAAACTGGGAGGAAGAGAATAGGACAGATGATGGTGACAAGGACATCCAGGTCAAACCCATGCCCCTACCCTATGTGCTGCCCAGCAGCAACGCACTGCCCCACGCCGTGTCCCACAACCATGACCACTTTCTGCCTCATGAAGCGCTTGAGTCTCTACCCCAAATCCAACCTCAAGCTGCACATGCCCTGCCGTAAACCCAAGATCCTAGTGCCACATAACCATGACATGTCCAGGGCACGCCTTCAATGCGTCAAGCTGCGCCAACTGATTCACTGTAGGGCAAGCCCTTAGCAGCTGCAGCAAAACCTTCCCAACACGCATCTAAGACGCGCAGCTCTACAGCCAAGCTCCAAGACATGTCCACGGTAGAACCCAAGGACCAGCCCGTGCCTCTCTTGAAATTCAATACGCCTCCTCAACTCAATCCTGAAACAGTAAACTTTAATTTTAATAAGGCAAACTTGGATTTGAATTCTTATTTAGCTCCTAATGCTGTTGAACTTTTCCCGTGTAGGTTCCACCATAAAAACACCAAGAATATGCTAAAGGCCTTCAACTTGGTCCCCCTCTTCAAGTTCCGAAGGAAAAATCAACGGAAGAGACCAAGGATGAAGTCTAGAACGCACAAGGCACAACCAAAGCTGTTCCCCCACGAGCATTGTCCAAGGAAGACATTCCATAATGGACAGAAACTGCTCTCATTCAAATCACTCCTTAATCTCTTTCCTGATAAGTTACGTTCTAGTCGCTGGATACCTTTGTGTGTTTCTATCCTTTTTCTCCATGATGCAGCGCAAATTCTATAGCAAGAGGCTCATAATCGGTTCCTTGTTGACGCTGAAATCCGGGGCACACCATCAAAAGCCTAGCATGTCGGCCCCATCTTGCCTAAATGTTAAATAAAGCGCTCCTAGGAGGTAACCTAGCCCTGGTTTGTATTTTTCTCTTCCTTTGCTGTTTCTGCCCTCTATTTCTCTCAAACCGTTGTATTGTTGTCATGCATATTATTTTTCACATTGAGGACAATGTTCAGTTTAAGTTTGGGGGTGTGGATTAAATTTTTGCATATAGAAACAAGTAGGTTTGGGGGTGATACACGACCAGAACTTTTTAATTAAAGCCTTACTTTTTTTTGTTGTGTTTAGTTAGTTACTTAATTTTTTTTGCTTTTGATTAGTATGATAACTTGTTAATAGGGATGTATATGCTAAGTTAACTATCTTAGCCTTACTAAGAGTCATGCCATGGTCAAGTAGTTCATAATATGCACTTCATAATGCCAAGTTTTAAGTGATTAAGTGAACAAAACAACTGAATTTGAGTGAACTTTAGAAAATTAGTGGAGACTTCCCTGTGAGATCTTTGAGCCTAATTTCCATTCTTTCTGAGGGATATACTTGTTTCTACTCTTAAAACACTCATCTCTTTTGTTCTTAATTGCTAATCTCATTACATCATTTTGCATTGAATTTTAAAGAACTAACATCATTTACATACTCTTGATTTAATGTGTGGTTTTCAATAAGAAGTGATGTAGGCTATGTGTGCTTTAATCTCTAAAGGCCTTATCCTACCCATTTACATGCTCCCTAAGCCAACTTTGAAGCCAAACACTCAACATTTTCTTTCATCACCTAAAGTATAACCTATCCCAAAATACTTAGCCATTCATCACAGCCATGCCCTATAACCTCAGTTTATGCTAAGGTTGCCCTAAATGAGATTCATGGTTAGGTTGTCCTAGGGGATTAAATGTTCTATCTTAACTAAGATAGAGTATTTTCATTTTGTTTAAGTTTGTTTTGCTCAGGGACTAGCAAATGATAGGTTTGGAGGTATTTGATCGGTCATTATTTATGCATCATTTTGATGTCTTTATATGCCTCTCTTACATGTCTTTTGATGATTTCGTGCCATCAATAGTAGAAAATGATCAATCTTGTGAGAATTGTGTAGATTTGGAAGGATAGGTAAATTCTGAGAAGAACGCAAAATGAGTGACTCAAATCGGAGTTCAGATGAAGGAGATGTCCTCGTTTCAATATCAGGTCCTGAACTAGATCCTAAGTGCGCTAGTGCGCCTATTTTGGGTCCTTGGCCAAGTACCTCAGATCATGCCATCCGAGTCCCAAACATGTGTCTCATGACATCAAGTACATGTCCTATAAAGGTCAAGGTCATGCCAGGACATGTCGAGTACATGTCTAGAGAACTTCCCATCCGAGCCAGCCTCTGCGCCTAAACCCTGATTCATGTTCCGCCAGTGGTGGATCAAAGTTCCACCTCTGCGCCTAACCTGAACGAAGATGCGCTTCTCCTATGCTTATGGTGTGCCTCAAAAGCGCAGTCCCAGATCCCTATAAGGGAGACATTCGAAGGTCCAAGTTCTAAGTTCCAGCGTCTGACCGCGGGAAGACCGCGGGCAGCTTTTGTTCCCACTTGCCAGCTTGCATTCACACTCCCAACCGTGTTCTGGTTGGTTCTGATAGGTTTTAGGGACTTTGTAATTACTTAGAAGTACAATAACTATTCTAGAACACTCTAGGCTAGGGTTTCTAATTCCAATCCATGTAGGACAAGGTTTTCCCTTTGTCTATAAAAAGTAGTCTTTGTTCTATAAAAATGAGCCTTTGTTCAGTGTTGTAGAGAGATTTATTTTTACACAGACCATTATTTTGGAGATCTAGAAACCTTAGCTATAAGACATCATTGTACTTCAGTTTTCAGTTTTAAACAATTTCTAATTTTCTGCACTTTTTGGGCGTGGAGCTTGGAGAGGAAAGCCTTCCCGTGTCTCTGATGTGCACAATTATTCATCAACGTTCTTTACTTTAAACTTTTATTTCATTGCAATTTACTTATGAATTCAATTATATTTTTTTTAATTTCAGTTATGAGTGAGTAGTTCCTTTTAGAATTAGGGTTGTTGAAGCCCTAGCCAGGTTAGCTAATTAAGTAGATTTTTATTCTTGATCTTGATTGCTATGCATGCTAGATCATTCTGATTACTGTTTTAACTACCATTCTTTTATGTTTATGAGACTTGCTACCTTGTTTGCATATATTATAGATAGAATTGCTTGAGTGACTGTCATATCATCCTATGATTCATTAGCATCAAGAGGTTGAGGTTAAGAAATTAGCTTGTTATCGGAATTCATGACAACCTAGGAATGCATATAACTTTTCTAAGTTAGTATGGTGTCATTAAATTGTCTTAGTACTTCATGCATCATCTTAACTGGTAGGTGATAGACGTTCTAGGCATATGCCCTGCTTAGGACATGCTAAGTAAGAGAGAATAATATATGTTTAGTGTACCAACGCCATGACCTAAGCACGGGCATCTAATTCAGAGAATGCATAGTAATTAGGTCAAGGAAATCTGATTAGTAACTATAATTGGTTTGGATGGATAGTAAGCCTTCATTCTTGCATTGTTATTTTCTGCAATTTAATTTCCACCCTCGCCCCCCCCCCCCCCCCCCCCCCCCCCCACCCCCTCACTTCTTCTCGGGATCGACTCTTGCTGTGCTACTATACTATTCTTATCGATTTGTGCACTTCCAAGGATTTTATACCTGTTAGAATTAGATTGCATATTTCTTGTTATCTAATTTTACCAACAGCCATCCAAAGCGGGCCATTTAAAGTAAAATGCCTAAGAGGTTGACAAGTGATGGAACGTAGAAGATTGAACAATTAATCCAAGATCACAGGTCCCATGGCTATATTTGAGAAAGAGGCCAGAGCTTCAACCAATGGAATCCATTCTGATGTAGGACTCCTAATGGTGTTGGGAAAAATAAACCAATCTAACAAGAAATGGTAAAATTGGATCTTCTCAAAAACGGATCCCAAATACTGACCTAAGAAACCTAAATCCCCAAAATCATTTTCTGCCCTGATTTGGCCATTGCTACTGAAGGCGCAGAAGGTAGTAAAAAATTGGGGAAGGGAAAACAAGGTAGGAACTTGTGAAGGTAATTTCACGATTGAGGGGTTGGAATCTGTATTCGGGCAAGAGTGGAAAGAACAAGTAAAATCAGCAATATTCCCTTATTGGGACAGCCTGAACAAGACAGACATGTCTAAAAGAGTCGTAGTCATTGGCCCAACCCAAAAATCAAAAGTATTTGTGCTACTATTCCAAAAGCATATGGCAGCGTTGAGAAGATTAGAGTCATGAAGAGTAGGGATGGTAGAAAGGCTCACCAAGTGGTAAATTCCATTGCTCCAGAGAAAACCGGAATACAACTGATGCATCCTTTGGACCCACAAAATCTAGAGATTGGCGAAACCCAGCTCATTCACCGAGGGAAAAAAAGGTCCCCAGTCTGAATGAAGTTTTTCCCAGGGAAATGGTTTCCGATGGCAGATTGGAGAAGCCTGAAACTTTTTGAGATGGGTATAAAGGTGTTATGCGCTGGTCGAAATAGGACCTCTCTAGCAAGGACCCAAAGCAAAGTGGCGCTCAGAGTCAATCATGAAACAGGGGTTGCGGATAATATCATTATCATTCTCAAAAGTCGACAGAACGTCTCGGGAAATAGCTGCATGTTTTTCAAAACCCAGGCCACAA
Organism: Oemleria cerasiformis; assembly: GCA_037349345.1. Classification (NCBI taxonomy): domain Eukaryota; kingdom Viridiplantae; phylum Streptophyta; class Magnoliopsida; order Rosales; family Rosaceae; genus Oemleria; species Oemleria cerasiformis. The sequence continues at coordinate 14,706,289 of JAZGTL010000006.1, forward strand.
ACCCATGAAGTAGTAGTAGTGAGTTCTGGAACGAGAGGATCGAAACGTTCCTCCCTTTCTTTTCACCTTGGGACAAGTTTAGGGGCCATGTTTGCTAATGGAACAATATAGGACGAAGGATAAATCAAGATTTGTAAGTTGAAATGGCAGGAAGTAAGAAGAACTGTGCGTAACCGTCAAAACACAAGAAGTGGAACCGACGAAGTCTCATAAGTGGTGTCAAGGTGAATTTGAAATGTTTTTAAATTAAAACATTTCGGATTCAGGGAGCAATATTTACACCCGAAAAAATCCCACTTTGGGCCAAGGCAAGAAATCAATTGGAATAAATACCCAATTCATAAGGCCCAGCCTAAAAATACCCACTTGGAACATGCAAGCGTGGAAACTAGGAGACGGGGAAGTCGGTTCTTACGCACTTAAAGGATTAGAGGGAAAAGGGAATGTTCGAGACAAGCCAACTACAACGCGGGACCCGCATAAATTTACTTGGCAAGCCAAATCAGCTCCTCACCGCCTATAAAATGGAGAAGATTCTTCTCAAGGACAACTAATCAATCAATCAAATAAACAAATTGATCAACCCAATCAATTTCAAAACAACTGCAAACCCTCAAAAGTTTCTTTGTTTAAAAGGCTCACCTATTTAGGCACAACCTATTTCTTCGATCCAGGATCAAGATTTAGTCTCTTTTCTCACCTCTTTCTCAGTTCCCAATAAGGAACACAGGCTTTCTCCTTATCCCGACTGCCTCCCAAACCATTCCCTGAGGAATTCCCAAACACTACCTCATCCCGACTATCATTCACCCCAGTCTTTGAGGTCCACATTCACTCAACCCTTGACGTATCACCGTCGTTTGAATGCTCTGCCAACCTATGGCATGATTATGAATGATGTTCAACTCAATTAATGATTTCTAGAAGATCGTGCCCCTCAAAGAGGCTTGATTGCAAAGGAAATGTTTACTTACAACACTTGTATTTTGTTTATTGCATTTAACATTCCTGCATTTACTTTTTAGTAATTGTACTTTACTTTCTTTACATTTCAAACGATTTTCTTAATCGGAATATACAAAACATGGCATTGTATAGCTGTTCTAAGTCATAGGATCATTTATGTGTTTTGGTCCAATACCATTATCCCGACTTAAGGAAATCCTTGCACTTAACTGCTTTTAACTAATAACGAGATGCTAATATGAACAAATTGGAATTAACATAATCTGAACTTGGACTAGATTGGAAAGAAATTTTATTAAAGTCCTTGGATACATTAAGAAGAGTCATAGAAAAGAACAGTGTGAGCTATTTGCCTGCTTACCTCACAATCACTTGATTAAAGAAAGGTTCTTGGGCCACAACAGAACCTATTCATCACTATCTAGTGGTAGCTTCTACTAGTGGCACGCCTACTTTGAAGGCAGCCAAAGCCTGTATACTTCCTGGTCAGTCCATCTAGAGAAATATCGTAGTGTCAAGGCCTCCAAACCCACAACATTCAACCAAAACCAACATCCAAACAAGTCCACAACACCATCATTACTAAAGAAACCCACACGAGCCCGCTCCTTCAAACGCAGATTTCGGTAGAGATCCACTGAAGGCAACCCCGGGCCCGCTGTCACATCTTTGGGCAGAACAAACTCAATATTAGGTTTATGGGAAACGCATAATTAAGCAAAACTAGGGTGGTATTCAATTTATTTTTGGGCTACTAGTAGGAATACTATATTTATAGACTATATATATACATATATATATATATATATATATATATGTAAAGCACACACTAATATAGTTAGGATCTGCGAATACAAGTAGGGCTCACTTGTTTTAGTATGTTATCTATAAATGTGGTATTCCTAACCTAAAGATTGTCATTAAATGTATTCATTTATGAGAAATTATTCGGCATACACTACAAGAAAAGAAGGCTTGCTCGGCGAAACGTGTTCGTCGAGCAAAGTTTAATGTTCCTCGGGCAAAAGTTTAGTCGACGAAAACAGTAAATTCGTCGAGCAATTTAAAACTTGCCCGGCGGATCCATTCGTCGCATATCAACTGTCAAGCAATCCAAAAGTTAACATATGTTGCCTGAAAAATACGTTGCGCCGGGCGAAGTTATTATTTTGCCTGACAAAATGACTATGCGTCGGGCAAAAGGTTAATATTTAAAAAAAATTAATAATTTATTTAATTAAATAAATATATATATATATAATTAAAATAAAAATATTTTTAAAAAATACAATTAAAAGAATAAAACGACTCAAATGAAAATAAAAAAAATATTTATAAAAATTAATGTTATGCTTTTAGATAATTAAAACTAAAGCAAAGTTTTACATATTAAATTCTAACTACTCGGCGATGGGTCGGGGTGGTCGGGGTCTTGGGCGAGCTGTTGGGCCGGGGGCTGAGGCTGCGATAAAAGCTCATCCAGCCCACGCTCACCCAAACAGTCAAGCACTTTGGCAAGGGCGGTGTTGATTTGATCGTTTTGGCCTGGATCTGCACTTTTTGAGCCTTGATCTCAGCAATTTCGGCCTGGAGTTTCTCGAAGTTTCTCTTGAGCTCTAACATCTCTTCGAGATTGGCTGCCCAAGAAGAACTCGAAGAGTGACTAGAAACATCCTGAACTATCCCGTCACCCGCTCCCCCCAGACGATCTTCCATGCACGCCAACCAAGTCGTCGCTCCAGGTTGACAATCGACCTCTCGGGATTCGGTAGCTGCTGCTCCAACGGCACGTCGAGATGCTGTTGCGTGAGCTCAGCATGTGTCTGCTAGACGTCTTGTTCCATCGCCGCCTACAAATTCGAATAAAAATTAATTACAAATATAATTATCAAATTAAAAATTAATGTTTAATCTGCAAAAAGTAAACTTACGTGAATATTGGCAGCCTCTCGGTTGCCTCGGCCAGCGTACACTTGCCGCCAGGCATCCACCTCCGGGAACATCGACCTGGCAATGCGTTGATCCTCCCATCGGGCCGATAAGGATTGCGACCCCCCGTGTTGGTTGAATTTCTTCACTCCCCGGTTTGATGTGTTGGCAACCGATTTTCGCTATTCACTAGTAAAAACAAAAATTACATTTTCAAATCAAAAATAACGGAAAAAATAAATAAATAATTTAACTAGGTGGATAGTACGTACCACATAGGTGGGGACACGAAATGGACGCACAACCATAGCCACCCTGCCAGTTTCGACCCGACCAACTCCTCTAGAGGATTTGCTCGAGCTTCCTCCGGGGAAGGCAATCTCTTGTAGTACTTGTGGAGCTCGTACTTCCAGTCGGCGTACCGAAACTGCTAGTGGTTTCTCAGGTATTTACTGACGTCGGTGTCCTCCAAGGTGAACTAAAAAATGATCTGCAATAAATTATTAAGTTAGTAAAATAATTATAAAAAATGAAATTAATGTAAAAAAAGGAGAAACACGTACCGATAACTCTCCCCAATAGCGGGTGATCTCCTCCAGGGGTTGGTTCCTAAAAGTAAGTAAAATAATTATAAAAAATGAAATTAATGTAAAAAAGGGGAGAAACACTTACCGATAACTCTCCCAACAGCGCGTGATCTCCTCCAGGGGTTGGTTCCTAAAAGTAAACCACCACCACCACCACCACCACCACACTTACCGATAACTCTCCCCAACAGCGCGTGATCTCCTCCAGGGGTTGGTTCCTAAAAGTAAACCACCACCACCACCACCACCACCACCACCACCACCCCCCCCCCCCCCCAATCATCAGGGACTTGGTGCGAAGAATCGCGTTATTTTGTCATGAACCACCAGGCTGTGATTTTTACGGGCGCTGACTGGAGGCGAG